>KK499836.1:1181214-1243591 GCA_000688715.1 Glossina pallidipes
GTTCTGGCTTCGGTCCTGAAGATTGAAGTACTTTCGTGAAATATGTGATTGAGAAGAACCTGTACTGAAGCATCCAGCACGGCACAAGCAGAAGGCAGACCAGAAGATTTTGAGCCGTCTGTGTATAAAAGATTCCAACCGGTACTCTCCAGTACTCGGGTTTTTTCAGGTATTAGATTTCTGAAGACGTAATTTGGAGTATCTTCTTTCTTGTGCACAGACAGCGCGATGTCAAAGGAGCAGTCTTTCAAAATCCATGGAGGCTTAACGCCAAAATAGCGGAAAATTTTTAAGGGAATGTCCAATTCCTTTGCGACGTGCAAACAATAGTCAATTGCAGACGATGACCTTGGAATTTTCTTCGCAATAATAATCTTTCTCATGTCATCACCGAAAATAGATTTGTTTGAATTAGGCAGCTTGGGGACTATTTCAGCTTTTAATTCATAAAGTCTATTTTCTAAAGTTGGGAGACCAGTTTCAATTCTAATATTTTTTATGGGCGTCGTCCGAAAAGCATAACAACTTGCTCTTGTAACTATTGCCATAAATTATGAAAGCGTAGTCAATCTTGCTTAAAACAAGCATTTTGGTAAGATAGGCAATAGTGTTAATGTGCGCATAGCTTTTCCAAGCAACGTTCTGTATGAAATTTACCTTTGTTAAAATAGAATTTTTTAACCGAAGACAGTGTGTTTTCCAACGATAATTGTTGGAAAACGTGAGCGCGAGAATATGGAGCGTCTGCACGTTTAGTACTTGTAAGTCGTTAATATGCGCCAGGAGATTTCCTGCATCACACATCTGTTTTCGACAAATGTGCATTTTTTTGGATTTTTGTATAGAAATTTTAGCTCCTGACGAGTTTGCCCATGTGGAGATCTCTCGTCCAATATACTCGAAAACATTGATTGCCTTTGTGTTATCTTTTTCTTTTGTAAAAATGTATACATCGTCTGCGTAGAGACAGTGTTCGATACTCGGTACACGGCAAAGAATTTTGCTAATTTCGTTGAAAGCGATCTGGAACAGCGTGACAGACAGAGGAGATCCTTGCGGAATGCCATTCATTAGCGGAAAGGAATCAGAGAGATGATTGTTTATTCTAACTTTAAACCGCCGATGCGACATGAATGATTTGATGTAGTTGAAGAATTTGGGTCCAACATTCCATGATTTCAAGAGTCTTAAAACAACATGAAGCCCAACTCTGTCAAATGCTTTTTCGAAATCAATTGAGAGAATTGTTACATGACTCCGTTCGGAAATTGCTTTGCTCGTAAAGTAATCAATATGTAAAAGAGCGTCGATGCACCCTCTACCCCGCTTGAAACCAACTTGTTGCTTTGTAATCAGATTCTTGGACTCAAGAAACCAGGACAATCTAGATGCCATAATCTTCTCTAACACATCCGATGCGCTGGAGACATTTTTTGACTTTGGAATTGGGACAACTGCTGTCAGTTTCCACGTGTAGGGTATATGGCCAGTCAAAAGTGCCGCATTATATAGGTTCAGTAATTTCTTTTTACTTGAATTAGAAAGAGCACTAATCATTTGGTATGACACACGATCTAGACCAGGTGTCCTCCCTTTCGATTTGGAGAGACAACTTTCAAGTTCTAAGGAAGATATATAATTTTCCAGGAACATAGCAGATCTGCCAATAGCATTTGAAAGAGAAAAGAAAGAAGCTTAGCTCGTTTAAAAAAGCTGTTGGATTGGGGAATAGAGAGATGAGCAACCATGCGAATCGCTTTAGACATAATAGCGGCATCATGGTTGCAGTTCCCGTGAAAAGGCTTTGAATTGACTCGGCCTGTTTGGAGTGATTGATCCAATCCACTTTATCTAGGAGGAATTTGGCCTGTTTTGCTGGAGTAACGGAGGACTTTGAAAGTTTAAGTTCTATTATGATTGGAAAGTGCTCACTATTATGTAGATCATCAGAAATAGACCAGGAAACCAAAGGAAGAAGTGAGGGAGAGCAACATGTTAAGTCAATATGTGAAAAGGTGTGATGAGTTGAAAAGTGCGTTGGTTTTCCATCATTTAAAATGCAGAGGTTGCTTTGAATGAGGGCCTTTTTTAAAATAGTACCACGAGTGTTGTTCACTGTTGAGCCCCAGATGGTATTCCAGCTGTTAAAGTCCCCGCATATAATTAATGGGGGGGGGGAAGAACGGAGAATAAATTGTAGAGTTCTTGTTGAGAAAACGATTGCGAAAGTGGGAGATATAGCGAAACCACTGTAAATTTTATGTTTAAGATTATTTGTATCGCTACGGCTTGTATGTTGGAGCTAAAATTTATGCGTTTGTGAGGTATACTCGATTTTATAAAAACACCAGCTCCTTGTTTGGAAATATGAATTTTGATCAGCATTTGTGAAGTATCCAGTGGATGGAATAGGATTAAAAGAGCTTCTACAATGGGTTTCTTGAAGGGACATAAAGGTTGGATTACAATCATTTATGAGTGAGCAGAGTTCATCAAAATTATTAATAAGTCCTTTAATGTTCCATTGTAGAATTTTCAAAACTTTATTTAATTTTAGCGACATGGAAACGGAGTGGTAGGAGGCTTAAGTTTCCATGTCATCGTCTCCGTCGGGAAGGTTGCTATAGGAATTTTGCGATAATAATTTGTTCTTACTAGCAGAATAATCTGCACTTAGGTGGCTGCGTAGATTTGAAGTGCAACGAGTGGGCACTCGTGAATAATTTGAAATTGACGGTTGATTAAGGAATGGATTATTGGATTCATTGCAGCTTGTAATTTGTTGACTAGAGTTGAGAGGTGCTGATTCTGGTGAATTTAGTTTATTAGATTTTAGGATACGTGTCGTTGTTTTAGATTTTCGATATTCGCTGTTGCTTTGATTTTTTCAATATTATCTTTGGCTGGTGATGGAACTGGTTTCGCAATATGATTTTTGGTTGATGGTAGAACAGGTTTTACATAAGAAGGAGTTGGAGTTAAAGGCTTATTAAGCACGATTTGCGAGGCAACAGCAGCGAAGGTGTTACTTTTGATAATTCTTTGGGCTCCAGATGGATTTATTTCCCGGTATTTGCGTCGTGCTTCGCCCATGCTATAGTAATTTTCTGTTTTGATTTTTAGAATTTCTCGCATTTGTATAAAACGTGGGCATTGTTTATCTGAAGCCGAGTGTTGTTCGTTACAATTTATGCAGAAACTACGTGTACAGCTTTTAGCATGTGGAGGAAGATCACAGTTAGCACATGATGAAGTACTGGTGCATCTTTTTGCCGTGTGACCCAGACGTTGGCAGTTTTTGCACCTCGTTGGATTTGGAATGAAGAGTTCCGCTTCACATTTATACAACTGTTCGCGGTAACCGGTAGCGATCAAATGTCAAAATAATCCTTTCTGTAGCAGAGTGAGTTTTTCCGTCGTCGTTTAGTTTGGTGAATTTATAGACTTCAGTCACTCCTTGATTGCACATTCCGCGAACAATTTCATCTTCCGGCACATGCTTTAATCACGGGGCATAATTTATCCCTCTAACCGAGTTCAGTTTTTCATGCAGTTTAGCGGAAATAGTACATAAATTAGCAAATGATTTCGACTTTATGAGTTTTTCGGTTGCGCGTGGGTTCCCAGCGAGAACAAGTAAATTTACATCGCGTAGAATGGAGAGAGAGTCTATGGATGTTGTAATGTAGGGCTTTTTTTATAGCGAAAGGGCTGATTTGAGAAATTGTTACACTAGCATCAGTTGAAGAAATAACGATATACTTTTTGTCAACAGATGTGACGTCACCAATTGGCAACACCGGAAAATTCGAATTTTTAATTTTTTTCCTTTGGAGGGTATATGTCAGCTAATAGATAAAATCTATTTGAGTTTTTATCTGGCGGCCCCGGGGCCATTATGCCTTATGATTGTCTGTTATTTAGTTATTTGTGAAATAGTCACTCACTTGAAAAGGTTTGGGAACTACTGAGGATAATGTCAAATGTTTTTAATATTTTATTTTTATTTTTCTTTTTAGTCTTTTTTCTTGATTTTTTTTTATATTTAGAGAAAATCCGTACGGTATCCGCGATAATCAGTTTTAGCAAAAAAACTGAAAAGACACGAGCTAAATGCACAACACAAAACCGAAACAATTAAAAAATTGCAGACGAAAAGAAAACACGCACTACCCAGAACACAAGTCGATGTATAGTAAATTATATTTATATGATACAATATAAAAAGCCTTTTGGAATTAAGTTTGTACCATTGAATTGTAATTTCTAGGATAGTACAGGGTTTGTTTACAAAATGAATCTATTTACAAATTATTTATAAGAACTTGTATTTGTAATGCTTTGAATATCCTTCTGATTTTGAGCTTTTATTATACGCGTTTAATTCTAAAGAAAATTTGTTCAAAATGTTAGCTATTTTGGTTGCGTCTGAAATTATTGAATTGGGAAATAATAAAAAAGGGAGCCCTCGAAGGACACAGCGAATGTCTTCGCGTATGTGAATCAAACGAAAGGGAAAAACATATTTGTCATTCGTTACGATCATCTTTGAAAATTTTTTCCTGTGAGCATAAGTGTGATGGCGCATGTAGCGTCAATTGCTTTTGAATTGTAATAAGTTTTTAATTCATAACATGTTCAATGATTTATTCGCCACATCATTGGTATGTTAATAAAAACTTAACGAAAATAGATGCGAAAAAGAAGAAGCAAAATAAAAAATCATATAACAAAAGCCGGAAAGCAAAGAAATTATTTTTGGTGTATTGAAGTACAAACTAAAACAATTGAAATAGATCATAAGTAATAAAATGTATAAATTTATGGTACACAATATTAGCGTGAAATATAAACTTTTCCGTACGATTGTGATCGTTGCTATACAAAATAACTCATTGGAACTTTGTGCAGAAAACTTTAATGAACAAAAAAAAATAAATAAATAAATAAATAAAGACTTAGAGAAGGAATCAAACACCATATTTAATCACATTTAATTTAAGTAAATGTAATGTAATATATCAGTCCTTACTTAAAATTTCTTACAGCATAATTTCAATATAAATTTTTAACTTTTCTTCTTCCACTTGTGTTCATAGCGCTATTATACACTTCTGTATGTATGAGTTTTTATATTGGCATTTGTAGCTGCGTAGCAAATTTTCTTCGTTGTATCTCCTGTTGGGTTTGTTGACGAAGTAAAACATTTTCGCGATTTTCAATACTACATTACTTCTTTTTATAAAGCTTCCGGAAACATTTAAATTTTTATCCTTAAAATTTGTTCAACGTCGACTTGTTGGAAATTTTTTGATATCATAGCTATCAGCCCAAACTGTCGAACCTCCCAAACGATTTATGCAAATTTAACCACTGCGAAGCGAGAGATATAATTGTGATTTCGATGCAATACAAAAAAAGCTACATCTGGAAGGATAATTAAAAGAAGTTTCATTCCAAGGAAGGGCCACATGTCTTTGCGTTCTTTGGACGACATCATGGTCACTGACAAAACCTTGTGAGCACATATGACAAATTTGAAAGATATTGCAATGGTTGAGAAAAACGTGTTAATACAGAAAAATCGGAGTTCATTAAAACTAGTCTACGATGTTAGCGCCACATTGTAAGCGACCGCGGAATCTAGAGTGAACCGGTAAAAATGGCGGCAATCAGAGAGATAGATGCCTCACAGCATGTGAGGAAAATCTGAAGATTTTTAAGAATGGCATCATGGTGTGGATGATAAGTGCCACGATTTGCAGTCGTTAGCTTTTGAGATCTTGAAATATCGTGTAACATATTCTCGTGGAGTGGCATGTCCTGGTTTCAGGCACAGACTTTACATGCGGACGAATGCTAGCGATGCCATCTTGGGGGTGGTGTGAACATAAAACATTGATGGAATGGAACGAGTCATTGCTCATGCCAGCCACCGGCTAAATACTACCGAAAGGACTTATTCCACGAAAGAACAGGAATGTTTGTCCATCACATACGGATTGCGGAAGATAAGATCCTATATTGAAGTTCGTAATAATTATTTATATTATATGCCTGGAACGATTGAATACTCCGGACAACCCGTCTGGACGTATAGCTCGCTACGTGTTGGAGTGACGGCTATATAATTTCCCTGTGTAATCCCGCCGAGGGATGTAGAACATGATAACGGATGCATTACCCCGTCAGCTGGTGAAAGTAGCCCGTTCCAGAAGAACGTTAGGCCGTAGTGCGTGTATGTAAACAAGAAAATAAAGGCCGTAGAAGAAACCGGCTGGGGATAGAGTGCGGAGCTGTCAATGAAGCCGCGGGAAATTTACTTTGCCGGCCCGTTATCTAGAAGGAAAAGAGAAAAATCAGCTATACTGGTCTTTGTGGGACTCCCCAAAATGTGTCATTTCTGACAATGAGGCCCAATATACAAGTAAATATTTTTAAGAACAATTCCAAAGTATTGGAGCTCACCGCTTTATATAAGCCACAGGAAAACACCACCGAATCTACCAACTGTGCAGTGAAAGCGATTACAGCCCAACTTTGTCGGACGACCAGGCCCGTTGGAACGAGTATGTATCGAAAACGATGAGAGAAATAACTGATAATGATTTCAATGTAATAAAAAAGGCTATATCCTGAAGGATAATGAAAAGAAGGGTTAGCAAGATCGAATAGAAAGAAGAAAAAAATTACGGTAGCACAAACTAATGTATTACGAAACAAAAAGCGGAGAAAGGTGAAATCTAGAATCAGAGAGTCAAACAGAACTATGTGAATGATAACTTTTTCGTGTGAATATGAATTGATTGAATTATGTTGAATATAGTTTGTTTGGTTTCAAACAAAAAAACTACAGTCTCTGTGAAATGAACACACATAGTACACACTGTAAAATAGTGCTACATATTCATATTTTTAGTTTAAAAACAAAAACACACAATACCTACAGGTAAATTCTTAGAACGAATATTTGTTTCTTTGTCTTAACACACACACACTACTCACCCAAAAAGTTGTGATGCATTTTTTTATTGTATTGGATGCATGCGTTGCTCACCGGTTAAAAAATGCCTAATCAGCACCTTGTAGTCAAATTTCTTTGACTATCAATTTGTTTATGTTGCTTTATATTAAGACAGAACAATTTCTTTCTAATGAAGTAACAGTAAGGTATTATTTTTATATTTAATTATTGGTAAGTAAATTGTTATCATTCACTAGCAACTAACATTCACTTGTAACTAGATTCAGGTTAAATCTAAATTTATGGTACTTACATCGCATGTTTCAATGTCTATGGCTGATCTTCTATATCCTCGCTTACTACTCATGGCGAAGATAAGTGTTTTAGCTGAAGATATCTTACATACTTTTACATTTGCGGACTTTACTATTGCTCATATTAGAATTGTTAAGAAATTTCGTGTGAATGTTGAATGAATCACTTAAGGGATCATTGCAAAACATTGCAACAACAAATTATTTCACGTCAGTGAAGGTTCATCACGTGCTTGTGGCCATAAAAATGTATCGCAACATCATTCGTTAGTGGTGACGAAATTTGAATAAATGTTTTGTTCGCAATTAAATAAAAAAAAAACCAAAAATCTCTTCTTTTTTATAGTAAATCATTCGCCATATCTTTGGAACAACCCGCTATACCTCGACTGTGCATTTTTTCTCAGTTTAATAACACCTAGCTTGTAAGAGAAACTAGTCATTTGAATAAATCCAAACATCAACGCAAGGATCTTCTTGGTTGACATGCCGGAAGATATTGCAAAGAAATCTTCGGACCCTTGTCAATCACTTCTTCTCAGAATTTTCTTCCTAGATGTGCTATGCTTTGAGGATTATTAGTTCTTTATATTACGAAATAACTTAAGTATTATATTAATATACTCCTTCTCTGTATATTTAAAAACAGTTTAAGGACTATTTTTATCCAAAAATGTAAATTATTAGATACTAAGAATATAATAATAATTATATTTTAAAAAAACGAACTGGATTATAAGGGGTTTATGAAATTCCCTTGCTGTTTGTGCAATCAAATACGGAATTGGGAAGTTAAATATTATTTGCATAAAAGCCTCATCAGGCGAGTCCCCTCCTCAGCTAAAAGTGGTCCGACAAAATATAATTTTTTTTTTTTGCACAGAAAAGACTACTAGACAACCGCTGTCCTGCCTCATCCCTCGAACCATATTTTATTTCTTACACCATTTGTGTGAAAGGAATAAGTTATGTCTATACTGTATGATGGTACGATTTTTACCTGATTTTAAGAAATTAAATTTGGATATATGTAGAATTTGTTGAGAATAACTAAAGGACTACAATAAGTCTATAACATGTAATAAATTTCCACTTATTTTTAGACACACATTTTGTACTCACAATGTACGATACATATGTTATTATTCGTCTGTTAAATGTCAAGCGTGATGCTGACAGTGACGACTTCACAGGAAATATATATTACTGGTTATCAAGAAATCATAGAATACGGATGTTGATATTAATATGTCCGCATTCTGTAATAATGCCTATAAAGACAGCCCTTTTATTAACTTATAATCTTTTCCTTACATCAGACAGTGGTATTGGCAAAATTTGTCAGAAGATTACTTCTGTGAAAGCACAAGTAAAAAATAAAAGATATAAAAGTATTTGAAGGCGTCTCTAGTACAATCATTCTGTCCATCAAGACATGCAGTCAAATGATTGCACTGTAAATATAGGTTTATCTGCAGAATGAGCAATCATATTTTATTTGTCTAATTACGATAAATGCACATCCATACACACGTTTCTGAAAATTTATATAAATTGGTATCAATCGCAAATGTTACACAAACGCATTTTTAATATAAATTCATTAGTAACGATTCTATTTGTATAAATTTAAAGCTTTCGGTTTCGTTTGTCTAAAGTAACTTTTAAATCTTAATACTAGTTGTTCAACTTAACGTTATTGGTTGTGTATACATACAATGCTTTATGTTATATATTTATGCTCTATTTAACACTAAAGTGACATAAGTTTAAAATAAAATTTAAATTTGTTTTTTAATCTTTTCACAGAGTCCATAATGATTCACAGTTGAGAAGATTATGGCGTTGCCAAAATCGTTTTTAACTTAATCTTTCACAAAACTTTATAATCAAAATAATCAAACAATTGTGAATCGCGTAAAGACGATAAAATACTGTTCTTTCGAATACTATGTTTTGTCGTGAGTCATAATAGACTGCTTTATTCGGTTGAGGAGGAAACTTTTAATACTAATCATTTACTGTTTATTTTTGACTAAAGGAAACATACAAACAATATCATTATCATATAACATAATCTGTTCGCAACACTGGGTGCGCGCGGCATAATTAGCAGTATTCAGGCATTTTATGTACATTGTATTAAAAACGAAATGCGACGTACGTTAAAAGTACATGTCATATCTTGATAGAAAAATTTTTATACAAACAGCGCCATATAATGAAATTAAAATTTTCAACACTTTCTTAACTGCAAGCCCTTGTATAAGTAATTTGTTGCTATAGACAAACTTTTTCAGCATAAAGAATTATTGTCGTAATTTTGATTTCTCAAAAAAGAGGCGGAATGATCCCGCTACTTACGTTGACAAAGAAGAGGCCATGCGGCACAACCCTTAGGAAAAGTAACATAGCTTGTGTTGTCAGTAAAAAAGGGTGCCATAGAATGCTAAATTTGCTTTCTACATGCTACCTCATTTGTGTTACATGGCGCATTAAATCAATGCGGATGAATGTAATATCCAAAGAACTTAAGATTTTTATAGTGATCAATTCTGAATTATTTTGCCAAAATTCGCCTATACATATTTGTATTTAATTTGCAGGTCGAAATTCTCCAGATATTTTGACGAAATTCGGTGCGTTGATGCATTATGGCACAAGGCACTATTCGAAGTAGATTGGATCGAATTGGATGGATTTTTACGATCATTCCCTTTATATGGCGAAGACACTTAGTTCTTAATAAGAAAAATTTAAGATCGAAGTAATGTATTTTTATAATCATTTATATAAATAATAATTATACAAATGACATACAACTATGCTCATGGAAACTAAGCATTCATGCGGCATTTTTAGGTTTTCATGACGAAAACAGATGAAAAATAATAAAATCTTAAACAAATAAATTAAGTTCACTACATTTGTATCGCGTCTGTTAAGCCTTTGGGCAGCTTTCGTTTGAGGGCTGCCATGAAAAGCATTTCTTTGCATGGAAACAGAGCACATATTTTAGCATTTTATAACAAAAATAAAAGAACAGTTGTCACATAAAAGTTTTAATTAAATACCGCAAGTATGCCAATAAAAAAACGGAATATTTCCATATATTTTAATAACTCCTTATAAATAATGATCACCGTCAATCTTTCTTATTTGCTCTCATTGGCTTGCTGATAACTAGGAACGATTCGAAACAGAAAAATTTAATGTATATACAGTGTCGATCAGCATAATACTTTGAATCGATTTTCCGATCTTTGGGAATTATAACGATCTTATGTATACAAATGGATTAATACTAATAGAAAATTTTAAGACAGAAATTCTCATAAGTTAAAGAAGATACCGGCATGAAACGTGATGAAATATTATATAAATACATACTTTAAAAAGGCAGACGCTTAATAACACATACCTCACTGTTCCTTGTGTAACGCGCATAACCAGATAGTTATGAATGCAAAAGATTTTGTTTTAGCAATATCATAAAAATATGTGTGTACATATTACAATACGACGCTATATACAATTGTGTATTGAGAACATTACAGAAATTATATCATTCATTCAACATTTGTAATACAAAGTATAATTGCTTTAAGTCACATAAGTTATGTTGAGACATATTTAAATTTCAAAAGTTTTCCTCTTTAATATTCATCTTGTTCACATTACTGTTTTTACGACTGGCAACATTTAGTTCTCTCGTACGGCTTTCATTTTCGAAACTTATAGTAAATTGGTCGAGACTGTACGCTCTGGATCGACAAGCGATAGTTACATCGTGTGGTGTACTTGTGTTTTCAGTTTCAGCGCATTCTGTGTCGGTGTCACTAAACTTTCTCCGCTTACGTAAGAATGAGTGTAAAGGCGAATAACCGACTTTGCGTTCTTGCTTTTCGATTTCGGCTGCCAACATTTTGACTTCCCAGTCATCTTGATAATTTTGGTGACTATTTATGTCTTCGTCCTTAGCATGATAGCCGATTCTTTGGTCACGAATACATTTTCCGGTAGAGGAACTGGAGTTTGAAGTGTCATCCATGTCAACAATGATGTCATCGAATGTCGTAGGAGTTAATTTTACACTGTTGTCATTCATCGGCGATTGGCGTAAATTCCTGTATTCTTTCTTACATGCGTCAGTTTCATTCTGAAGTTGTTTTTTGGGGTATGTGAATGTATCAACATTTTTTAATCGACTAATTCTTGGTGATGCGATAAGGCGATTAGACGTCAATGTAGGCGGCGACGAAGTAAATACCGTGTCAAGTGAATCTGCTCGCTAAAATTATTTTTTAATCAATGTTTACATTCTTAGTAAATAAGGTCAACAGGGACAACTTAGGTATCTACCATGAAAAATGGCTCGACGGATGAAGTTGAACTGCTAGCATCTCCTGCGCAGAGTTCGTCATCTGTAAGTTGTATCCGGTGATCCCGACTGATTTTTCTATTCACAGACAAAGACGGCGGTACATTTAAAGACACGGTCTTTAGCTGTGTTTTTAAATGAGCAATTATAGCGTCTCTTCTTTTCATCTCTAAAGCCATGCTTGTAAACTGCGTCTCAAACTTCAATTGCATTTCACTTATGTGCGCGTGAATCACAGTGTTAATACCATTTAAAATTTTATCAAAATATTGCTGTCCTCCTGGAAAACCTGTAAGTAATTCTCATAAAAATTATCTTTTGCAAATATTTAATACATATATATATGTTAGTACGAATGATATGGAGTAAAAGGTCCGACGACTTTAGCTTAAATTGCGTCATCAGTCATGTATATATTTGTGATTTTTAGGAAATATAAACTTTTAAAACATTTTCGTACATTATGGTTTTTGAGTTATAAATTTGATAATAGTTCTTTTAATTAACGTTAGTTAAAATTAGCAAATATTGACTGATTATTATAAAACGACGGACAATAATCTTGGTTTTTGTCAAAATATTGTATAAAAAGGAAATATGAAGTAGCTTATTACAAACAACTGCTCAAAAACAGATATGTGACTATTTATCATTTCAGTTGCTGAAATTTGCGCAGATTTGAATAGTAGCCTAGTCGCTGAGGAATTGGGGTGCAAGTCGAAGCTGATTTGAGAAGTAAAAACCGATTAGAAAGTTTTCAGATACAAGCTTTAGCATAATATTTGTCCATAATATTTTAAAAGAAAAATAGCCGCGTATTTTCGTTATTATTGGATTCTTGCAAGAAAGAAGTGAAGAAAAAGCCTATTTATTTATGCGGATGAAACAATTTAAAAACTAAAATGTTCCTTCGACCCCGCTAATTTGCAAAGGCAAAAAAGACATTTCTATAGATGAAGAATTTCAAAAGCGAAGGCACAAGTGGTGTGCATTGAGAAGACTTGTGATACGAAAGTTACTTTAACGTTACAGGACTATTGGAATACTTTTGCATTCGGAAAATTGCACATTATGCTATATATATTTAAAAAAACGATTGACAATATCCACAAGGTATTGTTTTACATGACGTTCTTCCAAACTTTTCAACATTTGTATAGCTTCATCCATTTTTCTCGTCAAAATTTGCAGTGCAGGAAAATCACTTCTTTCTGCTCTTTTGTCACGCACCTGTTCACAAGACTTTATGCACGACTTAACTTCGTGATATTCCTCTGCTCTGAATTTTTATGCTATTTATGTGATTCAAAAAAAAAAAAAACGCTAATAAAATGGTGACAAGTTTCCATTTTTGTATAACTATATTTTTCTTTCTCCTTTCACCACCTGCGTGTAATTTCATTTTGGTAAAATTTTCTTTCCTTTCTTATTCTGATCTTATTTTATTTCGCTTTTTACGTTTTCAGATTTTTGCTCTTTTACAATTCATCTATTACTTGGCACCTTGTCCGTTCTTTATATTTGTTAGTAATTTAAGGTTTGACATTTGTTTGGGCAGCGTTTGCTAATCTACACCAATAACAGTGGACTCTTCATTCGCTTCATACCACGTTCGCTATGTTTATGCTGTGCACGAAAAGTATTTTGTTTGTGTTGGATATGTGAATGCAATCAATGATCCCAATGAAGAAGTCGGTTGGATTTGTCTAACAGGCAATTTTCTGAAATCTCTAAACTTTTAGAGTTACTAAACAGCAGCTTTGATAAGTATCATTCTCTAATCCAGTCCTCAAGTTCGGCGAGGTAACATACAGGAAAACTTGGCTGGTATTTTATCGTATGGTGGCTGTCCACCCGTCAAGTTATTGAGCTTGCTACTGTTTACCTCTGCATCTAAGACTGCAGTCTCTCTGGCTTCATTAGTCTTACTGAAATTACTTTCCTCGCTCTCCATAATAAACCCTTTCGCTCTCCGTTACCCTCTGCTGGTTTCGTATATAAGTCTTTTCCGGTACCCTTTACTGGCGCGTGTACTTCTAAATCACTTCCGTTACCGGCTACTGACGCTTGCTTTTTTAACCGTCTTCTTTTAATTAAAATCGTTACTATTCAGTCACTTTCGAATAGAGTGCCCTCTAAATTCTTCTCTTCCAAGCCCCTTTTTAAATTAATGGTACCTCGTCATACTCTCTTATTATTCAAATATCTACTTTTCAGAAAGGGACATTATCCCGTATTTATCGGATCGTGGCGCCTGTGAGGCTTCGACCGTCAAATGCGAAAGGTGTAGCTACGGCAACTTCTGTCACCGTTTCGGTAAATGATCTGGTACAGCCTCTAATGCCGATGTTTACATCTCGTTGGTCTCTACCAATATCATCAACGATTACCTGGCTTCTACACACTCAGAAGTAATCTTGCCCAATATCGACATGAAATTCAAGTTTCACCTACAAAAACGCAAACAATCTTTCAAATTTGCGGCGCTACCGAACTGTTTTGAATCCTTATTAAGCAAAATGTTCCGCATCTGGTATGCTATTCAAGGAATTTATCCCCAGGACTACGACCAAGACTAGCGAAGGTTCGGCTACAACACTTCCTTTGTAAGTTTTCTTTTAACGCTCAAATCTTAAATGGAATCAATACTCTACTCAACACTCTAAAGTCTTTTTTACCAAAAATACGATCTCTAAGTAGTTGCTTTTTTGGAACGACAGCCAAAATCGGATATGTTTAGCATGGAATTTTTTCGTAGTGAAAATCAAATTTGTGAATCTTAGAGAAATGACAAATTTAGTGACGTATCTTACTTGCTATGGCACCGTTTTTTTGTTTTTGCTTATCCACGTCTTCTCTACTGAGTGATACTGGGTTTATATGTCTTAATATTCTCACAAAGTTAAAAAAACATTTTTATAGTACTGTAACGAATTTCGCTTTTCTAAGATAGGACTCGTACCACTAGATAATAGATAGTCTTTTCAAGAGAAATACACTTCAAAATTCTTTTATTTACAATTTATTTGCCTCAAGAGTAGGATTATTTACAATTTGCTTTTGGCTATACTCTCCACTGTTCCACTCAAATATTTTTTTTTTCATTTTTAATCCGTTAACCTGTTTTTCAGCTAATCTTTTTCGTCGGCTGGCAGTTGCATGACGCGCGCACTTGATTTTTCCTTGTTTAGGGAATTTATTTTGTGGGAAATTTAATTAGCTGGCATGAATTGGATTTGGGATTTCCGTAACACGTTAATCTTGTTCGTACCGAACAATTTCGTTTCGATTGGCGGTCAATCGGTCCAGGTGTACCACTTTGAATCTAGTTCGACCTACAGGATGTTTTCGTATTCGGTAGACCACATCACTTATACTTGTGATGACTGATACTGTTACATCTCAGTTTTGGCGACATGTCTTTTTTACGTAAAGGATTGTACAATAACACAAAATCCCCTTCCTTAAATCCTCGGGCGTTAGCCCTCAGATCGTATTTTGCTTTCATCCTATCACTTACGATTTGCGTTCTATTTCGAACCTTTCGGTGCATGTTATTCAATATCACCCTCAATCTAGCAACATATTCGGTCTCGGTCCAACGTTATCCACTGCTATCCTTTCGAAATGTGCACCCACGTTATACTACTGCAAACGCCCTCCCGCCTTACTTTTCGGGCCTTTCGATTTGCTGCATTGGCCACAGCTGCGAGTCCATGCAGCTACGGACTTCTTGATGCCTATCCAATAGAACTTTTTCTTGATCTTTCCTACGGTTTTTGTGATGCCAAGATGCCCTCCGCTTCGTCCATTGCAATATTCCCTTATAATTTCCTGAGTTTTCGCTTGTGGGACCACCAGTAATTTTTTAGTCCACGAAGCATCCTCACTTTGGCATATGTGCCGCAAGCATCCATCTTCGGCGCTGAGGCTTTGCAATACGCCTTCATAATCGGACTTTCTCTTGCAATCTCTTCCCAGGTGGGACGCTCCTCCTTTTCTGTGGCCTCTAATAATGCGTTTAAATCTTCGTCGGCAATTTGAGCACTGCGCATGTCTTCTTTCGAAAACTTTTCTTTTGGCTCCACAATAGTCCGGCAGATGGCGACACATCCTTTATTCTCGTTCCTCATGCAGTGTTTGTACTGCGGGTCGCATGGACGTCTGGACATAGCATCCGTATTGCCATGCGATTTGCCGTTCCGATGGGAAATCGAAAATTGGTAAGTTTGCAGTTCTTCAATCTAGCTGGCCAATTGTCCTTCTGCTTCTTTGAAGGTGAGTAACCATCGCAGAGCAGCATGATCTGTCCTTAGGTGGAATTGTTGTCCATACAGATATTTGTGGAAGTGCTTGACAGATTGCGTTATAGCCAATAGTTCTCGGCGCGTAACACAATAATTCCTCTCGGCTTTTGATAGAGGTTTTCTGTAATATGCTATTACCTTTTCCTTACCATCAGTTTGCTTGGAAAGTAGTCTGCCTAAACTTTCTGCGCTTGCATTGGTATCCAGTGTAAATTTTTCTCCTAGTACTGGATAAGCTAAAACAGGTGCCGCGCATTACAGCTATTTCAACTCCGTGAACGCGTGCTCTTGGGACTCCCCCCATACGGAGGATCGATTTTTCTTCGTAAGGTCATGCAGCCCACTCGCAACCGTGCCAAACCTGGGGACGAATCTGTGGTAGTGTGTACAAAGTCCTAGGAAACTGCGAACTTCATGCAAATTGTTTGGTCGTAGCCATTCCTTTACTGCTGTGATTTTGTCTTCATCCGTGTGAACACCAGTCGTGGAGACCTTGTGCCCAAAATATGTCACTTCCTTCCTAAAGAACACACACTTTTCGATATTCAATTGTAAACCCCCTGCCTGCAGTCGGTGAAAACATCAGGTTTTTCATGTGTTCCTTGCAATCTTTGCCCATGACAATAATGTCGTCCAAATACACTAGGCACGTCTTCCAGTGCAGCGCTTTTAGCACGCAGTCCATAAGGCGCTCAAATGTGGCAGGCGCATTTCATAATCCAAACGGCATTACGGTAAACTGATATAAGCTGTCGCCAGCGGAAAACGCTGTCTTTTCCTTGTCATGCTCGGCGACCTCCACCTGCCAGTACCCACACTTCAAATCTAACGTTAAGAACCATTGCGAACCTGATAATGTGTCTAAGGTGCCATCGGTCCTAGGCAAAGGGGAACTCTCCTTCTTGGTCATCTCCTATAATTCAGACAAAATCTGGTAAATCCAGCTTTTTTCTTAACAAGAACTACTGGCGAATACCAAGGGCTATTTGATGGTTGAATAACTTTCTGCTCTTGCATATCTTGGATCAAGTCCACCACTTCTCCTTTTTTTGCTAGTGGAATTCTTCTAAGCCGTTGTTGAATCGGATCAGCTCCTTCACTGTTGATTGTATGCCTCGGAACATTAGTACGGCCACCCGAATTTGTGGCGCCGGCAAAGATGTACCAATTTTCCCCCAAAATTTTTCTCGATCTCTTCTTTCGTCCCGTCATTTTGTGATTCTATTTCTTGTCGTCCTGACTGTATTTGCTGTTGCCCTTGTTGGATTTGTTGTTCCATTTGTTGCATAAACTGCATCACAGCTGCGTTTGTTATACTTATACCATCTTCGCCTTTTTCTTCGTTGTATTTTTCTCCTGCTGTAGCTGTATTTTCTGTTCCTCCCAAGTTGTCGGTTTGCTTCCTTCCATCGATGTTGTTTTCGAATTCATGTCTCGACAGGTCCTCTCCGTCTTTTTCTAGATGTTAGAAAAATTTTTGTTTTAATTCAGCTTTGCTACCCACTGTACGAAGGTTCCTTTTTCCCAGCTCCTCTTTGAGCTAATTTACTTTGAGTTCCTTTAATTTCACCATTTATCTTCGTTTCCACGATCTCACTTCTGATACCAATTGTTACGAACTTTGCTTTTCTAAGATAGGAATCGTACCGCTAGATCGTGGATATTCTTTGCAAAAGAAATACACTTCAAAATTCTTTTATGTACGATTTATTTTGTTTGAGGGTAGGATTATTCACAATTTATTTTTCGCAATACTCTCGACTGCTCCACTCAAATATTCTTTTTTTATTAAACCCACCTTCCGCAAATATTCTATTTATATACATTTTTTACAAGTATATGCATGGCTTAATTTTTAATCTGTTAACCTGTTTTTCCGTTAACCTTTTTCGTCGGCCGGCAGCTGCATGACGCGCCGCGAATGTGCACTTGGTTTTTCCCTGTCTAGGGAATTTATTGTGTGGGAAAACTTTTAGCTGGAATGAACTGGATTTGGGATTTCCGTAACAGTATTTTCCTTATTATATTACCTAGCGCCGATTTGAACATTTACTTAAAAGATGCTACCGTAATACGAGATATATCTGGCCCATGTGATGTAATCATAGTGTTAGTGTTGTTTCTTGGCGCATAGATGTGGACGTTAATCTGCTACACTCGAACTAAGGATGTAACCGTTTTGTTAAGTTCTGTGATACAATATTTGCGCGATGCGTTTTCCAACCCAATGGTATACTGAATGGCAACACCAAAACTGGAGATCTTTTGGCATCTAATATAAGTGATAAAACCGTTTCTCTTCCCATGGTCTGCCCGGAGGATTTTCGCTGTCTTATCCTTAGTGTCTTCCTAAACCATTCTCTTTCGACTGTCTCTTACCGTAACCTCCCATTTTTCTTACATTTCAGGTAATCTTATAAAGAACTTAATCGACATAACTATTCTTACCCATTAGTATCTGTTACATCAAATTTGTATGCTGAGCTGAAACATATTTTCTTTTTATTTATAACTGCTTTGCAGGCATTAGAAGAGCAAGGAATAAGGAAAGCGTTCGATAGACATTCCAGTACCTTAAACGAGCGTATTAATTCAAATAAATTTTAACCGATAAAGCAATCCTAAGCGATTTTATTTTGTTGATTCCAGGAGAAAGAGATGTCGTTTTGAAAATGTGGAGTCTTTAGAATTTCTGTTATCTCTAGTTTCCATAGACAATTATAAAGGCAGAGGTAAACAAAACGCGCTACCTAAATTATTTGAATAACTTGTAAATCGAGTGTAGAGTCAGTGATATAATCTACCCAACCTAACTCGGATTCATTGAAGACATGAAGATTTGCATTTACCTGGATATCAATTATTCGAATTGTCGTGGCACATTAAGGATTTATGAAACATATCCTAACTTTGGTGAGTTGCAACACGTCACACCAGATGTTTTTCTTACTACAAATCTACAAAAATCAAAGTTTAGATGCTTGCTTCTTTTGTTGCTCCGTCCAAGGTACCATTTCTTCGTCCTTTTCGCGTGCTTACTTTTGGCACATTTGAGGCAGCCCTAAAACGCAAAATTCTTAATTACAATAAATCAAATTGTGCAGAGCTCAAACTCCTCTTTGGGCATTTTAATTGGAAAGTATATTTTCTTAAAAATAATTGCAATTCCGCTGCAGAAATGATACAAAACATCATCAAGTATAAAATGCGAACTTACATTTTCATCAAACAACCAATGTTATTTTAGTCAGGCTTGAAAAGACGCATGCAGATCTAGGACGGAAATATCTTAAATTTGGCGTTTTCACCCAAGTAACCAAACTAATCTGATTTGCAAACAATGTAGAAATATATGCAATCAGGTAATTCCCTGTGAAGAAGCTGTCCGCAAGTGGCATCTACGAAAAAGCCTGTTGTGGTACCTCCACTAAAGGCTGAAGTTGGCAAGCCAACGGATGGTATGTCATCAAGAACCGGGTCATACCCTGAAGGAACGTCCGAGATCTCAACGGATCCGAAAAGTGAGAGCCCACAGGTACAGATCAACGAAAGGCGAGTTGACTGTGAAGCAAGCTGCACTTCACAGCAACCAGAAGCTCACGAAACTTAACCGCCTCGAAGTACGCATTTGAGCACTCTAAGCATAAAAAACAGGCTCATCAAGTGCATCAAAGTGAACCGCCACCATATTAAAGCCGTCTCTTCGGTTCTTAGTACGACATTCACCAACGAGGGTCTAGACGTAGCCCAAGAGCCCTGGATAAAAGTGGGCGTCATCCAAGGTCTGCGCAACAAGAAGGATAAGTTGGTTTAAAACACCCAACACGGGCGGCCAGAGCAGTATTGCTCATTGGAGTTAATATAACATTCTCAACAACAACTTTTAGAGTTTGTACAAAAGGATCTAGTGGCAGTTTGGGCTGTGATGCTATACTCCGATGGGAACTGATCAGTAATAATAGCCCACACTTACTTTCTTGGCGCGGCAGACATATCCACACCCGATGTGCGAAACCTTGTTCAGTACTTGTAGTCCTGCGGAGTGAACTAGCTAATGGGTTGTGGTATCAACGCCCACCATATAGTTTGTTGCAGCTCAAATGACAATTCCACTGGTGAGAGTTAGGGAATGCACTTACAGAAACATAATTAGGGACGAGGTGTTGAATCTCACTTTCATCAGTTCCTGCCTAAGTTCCTTTGTCGCGGGGTGACATACATCTAGCGAGGTTTCGTTGTCGGACCGCCAACATATAGCGTTTGACATTGCGGCTGATGCTGTGTAATGCCAGACGTACAGGGATTCCAAATGTACTAATTTGAAATTGTTTCGTTTTCTACTCTCCGGAAATATGGGCACGTTCCCGCATCTTACCAAGAGGACGGAGAATACTTGAACTTGAAGCGCAAACGCCTCGTGGAGTCTAATGTAAAATTTCAGACCATAGACCAGCAAATTTCAACAGGATTAAAGAAAGGTGATTGGACTTATTACAAAGAAGCCCTCACCACTTAAAACGCTGAACTAAGGTGTTCGAAGCGAGCCTCGGAACTAGTAAGGACGTACCTGAATGGCAATGCCAATAGAGGTTTGCTTCAAGGGGACGTATAATATCCTCTGGTCTGGACAGTATTCATAGATGAGCTACTGGTGAATCTAAATGACATAGGGGTCAAAACGGTGAAATCTGTCAATTTCCGTGGTGGGTCGGCATAAAAACACTTACTGAACGCATCCAAAATGCCCTGAGCATAACACACACGTGCTGCCAGCATAAAGAATTGGACATTAATTCATAAAAAGGGTACTGCTGCCTTTCTCGAGAAAGAAGAAGTTAACATTGATCAACATCTACAGCAGCAGGTTGTGCTTCCGAATACTTAAGAAGACAATACAGGAGAGAGCTGCTCTGCATTTTCTTCAGCAGTCTAGCCGGTGTAAGAGACCTGAAATGGCTTATGATAACATGTAGGCTCGTGTTGGAGTGTCTTCAAACATTGAATGAACTAGGCAACAATAATAACGTGTACTTAATATGGCTGCCTGACCATTCATTTAATGAGGGCAACGAAAGGGCTGAGTGTCGAACTAAACGCCGGCCCTGACCCTCGAGAAGTTATATTAATAAGCTGATATCACAACGGGCACAGATAAAAATCGTATCGCCATTGGAAGCAATGTAGAACGGCAAGCAATAAGATTCATAAACTCACACAAGCTACTGGAACTAAGAAGCGGCGAACTATGTTTGCTCATGCTTCTACACGGGTCATAATTCCTTCAGACACCACTACCAAACATGGGTATCTCTGACGCTGATTCATGCTGATTCTGCCAAGAGACGAGTGAGACATGTCAATAAATTCTTTGTGAGTGGGACGCCATCTGCAGAATCAGACCCAAATCTTTCGCGATTGCTTTATATCGCATGATACTCTCAATTAAAGAAGATAGTGGGATTCATAAGAAGCCGCGACACGGATTGCCCACATAATTAATAATTATAATGCAAGTGCTAAAAAGATATATTAAAACGAATTATTGTGATTTCGAATGATATATTTCAATTAAAACAAATTAACCCCTTTCATATCTTCTGAAGGTTGATGAAGGATTACAAAGTGCCACTATATTTCCCATAAAAGAAGTGAGACTAGAGTCAGAACCACTTTTGGTGAAAATTCTATCAAACTTGTTCACATCGGTCAATCGAAGATGTCTTCAGTAAGGCAATTACTGAATTTGCAAAGTGTCGTTGGCGAGACCATGCAACGTATTATAGGCAACTTTAAGATGAATTTCGCTGTAAGAAGGAATAAAACTTGTTGTTTCGAAAAACGCTATTGCATTCTCTCCGACGAGTAAGGCGAGTTTAAGAAAACAGACGGCCTATCATGGGTACTTGTTGAACATCCATTTATTGTTAATTATTTAAAAAACCAATATTATGAGCAAGTCCAATCATTGGCCGAGGAATATGTGGATATCTTCCGAACGAAAGCAACTCGCTTAAAAGAAGAACATGTAGTACAAGATCTGATCAATCTTCATTGATTTTATAACAACAGTCATTGACCGAAACTACACAAACGCTTTTTTGACTTGAAAGTATCCCGAAAAATGGAAGTAAACGCTACCAATGCAGTCGTGACATCATCAGTAGCAAATGTTTTACTGCGCCGAAAGGACTATGTCTTACTTTTAACGGTAAGAATAAGAATAAGTGCGGCTAGCCAACGAAATTTCAAGTCATTGAAAATAAACAAAGAAGAGCAATAAGACACACAAATTATAATCAAGAAATTGAAGAAAAGAAGACTAGTCTGGCCCGTACTTTCCATACCAGAAAAAGTGGATATTTTCCTCTAAGAATCGATTTGTCCCATGATCTCCCAAGTCTCTTAAAGATATTTCTTGGGTGGATTGTCAGTGCCAGGATGTTACTAATCGAGGTTCAGTTGGTTATGCAATATGTGCAATTTGCACCGCTGGCAAGACGGCTTTCGAGAACGATTTATGAAGTGAGGTTATTGAGCGAGTATGGTGAAGAGAGAATGATGGACGGCGTACAGACAGAGGGCTTTACAAGGTCAGCGACAATGCGAGTATCATTTCATACAAAGTTTCGAAATGAATAGTGGAGGCCGTTTCAATGTCAAGTTGACTTTTTACAAGAATCCCTCTAGCTTAGGAGAATCAAAGAAATTATTCTACAAGATATGTCGCAGTCTTGAATATCTCCTCTTCCTGAGGCTTCTAAAGGATAAAAAATTAGGCTGTTAATTTTACACTGAAGATCTCTAAATCAAAAGGGAGCAGAAATTGAAGGAAGAGTTGTACAAGATCAAATTAGCTCAACTCTTCAGAAGAAGCTTTGTGTAGCTCTCACTCATTGCCAATAATTTGCAAAGAATGAAAACATTTATTTTGGACCCTTTAATTGATTGTTACCATGGAAAAATTAACCCATTGTTACTAACTCCAACAAAACTCGGAGCTAAGAGAAGGCAAATCAAAATCCATATGCCCCAATCGTTGCAATTAGGTGCACATAAAAATAATTCGTTGGAGCTGCACAAATTGCTGAAAATATATATGAACATGCAATTGTACGCTAACCATAAACCAGCCGGGACTCGTTCATAGTATCCAACAACGATACAACTTTGGCGCAGAAAAAGGTAGATATGAAATCAACCTGTTCAACAACATTAATAAGCCAAATTGCTTCCTAAGGATAATCCTAATAAATGTTATTTCGATACCCCTGACTTATAAACACTAGTGGATGTATCTTCAACATTATCAACTGCGCAAGCAACGACTCTGTGCAAAAAATAAAAAACGCCACTAAACTTAGAATGTTCTGGTTTCCCAATCATGAAACCAGACTGTATCTTTAAATACGACTTGATCTATATGTCAGACCAACAAAGAATTTCAAAAACGCTAGCCTCGTCCTACACGAGTCTTGGAAATGTTTTAGAGTCCGCAAATCAACATCTCGCAAAAATACACTCGTTACAAACACCAGTTATTTGTTTATGTCAAATCAATATGACACGCACCTCACCAAATTGACATCTCCGCAGCATAAGTTGAAATCAATAAAAAATTTTGAAATTCAACATCATTTCAACTCAAAATATATTTTTAGTATTGTCATCATTATTTCATGCAGAACCGTGTTACGCAAAAAATCCACAGTTGTTCAAATAACTGATATGCCACAACATGAATCATTCGATCAGGCCACCCAGCCAAACACCGATGGACCAGCGCTTATACTAACTCCTAACCGACGGTTCCCAATTCAAGCTTAGGAGACGATCCAAATGAGCAAGACGATCGAGCTGGATTGACCGTTGATCAACACGGGGGAAAATATTTAATGGTTTTTGCTTGTCACTGTTATTTCAAACGTATATATATACATATACACATATATATATATATATATATATATATATATATATATATATATATATATTGGGTAAAGTAAGATCCCATTTAATTTTGAATATGCGTACTTTGTCATCTTGGTGCAATAGTGGCGCTCAGTAAGTGCAAGGACCCAAAGAGTGATTCCGGCAGTAGCGTAGCTACTGGTAGGGTCATACCTGCCGGTGAGGCTGAAGGTAAAGACTGAAGCTAAGAACAATCCAGATGAGTAACCTGTATGGCATAATACTAGCAAGTCGGCAAATTAGATTACCCGTTCGCCTTCGTTTTATGAAATGCCTTGTACGGTCGGTGCTCTGGTATAGTCTAGAATCATGGGCACTAAATATAAGTACAATAAACAGACTGCCAGCCTTTGAGATGTGGCATTACCGCAAAATTCTAAAAATATAGTGGCTCAGAATAATATCATGAAATTGAATTGAATTGAGTAATAAAAGAAGTAAGAAGAAGATAGTTTTGCCTGTCACTGTCAATAATTACGGGTACGTATTTATTATTTTAACTGAAATTGCATATCGTTTATGCTAACATTTTGTTACGAAACTGCCATTTTCGAAGATTTGAGGTTTCATGAAAATTAGTCGATTTTCTCAGAAACTAAATTTTAAAGAAGGAGAAAATCAAGTATGCATTCATGGCATGCATTAGGTACGCCATGCAGCTGGCGACTTGTGACAAGATTAATAACAATCACCACAAATTTAACGAAAAAACGGATTAACGGGTTTAAAATGTCAAGATGAATTTAGGTAATGGTAACTTGCTTGTAAAGTGGTATACAAACGAAATATTTGCGGAAGGCAAAATTAGCCGTAAGGGAGTCGAAAAGTCAGTCGAAAGTGAGTGGGGACAGTCGAGCTAAGAGATCTACATTGGTATATTCAAACGGACAAGACCAGAACGAGAATTAAAGCATTGTAAATATAAGTTCCTGTAAATAATTTGTAAATAGGTTTCCTAATTTCGTAAATAAAATTATACTATCCTAAAAATCGCAATTTAGTAGTACGAACTTTATTTTAAAAATGGTTGAATAATACAAAAGACGAATTTACGTTACAACATTTTGCTCATAAAGCATTTCCGTTCTTATCAAATTTCTCTACACAATAATACATAAGTATTACTTGTTTGACATAAGTACTTCTACTATTCATTAAATCAATATTATATAAAAGACTATAAAGTTCTTTAATACTTTGTAAGCAATTGATTGAAAATTAATACGTTGAAATTAGACTGATCATTTGTATTCTAATTGTAATTAACGGTAAGTTATAAGTGCTAAAATAGTGCATTAAGGCAAATTAACTTCAATTCGGATGAAACGTTTGAATTGATAGCATTGTTGAAAGCATTCGACGACCACTACATAACAAAAAGACCACTCATGAATAGAGTCAGACCTCGGCATATTTCTATAGTTTGATCCCCTAGTTATCAATACTATATTGATTCAAATCAGTTTGTCCGAAACCACTTCTTACTATTTGTGCTACGTAATTTTGGAATTGTAAATAATAAAACAAGAAAAAACATTATAGCCGATCTAGGCTAACCATTAAATACTCTACATGACCTCCTCTAATACAAGTTGTCATTCATTTTAGTGATAGTGTATAAAAAGCACACTTTTGATGATTACTTTTAAATTGAAGGGTCCCCAAAATATCAATTGACTTAGTCCAAATTTAGCAGACTCAATTTCAATTGTTCGAGTTTTATCATTTTTCACTTGTCTTCTCTCCGTCATAAAAATCCGAAAATTACGCTTTATCGCCCTGTAAAAATGTTGTTTTCATAAGCACTCGTATATCTGATAAAGTCTAAATAATAAACTTGTATGAGACAAATTTCCTACGGCTAAATTGAGACGCCATAGTGCTACTATGAATCCTTTTCATTGTAAAATTTTGAAAATTATATTTCTTTTCTAAAGTGCTTACTATTTATGAGGTCCGTTCCATGGAATGGTGTAAACAACATTGGTCCATACGGTTGAAATTCGCCACAGTTAATATCTATTTCAAATGGTTATGATGATCAAATTGGCATCATGAAATATTAAAAATGAAGTCTTTTTAGCATATAATGGTTTATTTTTGGTGCGAATTCCTGTATGCGTTGGTGTCAAAACACTATATGCCAAGATTTTTTGTAGAAATACCAAAACATTATTACTCGTTCTATGAGGAGTAGTGAAAATCCCTTTCGATATCATGTTTGGGAGAATAGGTTGAATAGATCGATGAACCAACTTGTATGAAAAAATTTTAAAAATTACGACTTGCAGGTTGGACAGATTCCTTTCAGACTGATAAGCTTGTCGGTATTATAAAAGGTAGGTTTTTCTTAAGTCCTTCTGGCGGTTATAACAGTGGAATAGGGTATAAGTATGTTATCATGTAAGGTTATTGTGCTCCGTACTGGTTCCTACCATTGCATCGTCAATTTAATTTGCGATAACGTAGACTTAACATACAAGTTAGAATTAGTTTACATGAATTTATTTACGGACTTACAACAACATCAGTTAAAAGTTTATTATTTTTCTAGTGCTTCATTTTCTAAAACGGAACTTTCTTCGTTCGAATTAATTATCACGATTCAACTGATCTGCTTTGAGTAAAGTTTTCACTTCCCCGGAGGCGTGAGAGTATGTCGCGAGTACCATATTATTATGCAATTTTTGTTTAACCTTTCACAGCCTGGACTTAAACTTTTCTCTATTCCAAGGGAATTTTTTCTAATCACCAGCTACATAATGCGTTCTTAGATTTTTATTTTGACATATAAAGTAACGAGCAACGTAACTCATTCATATTACTTTTTCAGCATATAAGGAATTTTCGTTTTAAAAGAAATTGGGTAATTTTTTTGTGGACTAATTTATGTTATGTATGTTATATTAATTTCGTTCCGCTTTCTATTCTTATTGAAATTATAACTTCAAACCGAATTTTCAATGGAAGTTTTAAAATTTATTAAACGTGAAGCTTTACCTTTCAGGAATTTTTATATATTTTGTCTTTGAAATGATGGCAAAAGGGATCGACGTATATATGATTATATTTAAGGGATATGTTCACAAAGTATGTTATCAAACTATTGTTTTTCGCTAAGCATTATTTCTGTTAACTCTTAGGCAGAGAATGAATTTCCGGTCTGGTATTTCATGATGCCTAACAAAACAGATATTTTTGATTACCGCCGCAAATAGAAAACCTCGTCGAACAGACAATAAGACGTTTGAAACCAGCCTTAATTAGAGGAAATAATATAGTGTGAAGAGTAGCAGTTTAGTAGTACTAACGTTTTCTAACTTAGTTTGGCTATAAATGGCCGAATTTTATCATATTGATAGCTTGGAACATCGTGGCGACTATTCGCACATTGCTTCATAAATTGCTCGGAATAAATTACAATACAGTTCGTTAGTTAAGCGTCCTTTAAAAATCAGAAAAACGCCCAGCTTTTGTTATAATTTATCATTTTAGTTTACAATGCGAAAAACAAATTTGTAAAAAAGCTTACACGTTTTGGATTATGCACTACAAATGAATTACAAAGAGCAATAGCCACTCAATTCCAACCAAAATAATGAATAGGTTAAATTATTCCAAAGATCACTCAATAACATGAACTCCGATGACCATAAAGGAATAATTCGTGCGGACAAAGCCCTCACCGGCGAAAACGCACCCCTTGCACTAAAAGCAAATGAAGTTGCTATAGTTTTAGTTGGTGATCTATCTGCATGAGGAGGTAATATTATTTATCGCAGAAGAGATAGAATTGCGAAAAGAATTTCAGAAACTCAATGATCATATGATGCGACAACAATGCAACAAAATGCATTAATTTCATGCAATATTCCTATTATTTTTCTCTTTTTCTTTTCTCTCCGAAAAATCCAGAGGTAAAAAAAATTTTATAGTAGTTTCATTTCTATTCGGACATCATGCATTTGCATTAACCATAAGTTAATATTTTTATACCCCTTTCAAATATATAAATTCTTGGCCAGTTTCAAATTGCATCTAAGCATGTCCGTTTGTTCGCCTATCCAACTGTGTGGTATGTGTGGAATACATTTTCCCGTTCGCAAAAACATAGACGTCGTCTCAAAATTTGCAAAAGAATTTCAAAATGACTCAAGTCAGTCAAAGGAGAAGCCTACACACCGACCATATACCTATGCAACGAACACTGTTAACATCTTTGCTTTCTGTGTTTCTTGCTAGCTACTCCATAAATATACCCCATAACCATACGCCATATAAATTTCCACTTTTATTCTAAAAATAAAATATATCAGCCGTGTTCACCCAACATTATAAATATGAAAATTTGGATTTTTCTTTTTTTTTCAGTCTTTTTTAGGATAACGGTGATGAGTATAAAAGATACGGGCACGACCAAATATAATTCTCGCATGCAGGTTGGTATTGAAAATCGGTCAAATCGGTCGAAGTACAAGCCCACAGCATCACGTAAAGTGAGAACACCTCTGTTTTTCAAAAACAAAAAAAAATTGCTTTTTCGTTCATTACTCATAAACTGTAGTAGATAAATGTATACAAATTTGAACGCACATTCTGTAAGCGATGCTGTAGCATTTGTGTACAAAAATGGAAAATTTTGACCGCGCCTACCCAAAAAAAAGTGTATCAGAATTTAATTTTTTTTAATACCTTAATAAGGCGCAGTAATAAGCTTCAAAAGACACATTCACAGATCGTACACATTCTTCTGTTTGCGAAAATGGCGATATCGCTTTCAAATATGGAAAAAAATTTTCACGTCTATACGACAAAAACTTATGTTTTGAAAATAGAAAAATCAGCCGGGCCCAATCCATGGAGCATGAAAATTAAGTTCTTTTAGTTTTGTTGTCTATTTTAGAACAATGGCGATGGTTACAAAAGATTCGGACACAACCGAATACAACTTTTTTATTTGTTTTCTTTTTTTAATTGGGTTGAAACGATGCTCGGCGAGTCTAGTAATATTATATTGCAACCCCAAACAGTAATATTATATTACAAAACCAAACAGAGATTGTACGGCTTTGAGACTTAAGGCTTTAAATTTATTTCTCTGGCTAAGTTAGTTATAATAATAATAATAATAATAATAATAATAATAATAATAATAATAATAATAATAATAATAATAATAATACGGTCAAAAAAATTGAGGGTATGATTTTGAAAACCATAGTTTCACATAATTATTTAAATGTAAGTGATAGCATCCCATACTGGAAACCTGGTGATTTTACTTACGCCGTAATATAAAAACTAGTTTTAGAGGTGAGGATGATGGTTTAACAAATTAGAATGATAGGCGACTATGACTCGCACTGATCAAAAATATATATCCTCAACACTAGCTACTACGATATGTGTTCCAAGTTCTGAATATATTTGACAAATTTAGTACGCTTAGGGCTACGTATTATATATGTAAAAGTCGAAAATTTTTCGTTAATTTTGGAAACTACGCAAGTTTTCCAGCCGCAATTTCTTTAATGTGATACTTGCAATAAAACTCCGCAGTTGGTGGCACGTGCACTTAGTCTCTACTCCATAATTGTTTACTTTCTAAAAATTATTACAATCTTATCTTTACTCTGAGAAGAATATATCTTCTTTTTATATTCTTTTTTGTCATTTATATAAAATTATCGAAAAAAAAAGTTTATTGTTTTAAAGCAAAAAAGCTCTATAATTAGTTGAATGATTGGCAATGATATTAAGAAACCAGAGAAGTAACAAGGAATTGTGAAATAATCGTTACAACGTACAGAAAATTAGAGCCTCAAAAAATTATTTTCAAAATTTTAATAAAAGATTTTCTTCATCGCATTATATTTCGTAAATTGCAGAAAGCAAAGTGTATGTATGCCAATAGTTGCTGAGATTTTTAGATTAGGCATAGACATCGCCTCCAATAAAAGATCGTTTTGTTTTTAAACAGTTCCATCCTTCAAAAGACGTCTGCAAAATTTCATTTCTCTTTTAAACTACATATTTTATTGTAAACAATACGTAGGTTAACTATTTCTGAAACTGATGCACAGGTATCATTTTTAACAAAAAAATCAATATCATTCTTAGCAAATACAATTTTTCAAATGGCACTGGAGTTTCAGTTACTTCCGTGCCGCTGCCTATATTTATTTCAAAACAATGGAAAAATTCGAACCTTGTGTATTGACTAAACCAAAAAGGATCAAATGACAAGAGATCGTAGACTATTCTTCAAATTAAAAAAGGTACGTACGCTGAGTACTTCGATCTTTTTGCTGAAAGTTTTTTAATATTATGCCGCAAACGGCGCCTAAAATACTTGCGAAGCAAGATATATATACTCCACTGTATATACACGAAAAAAGAGAAACAGATTCAATGTAATTTGTATATGTGCGAAATTGCAAGTTCAGCAGAAAACTTGAGACGACCGTTGCGGTCCCCTTTAGGAATTAACGTGTGTCCGTCAGTATATGAAATAAAATAATGTATTTTGTGACACGATATTATTTATTCACAATTCCACAACGAAAGTTCGAGCTGATTGAGAGAGCAGGGCAACATAACTTGCTAAACTCTAAATCTTTGATCCAATAGCTAATCGGAAAACTAAAAAATGACTCCATGCTGCGCACATTAATATTAAGAGCAGAAATACCCAATGTCAGTGTTATATACATATATGTCTTTATTTATTCTTTCTAATGATATTACAATCACTCTTTTTACCGTATTATGGATAGTTTATGGAAATTGTGGTACATATACTTGCAATATATTTTGATCGCGTCGGTGGCCAAAACATTTGGATATATTGCATATTATGTGTGGACAAATATGCTATATTAAGATCGGATTTGTGGACGTTTCGAATATACATGCGTTTACGAAAACCTGTCAACTTGATAGGTAAATTTTTTGAATCTTTACAGTCGAAAAAATGAAAACAGTAAGCTGAAATTGGTCGTTTTTCGTCTTTCCTCAAATATAATTATTAGATATTTAATTAAAGCGCCCGTTGCCAACCAAGATTTAAGCTGCAAAGTATCGGTATTATTTAGTACTTACTGTGCAAAACGATCGCTTGTTTTGCTTGGGAACAATTGATTGTTTATCAATCGTAACCGCACCAAGTTTATAATAAGCCTGCTTACTAGCAAATAAGAGAAACAAACAACAAATAGGAGAGATTTTTGACAAATTTGTGTTATCACATTTACATAAATGGCGTTAGAAAGTACAATATTGTGATAGTATCAAAAAGAATTCAATACAGTTAAAATGAAATACAAAAACTCATCTATTCAATCGTTAACTGCTAACGTAATCGCGATAAACCTATTATGTTAACAGAAAGATCAAAATGTACCCAATGCATACACTTCCTTCTTAAATTATCCCTTTTAAAATTTCTTTAACACTCTTGTCTAATATAACAGTTCTCTCTGATGAAACATATTTAAAACATATTTAAAGTTACCTTCTTCTATATCATCCAGATATGAACGTTGATTCTCGGAATTGGAGCGTGCATGTAGGCCCCTAAGGTGGTTTTCACATTTCGTTTCGCTGCAAGTTTTGTTTTTTTTAATTAGCTGGTCATATACCAACGGCCTTAAACGATCTTTTGAAAAGCTAACGCTTGGTGTCTTGGCTTCACTTTGTTTGCATTCAAACAGCTCAAAGTTACTTGCACTATTTGAAGTACCTGTAAATCTATACAAAAAAAACTCTCCAATTCACATTAAACTTTCGAGAATGGAAATTGCATATGAATTTAAATATATATATAAATGTAATATTTATCAAAAAAGTGTTTAAAGTGTTATTTTGATGTATTCCATCTCATTTGTCTATTTGTAGTAACATAATGTGCGTTAATTTGAAGAATTCCTTCAGACATGGCGTAACTTTTCCTATTTTGTGCTTAACAATGCTATGGCAACTATGTTTAAGTTTCGCCGTCACCGAATGGATTGCGTAGGCTGGTAATAATCTAATGATATGGGTTTAAAAATGTTTTTTATTAAGCAAGTATATAGCTTAACGACTCTCGTTTTATCGTATGGTTAAGCGTAACAAAGATTGTGTAAGCATAATTAGAGATAACGAAACATATATGTTCCAACATTTGAGATTGGAAGGTTAATTAGCAGCCGTTTTTAAGCTTGCTCTTTAATTCTCAAAAGAATTTGGAGTCGACCTAAAATGTTCAAACGATACGCCTACAACGCCCACATACGACAAAAACTTTTATTTTGAAAATAGAAAAAATCAGCTGCGCCCACTCAATATTATAGAGCATGAAATTTATGTTCCTTTACTTCTTTTGTCTTTTTTAGGACAACGTTGATGGGTATAAAAGATTCGGTCTTGAACGAATTTAATTTTCTTACTTGTTCAATTTTATTTGCTTATACATATATATTTGACATATTTTATCCAATTTCCCATATCACACATGAGTTATTCTATACGGTGTCTATTCATATTATATTATTATTACATTGTTTATACTCCGAAATTAAACAATTAAATAAAGGAATAAAATATTAAAAACTAATTATTAATTGTAGTTTATACAATTTGAAGAGTATTTTCATAATATTACGCTGTGTACATTTCATATTTTCACCTGTATTTTTCAAAAGAAATGTTGACCCGACAACATTCTCATTTGAGTATACTAATCGAGGTAATAATAAACTATTCAAATTGCATAAGCTAAGATTAGTAATTAGATTTTAATATTTTATTAGTTTATTCAATTCTTTAATTCCCGAATGTGAACAATATAATAATAATATAAAACAAATAGACGCCGCGTAGAATAACTCATGTGTCAATTGGATAAAATACGTTAAATAAATATGTATAGGCAAATAAAATAAAAAATATAAAAATAAAATAACTAAATTAGATAAAAATAAATATTATAGTAAGCTGCATATATATACTAAGCTGCAACATAATTTTTTTAATAATAAAAAATTTCTTTATAAATCTTGATATGAACATTTTCATTGAAATTTGTCAAAACATATACGGAATATAGAATCTGGAATTTTCAACTCTTCAAAATATACGATGAAAAAGAAACAAATTATATTTGCTACATAAATACCTGTTGTTTCCGTACCTATTCCGTACCTATACACGTATATGCATACCATAACCCATATTCTCTTAAAACCACAGAATTGTATGTGCCTTGCTTTGCAAACGTTTGAAAAAATGCGACGTAATATCAAGAAACTATCAACAGAATCTCTCTCCATACAAATTATGATTACAAAAGAGCAAGCTAATTAACCTCCTAATCTCAAATGTTGGAACATCTATGTATTTTGTTGCCTCTGGCATAAGAACCTTTGATCACTTTCTCCCACTTGAGTCAATTTCAACGATAGCAAATAGTTCATCGTTTTGTATAAAAAATCGTTTACCTACTTTTGAGAAAGATGTACGAAAGTTGGTTGTATTTTGTGATAATATGAGCTTCTTTTTTATCTTGGTGCGTTATGTTGTATATATTCGAGAAGTGATTGGACGCAATTTATTCTTTTGGTTTCTTATGTCGTTTTCCTAATCTCAAGTGATTTTGTTTGAATTGCTAACGTGTAAAAACATGCAATATTAATGCGAAATTAAAATATATTAGATACTGAAATAAAAATGTCTACACATTAATTGTAAACATTGCGAGGCCGAACCCGGAGAATACTATTGAATACTATTGAATGCCATTAAATGCCAGTGTATGCGACTATACAAAAAGTCTTATTAAAGAGTATCGGATCTTTATGAAATAGATATAAATTATGTTATTTATGAAATAGATATAAATTATGTAATGAACCACACCTAATATAGAAGTGCTCTGAATTCGCATCAAAAGCGACAGGAAGAATTTTGGCTAAAAAGCCGCCTTTGCTTTAATTGCTTAGGTCATAATCATATGATAGCAAAATGTCAGAGCATAGAAGCATGTGATGTATGTAATCAATCTCATCACGCATTGTTCAAAATTCATCAATGGAAACTAAAACATCTCATTCGGAAACTTCATAAGTCATTTCTACTGTGCCAAGTTCAAATACTTAATAGCTTTAAACTAGTTTTATGCCAGGTAGTCAATCTTCTATCTCCGGAAACCGTGGAAATAACTCAACAAAATTAATTCAATGGTAATAAAGAGAAAAGACAGTCACGTTGAGTGTTGATCGATCAACACACCGTCCATGCAAAGCGCCAACATCAGAAGTTCAACTTGGTAACTCGTAGTTCTAGATACTATGTTGGAAATCTTATACAACTATCTACTGAAGAATGTAAGTTGAACTTAGCAACGAAAAGGGAAAGTTTCAACTAGAAATTCCGTTTTAGTGTCTACTTTTTTTTACTTAACGTCTTCCAACAGTATCATTTGAAATTAAAGGTATATGTAAATTATAGGAATAAAAATTAGCAGAACCGTAGAGATCTCAATCAAATCCAATTGACGTTTTGATAGGAAATTATGCTTTTCCCTGTACTTATTTAAAAGGTTTGAAGAAAAATCTATTTCGCAAAGTCTTGGCTCAAAATACTTTGTGTGGTTGCATACTAGGTGGTTTCACTAAGGTAAAAGCTTCATGTTCGTACACAGTTTCGGTTTCCCTTCACAAATCCAACATTGGGAGACCGCCTGACGCAGAAGCGAGGTTCAATTTTGTGAGGATCATTCTAGCAACACGCAAAATGGAAGTAGGTTGTAAGGTTACCTTTCAAGTCAGCATATCTTAGTGAAGTACAACTCAGAAAGTCACGATTCTTAAATCGTATTTCGATGTTCACAATCAGTACGTAGGGTTGAACCATATGTAAGAACCAATTGCTGAGAAGGTTCAGGCGTCAAACTTTATCCAAACGTATTACCTGCCACATTATGCGATATTATGTCCTGATAGTGAAACTATTCGCATAGTATTCGATGCATCAAAAACACTTTATAATGATTGCTCTTTAAATAACATATTAAAGAAGAATCCTAGCCAGATCTAATAATGATTTTATTGAATTGGCAGCATTATAAATATGGCTATGAGAGATATTGAGAAAGTGTATCGCCAGATATGCGTTTCAACCGAAGACAGAAAATTTCACAGAATTATATTCAAAAATTTCACACATCTCAAATATCAACGAACGCACTAGGCTATCATCTTAACACAGTAACCTTGTGCACCTTTTCTGGCTCTCGAATGCTATTTATTGCCTAAAGCATCAAAAATGTTGAGGCACGAAACTTATTTTGATAACACACTTTCTGGAGAATATTCAATTCCCGAAACAGTTTGTGCATTACACCAGATTATCGAATATTTCAAATCCGCACGGTTTCCGTGAAAAAGCTGCAAGCAACTCGTAATTATTGAAGCGAATAACTGCTAATTGTCTTTACAATTACAAGTTTCTTCAAATTTTTGGCACTAGTATCGCTAAAACTTTAGATTTTCAACGGAGCGAATCTACAGACGCTTTTAGTTATACTCAGTATACTAATAGAGCCCAGCTCAAAACGGGAAATTCCTTCTACCATTGCTAACTTGTTTGGTGCAGAAGGATGATTTTGCCTACTACTAATTCTCGCACAAAATCTTTATGCAGTAATTATCGACAGAAACTGTTAATTGGGACGAGAAAATTTCGAAAATGCTTCCACATGGAAAATATTAGTTCGGGATTTACCTCAATTATCTGATCAGATACCTCTCTGGCTAAATTACTTCCCGCAAGATAAAGTTTCTCTTCGTGGCTTTTGTGGCGTCTCTACCAGTTTCTTCTGTACTATAATTTAGCCGTGGAGAGAAATATATAATAAAGTACGAACTCTTATTTATTGATAGTGAAAAGGAAAGTAGCACCAAGTAAGCCAGCCAGTCTTCCCAGACTGGAATTATATGGTGTCGTCGCGTTGGCAAAATTAGTTTTCTATCTTCAAACGTTTTAAAGTTGCTGTGCAAACAAATTACTTTGTGGATAGGTTTTTCTGACGTGTTAAATTGGTTTGCACAAACATTTCGACAACTTTCGTTACCAATCATACGTCATCAATTTTTTAATTAAGTTCTTGGGCTTCACGGCGACACGTTCACTGGCAAGACAGTCCTTCCGATATAGACACGCGCAACTCCCATTCGCACTCCCCCATGGTTACTTCAGCTCTCGACTAAATGGGACAAATCTAGGGCAAAAGATCGATCGATTCAATTCCCATCTTAATTATATGAAATAAAGCCGCCAATTGCTTCCCAAGTTACAACGGTTCGTGAGGATATGCTCAATAAACTTTATTTGTATCCGCGGGCATTACACCTCCTTGCCTATATGTTCTGCTTTATAAATCATTCATTTTGTAAACACAGAACTTAATATTGGCTCAAAAATACAGCAAAGCATTATTCTGAGGAATATCGGATACTCGAAATTTCAAAATGTGTATTAGGAGGTACTGAATGCAATTTTTTGATTTTCTTTTTATCAATTTCTTTACATATGTAAGAATTGTCAGATGCAAAGTTTAGTAATTTAATATGAAGGCAACGCCACATATTAAAATCTGACACGCCCCTCCTTAGGCTGATAATTTACATTATATTTCAAATAAGGGAAAATTCAATTCAACTTAAATTTTGGCAGCTTTATCATGTATTGTGGGTCTGAAATATCTCCCGGTGTTTGCTCCTACATCGGCATGAGTTGTTGGCGTAGTTGTAGAAGTGGTCGTTGCTGTAGCAGTTAGCAGAGCCGATGGTGATGAATATTGGATTTAGATGACGTTTCTTTGTTATTGTGACTTAATATGGAGCAATATAATCTAGATCTGAACTGTTGCTTAGTACTCGCTTCCATACAGATGGGTTTGTTGGGATTCCTAGAGTTTTAAACAAGCACTTTTTGACTTTATGTATTTAGATGATTCTTAGTGTATTTAAATTGTTGTTCTTCTAATTTGCCCTTTTTTGTTGCTGACTTTAATTTGGTGAAGCGAGTTCTCGACGAATTTCCAAAAAGCATTTTGGATGGAGATTCTCCTTTTGCACAATGTGTAGTGTTCCAGTGGTTAATAAAGAATTGCCGAATCATCGTTTCTATATGACAACGAGGATTTCCCTTAATATTAGAAAGACCAGACTTCTTGAAAATTTTCGCAAATTTTTAATTTGTTTATTGGCTATTGGATGTCTAGGAGCGGAATGTATGTATTTATTAAATTCAGCGAGGAATTCTTAAAATTCGCATTACCAACAATTTTAAGTATACCGTAACGTGAAAAAAGTTCACGTAATTTAATTCTTATAAAGCTTGACGTACTATTTTTTGTTTGCAATACTTCAACTATTTCGAAAAGAAATCAACATTCCATAAAAAGGAGTTCTTATTAATACACATAATCTATGTGTATTTTGCTCCGAATTTATTACAAGGCGTTAAGCATTCACTGAACTCTTTCCGGACTGCTTCATATCTTTCGGCAAGGTTTACATGCTTGTATCATTGATTCCAGTTCTTTGTTCATTCCTGGTGACCATACGTACGCCTTTACAATATCAAAATGCAATTGATCTAGTTATTGTTTTTGAAATTCCTGTGGTGTGACAGTTATACATATCTACATAACGCAATCATATTTTAGTGACAGCTCCATTTGCTTCTTTCGAAGAGATTCAAAATGATTATCTTCTAATTCATTGTCTGTTCCTTGAAAAATTGCGTTATTTAATTTCGAGAAAATTGGATCTTTACGGGTTTCACGTGCAATGTCAATAAAATTTAGATATAATTGATTTTCAGTTTCAGTTAGATTAATATATGTTCTCTCTTTTTTAGTGACAAGCATGACCAACCATCTGAGTTTCCACTACTAGTCCCTTTAAAGTGTTTAACACTATAATCAAAGCCGTATAGTATTAATGATCATCTTTGTAATTGTACTGAAGCCATTGTTGGTAATCCTTTCTTTTCCCCAAAGAAGCAGATTAACTGCTTATGATCAGTTGTCAACAAGCTGATTACCTAATAAATATTGGTTTAATTTTGTAACAGAAAAGATATTTGCGAATGCATTTTTTTCGAGAGTTAAAGCTGTATGAAACATATCGGTTTAAGATCACCAATTTTGTGAGATAAAACGCTTGCTACTGCATCGCTTGATGCGTCAGTTGTTACTATTGTCGGCAATTCTGGATTATAATGAACGAAAACTTGATTTGAGGTTATGCTGGCTTTGATTGCATCGTAAGCTCTCTGGGATTGTTATTCGAACGAAATTGTACGTTATTGTGTAATAAATTGTAGAATGGACGTTTATAGTGAGCAAAGTTTTGTATAAATTTAGAATAATAGTTGACCAATCCGATAGAAGCTCTTAATTCTGAGATTTTTTTGGAATGGGTGTATTTGTTGTGTTTGAAATATGATCATTAAGTTTTTTTCATTTATTAGCGTCAATGATAAATCTTAGATATGGTACTTTAGATTGAAAGAATCTAGCTTTTGTTTTATTTTTGTTTTCCGACCAAGTGGCAATAGTCCGGGGTGAAGAAAATTGGTTTAGCATTTTGATCAACGTTTAATGTAGTTCTGGTACTAATATGTTGGTGCACAATTATCAGGCGCTTCTTTGACGTGCTATATTTTAATAAAAATTTTCAATATTTTATAAAATTATGAATGAAAATATCCTTGTACTTTTATGTTATAAAAATGTGTGTTGATAATCATACTCATATTCGTCATATTATGCTGTACCACTTTGAGAAAGGAAGGATGGAAAGTACTGTAGTCATTTCGTGATTTCGACGAACCTTTCCATGAGGGCACATTGAATTGAAGTTGATGCAGGGGATTGTTTCCCTTTTTCAAATCTGCCGACACTAGCTTGGAAGATAAGCCAGGAAGCGATCGACGACCAGGCAAGTGTGGCAGCCGTGGAAGGGGACGATTGCTTGACAATTCGAATGCTGGCCGGCGACTTCAATGTGGGTCATTCAACCCTCGTTCCTCATCTCAAAAAGCTCAACAAATAGATCGTGGGTGCACTCGGGATTAATCATTCAAAAATGTTACTATTGAATTTTTACGTTTCCTTTTTCACAATAAACAGAGTTCAAAGACGCCTGATAATTGTGTATCAATCTATTGTTATAAGTGCCTAATTGACCACGAACTACTTGGCTAAATTGAGTTTCAATTTGATCAACGGTGTATGTAACTCGATTTCATTTCCTTGATGTAATTGCAAATGAAAACAAGCGACTATGGGCTGGAGGATTTATTCTATTCGATACCACAACAGTAATCTCTTTCGTGATAGCATTATAAATGATTTTGGTGCCGTAATCACCACCAATTGATATGCGATCACCGCATAGTAAACGAAAAATTTCTGAATTTTCTAAGCTTCGTGTTTAGATTCGTATTTTTTTAAAATGATGCCGAGAGTAATGTGCAAGGAGCGCTCGTGTCGCGTGCCGCTAATACACCAACGCTGTGAACTGCTATTGGCAACATGTATAAGAATGACCCACCATGAATTTTATCTACTACACTAAGAATAAAATAATCGCAATTTGATTCGCTATCAATAAAACTTGAATTTTTTAAGCTTTTGATTTTGAAAAGTGACCAACTTCAGTACAGACATGGCCAGCACTGTTCTTGTTTACGATTTTTCGTATCATGCCTTTTCCAACTGCGATGTTGGCATGACTTATATTTCTCATTTGCTTTGTTCTCATTGTCGCCTTCTTCCTCTGATATTTTGAGGCGACAAGTTACGAACGCAATTAGCGTGATTATCAAAACTATTAGCATTAGATGAAATCTTCATTTCGATTATCAATCCGGTTTAAACGCGTCATGAATCATAAGTATATCGTCCTCTTCCCACAATTTGATCAAAATTTTTTCTAGTAAACCCATTATGAATTCCTTTTTGATAAATGCTTCTAAATGCTCATCAAATTTACAGCACACTGCCATCTGTTTTACTCTCGCGGACCATTCAGCAACGGTTTCGTCATCATCTTTCGTCGCATTATGAAAGTTTTTTCTTTCTCGACATATGATTATATGTGGAGTATAGAGTGCTTTTAATTTCCCAAAATTGCTTGTATGTTTTGCTAACTGGGGTTGCGGACTGCACAAACAGTGTAATGTGCAGCACCTCCAATAGATTTAAGTAAATGATTCTACATTATTCTTATTTTTGATTTAGTTTTAATATATTTATACTGAATTCATGCAAAAATTGTACAAAACAAACTATTTTCGTCGCCAATTTGTGTTGCACCGAGAGCAAAAAAACAAAACTCTTAGGTTAGTTCAATGGTTTCCATTTCATTAATTTCTCTACATATGTAAGAACTGCTTGATGCTAAGTTTAGAAATTTAATATGAAGGCATTGCCAGATAAACATATCTGACATGTATCAAAAGCAACTCTGCACGCGGTTAACTCGTTTCTAGATGAATGTCAAATCATAAAACCAAATGGACATTTATTTGAAACTGTATTACCACACAATGAAAAATTTTTAACATTATTATCAGATTGTTAACCCTTATACGCCACATTTAACTCATCTGCACAACTTTTAAATTGCCAGCTAATTTTTCGTATGGTTCACACCGAGTTCTACGTAGACAGACAAAAGTGACGGATAAAGAAAACTATCAATTTTAGCACTTCGTAGAAACATAACCTTTATATGAATATCATGGCTGGATTACCTAATGATCGCTGCGTAATTGCTCCTCCGTTTCAAGCAACTGGGGTAAACTTCGCTGGACCGTTTGAGGCAAAAATTTCATTTCTGCGTAAAGCTTCTTACTTGAAGGGCTAGGTATGCACAATTGTTTGCTTTTCTACAAGAGCTACGCACATAGAATTATGCTCCCATTTATTATCGTTAGCTTTTCTGACCGCTTATGGGCACATGAAGAGTTACTCAAAAGATTGTAAGCGATAATAGACGAAATTTTTTGGATGCAAGCCGCATACTTATAAGTCAATTTACCTAGCTTATAAACAATGTTGCCGTACACATCTATCTTATTCATTCGTTCGTTTAATGGTTATTCCATTAAACGAACCCCATGCGCTTTATATGGGATGGGAAACTGCGCTGAAAAATTTCAAACATCACTTTCGTAGATTAGCAAAAAAATTAAATTTTTTACGTTCATTGCCAGAATTGAAATCTCCTTCCATTTTTTCAATTTCTGAAAATCTCTTTGCTTTTGCGATTTTGACACCAAGCCATTTCTTACGTGGCGCTGCATGGCTAGCCACTCCAAAAACCGCTTTTGTAAATTTAGTTATTGTCAATCGATGGGAAAGAGCTGAGGTACCTCGTCATCAACTAGCTATTCGATAAAAATAAGATTGCATCAAGTAATGCATAAATGGGCTACACCTTCCGTCAATCTAAAAGAAGCAAGTTTCGGTGCTGTCATGAATGAAAATTTACGGCCCAATGAATTGATAGAGGTTGTACCATAAGAACGTTCAATGACCTAGGTAAAGCTGTCAGGGTAACAAGAATGAAAAGTCAATCAGAACCCATTACTCGTCCAATCACCAAACTATGTGTTATATCGTTTCGAAATTGAACAATTCCTGCAAATTTCTACTGCAATTTAGTATCTTTGCTCTTTTTCTTAACTTCATACATCATTCCAACTTCGTTGTTAAAAGCCAGAAATTCACTAATGCTAATTAGTCACTATTATGCTGTACGATGTTGTAGGATCCTCCCCTCCTTTAATCATCAGCGGCCTGTTGAATTTGTTCGGGCTAATACGTATTGCCCCAATTGTTTAGCAAGAAACGATCAAATAGCCGATTGTTTCTTTGGTTTGCGATGCTTGGAAGGCGGCGAACTTCGTTACACATTGATTTAGACAGGTATATATGCCACACTTATTTTCCTACCAGGAAGAAAAGTACGAAGTCAAGTCATCAAAGTGAGCGAACCATCAAAAGAACATCGCATTTGTCCACATTTCAATAATAATTCGCGTCAAACTTCTCACAAGCAACATCATATCGAACGTATTAATACAATTGGTCAAAATCAATGTAGGAAGGCTAGTGACATAAACGTAGAAAACCGTTTCAAATCGCGCAACAGAGTAGTGAGGTCGCCAATATTTACCAGCCAGAACCAGACAAGTTAACCGGTGAACGAGAGAGGTTAGCGAAGCCAATGTGGTGACGGAGGATGTGCTGGCCTTCAAAGAAATGAGGGAAGCGTGTAAATGACCTTGTGGAAATGTTTGAGGGCAATAAGAGACATTCCATAAATCAGGCGATGAAGAATGCTATTGAGAGGATAACACTGAAGTCAACCATGTTGGGTCCAAATAAAAAAAATCGCAAGCCTCGGGGGATTAAAGATAAGCAACGCTAGGAAAAAAAGACCGAAGAAGGTGCCACAAAGCCCAGTAAAAGTAAGAGAAAGCAGCTTGTAGAAGTAGTGGAGCCGACTGCAAAACTCCTTTACAGATTCTCATTCCCAAAGACGCAGAGCAGAATAGCTAGTCTGGCGGCTTGACGACAAAGTAAACTTAAAAAAATACATTTTTGCAGCTGTTATATTCTATTGAGCTGGAAGTGTCTTAACTTCCAGGTAGTGCTCGAAGACCTGGATCCAAGAAGGTTTCAATGCATGAGCTGTCGAATAAGGAAGTAGAGCAGCTATAGCAAAGGACCGCAGCCTGCCGACATCAAACAACTTAAAGAACATGGCGGACCAAAGATAGCTTGCTTAATAATGGTGTGGAGGGCAACGCCAATTCTATTCCCGACGAGATCGTTCTTCGTTGCTGAAAATCTACCGCCTTGGGAAGAGGAGTAATAAACACAGAGAAAATCTTGGCGGAAATAAGCGGTAAAAACAACCCTGGTCCAAAGGACATCCCTAATAATACATTGAAGGCGGTAATTAAAGACTTGACGTCTTCATAAAACTATTTCAAATGCATTAAGAAGAACGAGATTGATTTACATCGTCGGCGGTATTACAATAGTTCCCGACGACGTAGCCGTAGTCGCCCTTTCCAAGCCCATCAATGATGTGAAAGCGACGGCAAATGAAATAGTGGTGAGCGTGAAAGTTTAGCAATATGCAGTTAGGCTAGACTTGGCAAGGCATATCACAGAAGCGCTTGCACTAAAATATCTCGTAGCAATATTCGATAATCGACTAAGATTTCAACATAAAATAGAATGTGCAGCATATAAGGCAACTGCGATCTAACCGGTCTTTTCAATGATAATGCCAATGATCAGGCGAGCTGGAACTAACATGAGGAAAGTGGCATTGGAACTTTCTCGGTAGCAAGCGGGGTCCCTTCCCCAACAGATAGATGTCCCTTCTCGCTCATGTCGAAAGTATCACACTATACAGAAAGTCCGCTTGCTGAAGTAAGCTGTCTCATGCAGTTTATGAGCGACTATGGTTGTATTCGACAGTCTTTATACCGGTTCGAACATGATAGCTCAACCATATGTATGAACTGTGCGAACAGGAAAGGAGATCCTGAGCTTTCTAAGTTCAATTGTCGCCAACATATAATGTATGGTTGGGTTAGAACTGGACCGCATAAGCATCATAACGTCCGCGTTATTCATGATAACGGAATTCCGCTAACTAAGATCTCTTTTTATAATTCTCCGCTCAGATAGTAGCACTATTTAGAGAGAGAATTATGAAAAGATTAAAAGATCCTAAGCCGGTATAGCATAAGAGTAGGTTTTGGCAATAAAATTAGCTTCAAGAGAAGAAAGAAAGAGGAGAGTAACGAGAGTAGTTAGAATGTTCCGAGTGTTGTTTCATGTAAAATTGACAAAATAATGATCAAAAATTCAAGTAAATTTTGTTATATTAACTTAACTTATACAGAAAGTTGTATAAGTTGGTATAAGTTGAATGAACGTACAGTGAATAAAATGATTTTGTACATATTTTTTTTATTTTTTTTAAATTTTAAACATCACAATGAAAGAAAAGTTTGTGAAAAGTTAACATTAAAACTCAACATCAAGTGAATTATTGGAAATGAAATCTTAAGCCTAGGTAAACACGTATCATTAAAACATTACCAAAAATAGTAATTGAAACTCAGTCCTACCAAGAATATATTATTAAAAATTTTTTATGTTGAAACTTAAACCTAATCAAAGCATATTATAACTAAAATCAGTGACTTTCTAAAAACTGGGATATATACATAAGACGAGGAACATGCAAATATTGTTAGCAATGAAGTGGCTTAATCCGAAAGAAAACATATGAAAGGGTTTATAAAATGCAACTAACCGCAAGATTGCGTCAATTGGCAACGGAATTATGAAGGGAAAGGAAGGAGAGGGAGGACCCCAGTAAGTAGAAAATATATCACATTAATTGTAAGAAGTAGTAATAGGAAAAACAAGGCGACAAACATCATGAGCTAAATATATGATAGGTTTTGCGACGATGAAATATAAGTGTGTGTGTGTGTGTGTGTGTGTGCGTAGGAATGTAACCGTAGACAATAACGTAACGGACCAGCAGATACATAGATGCAGACTCACGAACGAAAGAACAATAGGGACAGACTATGAGACTGTTAGATAAGCCACGCCGTTAGTTATTTATCATTTTTATATATAAAAAATTTTCTCTTATTTTTTTGTGAGTGTAACTGTGTTTCTCTAGGCTGTACAAATAAAACCGAAGCTCTATACACCATCACACTACTTAGCGACATGATCGAAAATACGAATTGTAGGGCATCGTAATCAACTTTGAAATGAAATTACTCCAACAACTACGACGGATGGAGAGGCAGATAAGTAACTGACTTCACTGTTCCCTAATCGTGCCTTTAGCTTGGCCGCAATGCGGAGATTTGTAATACAGCCTGTTCTCCAAGACACCAATAACATCTGTACATTTGCTGTATAATACAAAACAAAAGGTCTAATTCTAAATGGATTTAAGCATCTGCTGTAACCATTCTTCTGGCCACATATTCTATGGGCGATGATGTAGCATTTGCATATAAAAATGGAAAAAATTGACTACGCTTATCCAATATTATAGTGTATCACAATTGAATTATTGTTTCAATACCTTAATAAAGCGCAGACACAAACTTGAAAAACTTCACAAAGTATACAAATCCTTGGGCAGTTTCAACCTCGGAATGCACCTAAACATGTCCCTCTGTTCGTCTGTCCATCTGTCTGTTTGCGCAATTTTGTAGTATTGGTGGTAAACATCCTCCCGTCAGCGAAAATGAAGAGATCGCCTACAAATTTGCAAAAGAATTTGGAATTGACCTAAAATTTTCAAAACACACACCTACAACGCCCACATGCCTAACGATAAAAACTTTTTTATTGAAATACTTTTATTGGAATGTTATTATTTTGAAAATCGAAGAAATCAGCTGCGCCCACTCCCTTTTATAGAGCATCAAAATTTTTTTCTTTCACTTCTTTTGTCTTTTTTAGAATAGCAATGATGAATATAAAAGGTTCGATCCCAACCGAATTTATTTTCTTACTTGTTATTATCTAATATAGAAATTTTCCACTACGAAGCAACGTTTACGATTTCAATGCATACGAATAAGTTAGCTAGCATAATTGGAATACTTGATTGATTACCAAAACTTGAAGTTTATGCCCTTTGTAACCTATATTCTATTAGCCGCTTACTTTTGTTGTTTTCATTGGAACATTTTTTTATAAAGAAATTTACCTTTTTTTTAGAGAATTCCTATTATTTTCTATATATCTATCTATTTATTGCCAAAAATTTTTATTATAATTATTCTTCTTAATTTCTACCGTACATATTTTCCCTATTACAATTATAATTAAAAAAAAAAACAAAAAATTGTTATTATAATTATAAAAAAAATATGAGCACGAACTAGCGCGGAATCGAATACAAAGTCTCGCAATAAAACTCACACTTCAACCACGGAGTTTACACCACCACTTCACTGATATGTCTATTATAGGTCTACAGGTCTATTGTGCTTCAAAGTGTCATGTATATTTCATACGCATTCCTATTGTACTTCATTTTTATAATATACACTCATAATATTTTGAATTAACGCAATCTGCTTAATACTATTACATTAAGAATTTTCAAAATGAATCAGTAATGAATATTAAATACCCCTCTAGAATTGTCAAGCATATATTTTTTATGCAACATGGAGATGTTTAATGCGAAATCAATAAATAATGTTTATTTAAAATGCTAGTCATGTCATAAGCTTTTTACAAATGATGGCAGTTATAATGAGAAATGTGATCTTTAGAATAATATAGTTCTAAGTCATCTTAGCAAAGAGCGACCACCTATTATTTTCTTTAAAAAATTCATGTAAGCACAAAATGTTTTAAATATTTATGATGGCTTTGAAATGAAAAATTCAAGTCCTCTCTCAAGTCCTCCCCCTCCCAGAAGTTTTCGTTTTTACAATAACTAATCCATACGTATCAAACTCAATTCTACCGAAAGCTTCTTTTAGATATTTTTAAATTTGAACAGTAAGGTGTTGTTTAGCATTTTGCACTTTTGCTTTCATTTCACAGATTAAGTTAAACATTTAATGAACCAGCTTGAAAACACTTCTAAAAAAGATAAAAAACTGAAAGAAAGTTGAACATTTAATTGAAGTATTCTTAAAATATATTTAAGTCGTTATCTTTATATATATAAAGCAATTGGATATTAAAATCCCCCGTTGTAGGCCGTTACGTGCGGGCATTCTAAGAATTTTCAGGATCAAAATCGCCCTTCATTATGGTCCGACACGTAGGTCAGGTATTTAAGAGTTATTTTACTTTTAATAGTCCAAAGCATAAGATATATTAGATATACTTATACAAGCTAGCAGTTACAGCCAGTAGTTTGCAGTAAACTGTAACAGAACGACGTCAATGTAGATACAGGGTAATCCGTAAGCAAGTGTTTCCACTTCAAATGACGGGAATATCAAGCAACGCCAACTGTCGAAGATTAGTTATTTTCTACTATCGCACTTCTTAGGTGATAGAGCCTCGACCTGTGTTCGGAACTTAATGCTCCGTTTTCAATAAAATCCTATACGACAGTATGGTTCTTGCAGGTAATGTTACGCAAGATTGAGTGTGGGTCCATGATAGCCTATGGCGGATAAGTGTTTACAATATTTATTATAATAATCATAATTACATAAGATCTATCGTAAGAATTACTGGAGCTACTGACGTTTAGAAGTTAAGAGAGTCATGAATTCGAGAAACAAGGGTTGTAACGTATAAAGAAAACGAATTTATTAAGAAATTCCTTAGGTTTATTCTTCCCGACTCCCACAGACATAAATTTGTTGGGAATGTACTTGTCGAAAGCTCTCGAGCTAACTCGAAGTTTTGTTCCTTAAATAACAATGGCGATACGTCTGCATGAATGGGACGAAATGATTAAATGCATTTCGAGTATTACATTGATTGAGATGTTAGATAATTATGTAGTTTGTGGTTTCTGATTTCTCTGTGTTACAAGGAAAATCTCATATTTAGCATGTAGTAGTATGCAGAAAATTAAAAAATTTATATTATCGCAAGTGACGCGACGAACGTACACGAGAAAAAAATGGGACAATTATTTTTGCTTTGATAAACAATCAAAACACTGTATTAAACTCCTACTTGTTGCATTAACTTTAATCGCGACATAAAATTTGTAATGGAGAAATTGGACACGGCTTGCAGCGAATATCTAAATACTGGCCACTAACTACTATACAATATTTAAATACAATAGCGGGACAAGCTTCGTTCTGCCCAAGCGTGACGTATACATTACAAACCACATTTTTTTACGATTTGTAACACTTTCAAGTCAATTGATCAAACTTAAAATCATATTTGCATTATACATTTTCTTATGTAAAGCTGTTAGGTAATTTCCGGTCGCATTTAGCAAATTTCCCATCTTGGGTTTAGGAAAAATTTTTTGTCCATTTCAATTAAAAACCATAATTTGTAGGGTACAGTTTAGGAAAATTGGGAAAATTGTCAGCTATTTGGCAACAGTAGCTATTCTTGCTGCCTACTTCTCGCTACTTCTGTAGAAGAACACACGATAGGCGGAGAGATTCGAAATATATGTCGCTATTGGCGCTGATCGTTTGTATAGTATTATATGTAGATATATCTTTCAGCGTCCACGTTCGTGTATATTTTTATGAGTTCAAAATGTTTCACAAACCTATGCCGTTGTGGTTGGAATAAAAGTAATATATGTATTTTGTTTTTGTGGAAGTAGCTTTAAGCATACCGGGGGAGAAATCAAAACCGTGTCTTGGGTATAAGTGAAATATAAAAGAAAAAAAATCAATGACCCTTTAAAAGAGTGCTCAAAATGTTCTTAAATCGATTTGCGAAATTCTCATGCAGCATAAAGGCTTATAGTTTTCGGGTCTAATCTTTCTTTTAAGCACATACCCTTCTAAAGTAGGTTCCCTCGAATAGACACCAGAAGGCTGCAGTGACTCATATGTAATTTCAGAAGGCTTCTCATTAATTTCCAATTGTTTTTGGCGGTCTGTTGTTTTATTAAATTTCATTAAAATGCTCTTCAGGTGTCTTCGTTCTGGTTCATTATTATCTGGACTGAGTGGTAAATAGCTCTGTTCCAAAATATTGAAACGATTTCGACCTATGCGATATGATATCCTTTTGGAATTTTCAGACGTTGATGTATTTGTTGAAGTGGTGGAACTGGAATCATATGCCAATAAGGTTTGTGTGTTAATTCCTGACATATCACTTTGGCAACGGTAAATTTTCCCAGTGGGTGGAAGGCAACTGTTTAACTTTGGGTCGTCCAAACTGAAACTTCTCACTTGTAAATCTTTTTCAAGTTCTGCTATTTTTTGACGTTCATTTAAAATTTTTAGACGTTTAACAAACGGCAATCTCTTATATTCAGGAGACAAATCGAATACGGATTGGTAAAATTTAGCTCTATTCAGAGATTGAACCTTTAGTCTATGTTCCATTTTGGATGCATTATTCATCAGCTTTCGTCGTGTAGAATAAGTTAAGGGTTCGCAACACTTGGGTTTATTTTGCTTCAAAATGTCATTTTTTATATTTTCTGGAGAACGGTTTCTCACTGGAGAGTGTACATCCTCGGATGACGTACATGATGTCGCTAAGCTTGTGTAACTTGATGCTAGTGTCGCTATTTTAAGCTTGGACCACGGTTTAGTTGGCGTGTCCAAATCAGATAAAACTGATATCTTCGCAGGCGACGGCTTATCAATCTTATTTGAAATGGTAGCAATTGGTTTGTGCGATTTGCCGCTCGTATCGTCTTCTGCCGTCGCATCTCTCTCTTCGATATGGTGAGATTTCGTTAAAAGCAAACTATTGGGCGGCTGTTTCTTGGATACTGCATTCATGACCATCATGTCCTTAGCCTCCGTTATTTTACGGTCCGCAGCACATTGCTTTATTTCATTTAACTTTTTTCGAAACGAAACTTTCATGATGGGCTTAATCTGCGCCACTGACAAAGTGGAAGTATTAGCTGCATTATTATGTTTGTTGCAATTTGAAGATGCCTGCGCAGACAAGACGTTGAGATGCCTTAATTTTCTTGTAATTTTTCCACTTACTTGTAGCTTTACTCCCATCAAAGGAGATGTTTCATTTTTTACTCCTATCTGCTGCGGAAGATGCTGAGCAAATGTAAAGCCTCCAATAACATCTGCCTCCGGCTCCTCTTGAATCGATTCCTGCGATGGTATTATACACGTTGTATGAGTTTGACTAGTTGGAGTCGGTGCTAGTGTAGAGTTAGAAGCTCGCTCTTCGCGATCCTAATGGGAAACATGTAAGCAGAATACGATTTTATGAGCAGAAAACATAGTGAAGGAAAAATAAAACAAAGAAAAAGTAAAAAAAAAGTAAAGATATTATGATAATCATATACTAAGAAACCTTGTATAAATGTATAGAAATATAAAAATATGAATTATATAAATGTATCTTGGTAATTGACTTTGCGACACCCATGATGACATTATACTGCTTTTACTATATTATTTCCACAATAGGTTTCAACACTTGGTGTATTTAATTTTTTATAGAGAGCCATGTGACACATAATGTTAATTAATAGATTTTAAAATTCGTGATCGTCATCGTTTTAAAGATATTTGTTGTTAAACTTATTGAAGATGAACTTCTTTTTAACAAAAAACTGTTAAAATTTGAAATATCAATATCATCGCGCTCTTGAATTCAGTGAACAGTATTATCGCATAACTGCATTTGATAGTTTGCATTTTACGTTGGTTCTTTTGTTTTTTTATTATACCGTACACCACTTGTCTACAGCGTATATTAATTTAATGCGGTTGTGTGTAACACGTAGAATGGCTTAAGATGAACCTACCGTTTATTATAACGATCGGTTCAGGATCATAATCTGAATTGATCTAAGCCTGTCCGACCGCCTGCCCACCTGATGTCTAGCCATGTAAATTTTTGTTCACACTACAGATCGTAATTTTAGAGATATTTTGATACAGTGACGTATTTTGATTGAAGAACGAGCGCTATTGGAAATGGTTCGGATCGGTCCAGTTTTTGGACCACTTCCCATATAATCGCCCTGTTCTGAAAAGTTGTTATGTAACGAAAATTGTAATTTTCATAATTTCTCGGCGAAAGTGGCTAAATAGTAGTATTTCGGCATTATAAATTGGTATGAAAACTTTGGACCGGCTAGGGAAATTTTTGACCAGCTCTCATATAACGAAAACTGAAGATCACACGACAAAAAGGTGTAATTTTCAATGCTTCATGATGAAAATTATATCATAATAGTAGTTTAACATAAAAAATTAACTGCGCCAAATTTGGACCACCTCGACCTATTTTTAGGATCCTACCCTAATAAGGATTTTCACGAAAATTGATCCTTTGTAGTCCAGAAAAGTCTAAGTTGTCATATATGGTGATCAAAATTGATCCACAATATTATAGTAATTTCATACAAAAATGAACTTTATAAAATTTGGACCACCTATACCTATTTTTGGATCCTGGCCTATGTAAGGATTAAACTTGTGCCACAGTAGGTTGCGTTTTGGGCACGCTTTTCTATTGCCTGTGAAGGGCGGCAATTTAGAAAAATTTAGTAAAGGGACTGGTGCAAACTCTAGATGATTACATCGAAAATAGAGTTAAAATATCTTTCAAAGGGCTCTGTCGGTCTCTAAGTGTACTTAAATGTAAAATTAAATAAATAAAGTTGATAAGTATGCAATGAGAAAGATTTCGACTTTCGTCTTAAGGTTTCAGCCAGAAAAATAGCAAAACTCTAAACAACATATACGAGTATTTCAATTGCACATGGAGGACTGGCATTATAAAGTTCTTCTTTTTGAGCTAGATGGGCTTCATATTAAGTAGTTCACAAAACCAACAAGACAGGGATTCTAACACTTTTTTATTTTTTTACAAGGCAATCTAGTACAACGACATTTTTTCATAATTGAATTTGGGATTTTAAGGGAATGAATAAGTGGCTTTTCGAAAACATTATAAACCAGAATGTACAAGCAAGATTTAATTTCGAGCTCCTTAATTGACACACTATTAACACAGCAATAAATTGCTTTTAAAATATTATTAACGAGCCAATATATATAACGAGGCCAGTGGGTGACTTATGACGGATGGATGACAAGCGAACATTTAATTGACTAAAGGAAAAAAAAAAATTGATCAAAGGAAAATTTATTCTTGAGAGAAATAAATTATGAATTATTTATTTTTATATCTTAATAGGGCTCCTTCTCTTACAATATGTTGCACTTCCCGAGAAATTCTAAGTATTAGCAAACACATTTCAAGTAATCGCACATTTACGGAAACTGCAGGTGTAATAAAAATTTCAAAATTTCAAAAGCTCAAAATTTTCTATATAATAAATCATAAAAGATTAATATCGCTAACTTCTTTTCATCAGTTAATATGTCTACAATGTTCATCTCCCACCCAATATTACTACACCAAACTTCCTTGAATAACCGCGGTCTTATTCCACATTTCAATTACTTTCAACTAACAACGTCGAGTTGGTCAACGACAGGATTAGTACGCTTGCATAAAATTAGGATGGAAGATGTAAACTTTCCATTTATGTAAATGTTAAGCAACTGGTAGTAGTGGTATTAGCGTCCATTAAGAGGGCATTTTTTTATTTAAATGATTTTATTAAATTTGTCAAGTAGCAGAGGCTCCTTGATACATAAGTGATTAAGCACAAATATATATTGTAACTTTTGAGATTTTTACCACTAAACATTGGTAGAAGCAGACACACAATTCAAAAAACACCGTTATTATATGTAAATTTAAATATTGTGGCTTTTTAAAAATGTTAAATAAATACAATATATAGTGAATTTATTAGTAAATTTGTTCATGTCTTAAAACAAGCAAAAACACAAGATTGAACCACGCTGCGGTAAACCCCATGTTACTGTTATTCATATAACGTAGAGAATTTCTTCGTATTCTTTAATTAACACTTTTAACTCCGGCTGTCGACTTTTACGCTTCGCTATTTATTCAATACTAACTTGTTATTTTAATATTAACTTACAACAAAGTTCTAAACTCGAAGTTTAGGAACCGTTACTTCTTGTGTATGAGATGTTCTCTTTCTTATTGAAATAGAACAAGAATAAGTTTGAAAGAATATGTTAAATAAATGAAATTTGTGGAATATTATGCATTATTTTCTACATCCTTCCGCCCAGCTGCTGATATCTCTAAGGGATATAGAAGTTGTACAGATCTCTTTACAACTTGCTGATTTTGTAGTCGGACGTCACAGTCTCTTATCCGGCCATCTCTGCTTTGCTATGTTTGTTTCACCACTCCTAAACCGTCACAATAGTTTTGGCTTGTTGTTTTCATGAAGTAGGATGACTTCCCCAAACTTCACGCTTTTAGATGAACCTTTTCTGTTATGATATATGGATCTTAGCTGACATAAATATTTGTAATGCCAACGCTTCAAGTATTTTTTAATCAAGGATTGCCGCAAACACCACGATTGAACTATTTCTGATCCATCGATTTTCACCTCTACGAAGGATAACATACATTTACAATTAATTAAAAAATGAGGTATAGAGGACTAGCAAAATGAACGCCTGTAATTTCGAAAGGTCTGCTAAACTTTCGCTACGCATTGGTTCCATTGCATTCTTGTCATGAAAACGTAAGCACATAATGCAACGCTGAGAATTGGCTTTATCAATTATCGCGCTTGTACAATCCAATATTTAGCCCGAATGAATGCTAATGTTGCTGAAGTACCGCCGTAATGTGGTTTACTATGGGCATCCAATACTATAAGCTAACTCAAGCACGATTTTTTCGGTAAAATAATTGAATTTCTTATGTCTTTGCAAAATTCGCCTTCAGGTAGCCTACATTTAGCTTTTAACGAAGGATTTAGTGATGAGAGTTTTAAGTCACTTGCCATTTTTTCACATTTAATCATGTAAATTTCTGCTTTTTGTAATTCACTCGTTGTAAGATTTTTAAGCTATTTATTTGTTTCCGGATTTATATTCGCTCTTAACGAGGTTTTAATTCACCCTATAAATCGGAATGCGTAAGCTTTACTTCATAGAAGTTGTGTTAACTTACTAAACCTCTCAATCAGACAGAAATGAGTCTTCCAACTTTAACTTCTGGAATGCTGAGCTATAAATTTAATGGTCTCTCAATAAACTTTTGTTCTGGCCAATTAGATTCACTTTTGCCAATCACAAGAGCTCTTATTTTCATACTTGGGAGTTAACCAATTCGTTTGTTCTGATTCCTCTTGTCAGTAAATCTACTGGGTTAATTTTTCCATCGCGGTGTTTGCACTCGTAGATATTGATTAAATTATTAATTTCGTTTGCGCACGCCCTGACGTATGGTTTACATTGCCATCTACGGAATTTACATTTTACACTATCTCTTTTCGCCATTTGGTCGATTCTATCGACCCCAAATTTTGTGCTGTTATAAAATTTAATCCTTTATTGTTTTTTCCACTTTTATAGATTTATACCTTGAACTTAGCAGAAGTACTTTTTTGTTCGGTTTGCTTTTATAGCTTGTTAGAGTACAGTCAATACACAAAACTGCGTTGTAAAGCGTACCATTTCATCCTTTTGTGTTTTTGCAAATTTTGTAGAAACTACCCCATTGTAAAGGTGTCGTATACCATGAGCATCGTTTTTGGAATTTACTGGTTTTAAACTCTTTATTTTTTGTACAAACATTTCGATAATTTTGTCGGTATTACCATATTCATCCAATAACAATTCGATGGCTTCATTATAGCACTTTTCCGTGATTCAGATTCAGTGACTCGCTTAGAAAATTAAATTTTGTCGCTATTGATAACTGTTTATCACTGTTTATAGCTGTTTGTCTTCGTGAACTTTAAATAGTCCCCAAAAGGGTAACCAATTTTCAAAATTACCATCAAATTCGGTTGTTTGGAATGGTTTATGTTTTACTCCGCTACAATTATTTTCTTCGTATATTGTGGTTACAATGCGCTCTCAATCCCCGGTAGTTGTAGTTGTTGTTGTTTCGTTGGCTTATTTAAAATGTATGCATACAATATTTTCTAGCTGCGCTTTAATATCATCGTATTCAATGACTGCCTCACATTCCTTCGCTAAATCTTCAGATTCACAGTGGTTTCATAGCTTCATCAGCTTTCCTTAGATGGGAATGCGCATTGCATAACCTGTGAAGGTATGTAGAAATTTCTAACTCCACCCCGAGTGGATCGTGTCTCAAAAATTGTACTTTGTACTGTAACAAAAAACTAATTAATTTTGTTATCTACGGAAAGTTTAGTGTAACTTTTCGATGCCAGTTGAAGATGGATGGACGCCTTTGAGGTAAGCGTATGTGCCTTAGCTGATCTAGCTAGTTCGTGAGATGTGGGAAGGGTTCTATACCTTGCTCACGGACATTCGTAGGACGATTACATCAAATAATATGGACGTAGTTGCCCCTTACAGAATACCATGCGGACAAAATCCTAACTAACCGATCGGGGGCTTGCCCCCTGGACCTATTTTTCACTCATCCTTCCTATTGATCTTACTTCGGTCAATAGAAAGATTTGTAGAGGTCCCCGAAGTTGAGTTCGAAGACCCCTAACAGTCTACCTTCCTCCCATGATTTAAATTATTTAATTACGCTTCATCAAATTTTTTTTTTTTTTATGATTTTTATTATTTAATTTTCTTAAGTTTAAATAAAATAAATAAAATAAATAAAAAAAATCACTATACCATATTAATTTATCATTATAATTTTTATTTATTATTATTAGTATGTTTATACAATTTCGAATAATTGAAGTTAATATAAAACTTTATCATGTATATAAAAAAGTTATATGTGAAATATATTAAATCCTATTTGAATAAGATGAAATTTAAATGCCCTCCTATAATGCGGTACTTGTATAACGCGGTTTCGCTACAATGCGGTTCGCAAAATGCGATTTTCAAGAATTTTTTTTAAATAATATTCTAAAACTCTTTAATTTTGCATTATATGTTTATTTAACAAATTGTGGAATCGAGCCTTTTTAATTTTTACACTATGTATTTTAAGTTTAGAAGAAAGATCGCTTATCTGCATGTGTATTGTCTCTTTATAGAGTGGTGAGAATTTAATTGACGGCAAAGTTACAACGCAATTTTTTTCGAACATTTACACACAAATTTTTTTTTTAAAAAAAGAAAGGAAGGAAAAGAAAAATTCATGCAACTGATTTATGTCGTCCTAATATTCAAGTTGAATTTTTACCACTTAACGTTACATCATTATTACAACCTTTAGATCAAGGAATAATAGCAACTTTTAAAGCATACTACATACGCAAATCGTTTGAGCTAATATTAGAGGAGGTGCAATCATAAAATACAACGGTCAAGAAAGTCTGGAAACAGTTCTCAATTTTAAATTGTGTTGAAATCGTTGGAACGTCACTTAAAGAAATTTGTCAATCAACCCTGAGATCTTACTGGAAAGCACTATTGCCTGAGGCAACAGTTCAGGAAACTGTTGCTAATCCAGTAGAGGATGAATACAGAAACGTAGTGAGACTGGCGAACGTAATAAGAGGCGATGGATTTGGCGAAATTACTGTGGAAGATATTCGAGAATTAGTTACGAACGACGAAATAAATGAAGCAGATTCAGTGGCAACGACAAATGAAGCATTATCGAGTGAAGATAGCTCTGACGATTTTTCCAATGCCAAAATTGAAAACTTTTCACTAAACAATGTGGACAAATTTTTAAATCTCGCGAATGAGTTGGAAGAGTATGTTTTGGAAAACGATCCTCTAAGGGATAGAGCAGAAATGTTCAAAACAAATCTTAAAAATAATTCATCCGCCTACCAGGAAATGTATAAAAAATTTACGAAATAAGGAAGAACAGACTTCAATAAAAGATTTTTTTTAAATCAGTAATCATTGAAAAGGATCAGTCTGATAGTGGATCAAGCTCGGAATTTGAATTAGGGCGGATATGAGCAAAACGTTTGAAACACACTCAAATTATAATAGCTGATGTCGGCGAGGGAGATTTGTAGAAGGTTGTGATTTGAATTTTAGTTTAATTTAATGTTAAGTAGATTTAAAATTCCGTTTTTATTTGTTTTTCCAGATTTTATTTTATTTTACGCTGTTTAAATAAGTGAATTGGTATAAATTTATGTTGTTATGATTAAATGGATAAATGGAAAAATATCTTAAACAAATCAATTTTTTTTCGATTAGGAACGTATCCGCCCTTTTTGCACTGGACCTAAGTCTCTTACAACGCTATTTCCTATAACGCGGAATTTTTCAGAAACCTAATGACCGCGTTGTAGGAGAGTTAACTGTATACTTACGACTAAAAAAAAAAGTTTTGCATAACGCAAAAAAATAAATTTACTGATTAAAAGCCTGGTTAATCACTAGACATCCTGCTTGGTCTACTTGGTTCATCAGCATTTAGGAAATTCCTTGAATAGAAAAATTCTTCTTCACCTCAATTAAACCTCAGCATTAGCGCCAATAAAAATAAGCTTGCGCAGAAATGTTCAAATAATAGTGACATTCAAGCAATTAAATTGGTTTTTGGTTTTTAGGTACGTTAAGCCATGTGCACATATACTTCTATACTTCTATGGATATATAAGCATGACCATCTTTCTTTTGTTTTTTCCCGTCCTTGTAATAAAAAGTTAACCGTACTAGCCTCGTTGTTTATGTTTTTGTTATGTTTTGCTATGTTATGTCTATGTTTTTCCTTTGTTTAAGCTGTTAATCTTCTGGAATCATTTATGACTGGACTCAAATCAACAAAAAAAAAGAACATTTGAATAGACGATATGTTTTTTCCATATTTTTTCGAAATAGCTGCAAACTTTTAGCTAAATCTTTTTCAATTTTCTTTCTTTCGTATTCTTTATAATGTCTCCATTTTTTCTTTCTCCCGATTCGACATTTTGCTTTTGTTCTCGTATTCTTCTTTTTTTTAATTTTTAATTAAGTTCTTTTCTAAGTTTCTTTTGCCCAAGCAACCTTCTTGCTGCAAATTTTCATACCAAACAAAGCACGTGTTGCGTTTAAGGTCTATAATTTTGTCAAAAATGTATATTTTCCTTTAAGAATTTAATATTTTTTTTCTTCCGCTCTACTATATAATCACACACGTTCCTCCACCTTCGACCAAAATTTTTCTATTATAATTCTAGGCTTTACTTTACATTTTAATTGTTTCGTAAATAATTCTCCTTCTATTAAAGTGAGCCGCTCTTGTTTTTTCTTTTATGTAATTTTTACGCTAATCCCGAAATATTTTAAATATCAATTTTTTCTTCTTTTTTCTTCTTAATTCGCCCGTCTAGAGCTCCCTCCACCTGCATTCTTCTTATTCACTTACCAAAATTTTACTTTTTTCGCCCGGGAACTTTACAATTTTTTTTCGGTACAGGGTTGCATTCAACAACAACTAAACGAAATAGAATTGTCAAAAAAAAAAAAATGAATCTTAGAGCACGTTAAACAAAGGAAACAAGACGGACACACAATAAGCCAAATTTAAAACGATTTTGAAAGGGACTCTGAATCGATCGCCATAATAAAACATAGGTCTATATAAAGCCTTCCTAGATGTTGCATACATCCGCGCAGGCTTAATATACGCTTATAACAAAAGTTGTGTAGAATATAAGAAAAAAGTATAAGTCAAATGCATAACAATTGCTGAAGAAATCTCTACATAACTGTAATTTTTCGAAAACTAAAAAATCTACAAACATGTATAATACGAATTTAGACAACGCAGCCGAAGGGCTCTAACTGAATAGCGTAAAGACAAGTGCAATTTTAATTCTTTTGAAAAGGAGTCATGTTTTTAGAGACTTAAAAAAGAATTCTTAATACGTCATTGGGCATAGCTTGCACATCTGAAGTTCAATGAAAGTTTTATTTACTGCTAACGAATAAAGAGAAAACTATTTTTGTTATAAATTTTACCCCATACCCGAAGAAATTTGTTTTAATACAACTCTTTCTTTTAATAGAACAGCTTGCTTTACCCAATTGCAAGAGTAAAGCAACTGTTAATTAGACGTTTGGATTTTGTAGGCACTGAATTAATAATTCCTGGATAGAAGACAAAAATTTAAAGTTCGCCTCATTGTGGTTCTATGGGCTCGACCGGTGTTGATCCGGTTGACCGGTTTTGGAATTTATCGATTTCGCTGTTATCCTAAACAATGAAGTTATTGCAACCACGAATGGATATTCCGCTAGACACCAAGATGATTATACATATTTATATATAATGTATATACTTCGTTAACTAGCTAATTTCTTATATCTAAAATGAATCGCTAAGAGTATACTTCAACTTCTGCGCGCATGCTCGATTTTTCATTATTTAAGTTAACCTTGCAGTCGGTCACTGAAGTTTTATTTTATTTGTCCTCTATCCTATCGATTTACCATCGGTTTTTAGATATAACAATTCAATGTTTTGTGCGGATCAGGTTAAACTATTTTGTATTGATTACTAATTATTTATTTTCCTTTTTTAACTATGTGCTCAAATTTTTGGAATTTTAATCCGACATATACAATATCTTACGGTCATTATTAGACCTATTATGTAACATTAAATAATTCTCCTCAATACTTCCCCTTTATTAAAATTATAGATACACTCATTTTGTCAGAACGTTTCCCATAACTAGAAGGAAATTTCAGAAACTCTAAAAGGTATATATATTCCCTATTAACATGAAGTTCTGAATCAATTAGAGCTATTTAGTAAAGAATGCGGACACAGCTACCGTACGATATAAGCTGAGAAAACTGCGGTTTTCAAAATCAAAACTATTGGGTTTTTTTCCTTACTCGTGAAGCAAAATAGACGTAATCATAAAAAAAACTCTTTTTTAGTCGTTGCATATTTGAATGCATTGCAAACTATAACCAATTTAGCAAATTCCCAATAGATAGTGTCTAAACTTTTTAGTGCATAATAAGCTACTCTGATTTCCAATATATTATTTCTGTGCAGTTTTTCTTCTTGGGTTGTTGTTTCCTTGCTCCAGAAATATATAGAAAGTTTCAAAGGATTGTGATAATTTTGCCCCAAAATCATCATGATTCATCTCTATTCAGTTCCTTCATGACATATATGTCGTATATACGCAAAGTTAGTTTATTTACTAACCCTGTTTTCACACTGTTAATTCCATTAATTTGTATTTGGTTTCTAACAAATTATTTTAGTTTTTTAAACTTTCGACTTCTTCGCTATCGACTGGCGTAATTTAACCATATCCTTTTGGACGTCTTTCGAGTGGTTGTGATTCATATCTTTTAGCTTCTCATTATCCTCATCTTGTTCCTTGATTACAGATTGGTTTTTCGCAGTTTGCTCTTCTAAGGCCTACACTATGAATATGTGCATGCTATACTATGACGTTTTGAATAGACCTGTGCGCGAGTGTATTCGCGCTAAAGCAGTTATATGCACACAGATGATGATAGTACGTAGTTTTAGGCATACTCGGCGCACAAATTTCAGTAAAGACTCTCATTTCAATTTGTTTACTCTCTCTTACGATCTGTTATGTCGTTTGGTTTTATCGGATGCTTAATAATTTTGCTTATATATATAATATTTTTGCATCTTATTATATATACTATTGTTGTTATTACGCGCTTGTGTTTATGTTATCAATGATTCTGTCAATTAGTATCAACTTAACTGCTTGCTACTTCATTCTCATTATTTGTATGGGGAAATAATTATGTTATTAGTTTCTTGATATGACGACACATTCTTTCAAACGTTTGCAAAGCAGAAACATATTCGATTCTATGTTTTTAAGTGAATATGCTATTCTAAGCTATGCTATGCTATGATATATGTATAGTATATATGGTATATATATATAGTATGCTACGAAAACAATCAAACAGAAGTTATGTATATAGCAAATATAATTTGTTTTTTTTTCATTGTTTGTTTCACACTGAAAAATGTAAATCTTAAGTTTGCTAAATGCTGTGACAAATTTAAAATGAGAATTTTTATTTTAGTTTGTTTATTAACTTATCTTTATCTAATTTACTTATTATTTACATATTTAATAGGTTTATTTACTTAAACGTATATTTTAGACATTTCTGCAACTTTCCACGTCACATATCACTTGTTGTATGGACAGAATATGTTCGAAAATGTGTAAGAATATTCTAGAATAGTCTAGAATATTCTGGAATTTGTTCATAGAATACTTTTATTGGAGTCTAATGCTGAACATATAATATAAAATTCTTTAATACCAAAGAACACAAGTTATATATTCCACCTGCACACATATTATTTAGCCTTTTTGTACATACACACTTATGCGCGTAGTGGATACTCACTTAAAAACACAGAATTGTACATGCTTAAGCAGAGTGAGACGTCATATCTAGAAATTATTAGCAGAATTTTTGCTCATACAAATAATGAGAATGAAGAAATTATGGGTCAAATGGCTGCTATTTAACAGCGCTACTACGCTCCTTGATACGAGAAACACAAAACACAAAGGGTTCGTAACAAATTCCTGGTTTAAATTTTGAACACAACGATGTCATTTAGTTGGCTCTGCTACGATGTCTTTCACTTAAGCAATTATGGTTATATGCATAAGCAATGGAATGCTCAATTTTTGATTTTCATTTTCTGTGCTTCGTCCTTAGATTTGGGGTGTTAATGTGATTTTTTTTATAAACAAATTTGCCTTCTTTTTGGAGAAATGCCTATATTTTTCTATATATCTATCCAATTATTGCCAACCAATTTTGGTTATAATTATTCGTCATAATTTCTACTACGTATATATTTTGCCTATTATTGTTATTTAAGAAAAAAAATTATTATTATAATTATTTCCAATTTCAACTTTGGCGATCAGGACACATTTCATATCGCTGAAATCGCGCAGTTGGTGTAGGCGCCACGGTTGAGGTGTAAGTTTTGGTGTTGGATGATGGGCTCGACACCACGTGGATTCGTGCTCAATTTGTTTTTGTTTAAATGTCGTTTCGCTCAAAACCCAACGTTGATGAGCATTAAGAATTTCGAATAATATAATTATAATACGAATTTTTTTTAATAACAATAATAACTATAATGTTTCAGTTTCAAGTAACACGTGGGTCAAGTTAATTCAGTAGTTTTCATTTTCATTATTTCAACAAATTTAATATGAAGGCATTGCCACATCAACATACAAGACCCTCCTTAGGCTGATAGTGTACATTATACTTTAAATAAGGGAAAATGCAATTCAAATTAACTTTTGGTAATTTTACCATGTGTTCTGCGACTTAGAACCTCCCCGGGTTGTTCCTACATCGGCATGAGTTGTTGCCGTAGTTGTAGAAGTGGTCGTTGTTGCAGCACTTAGCAGAGCACATAGCAGTCATCTGTGGTGAGCCGCTCTACACGTTTTCCAGAGTACTGATAAATTTTTGATTAATGTTGTTCAATATTGGATTTAGATGACGTTTCTTTGTTATTGTGACTTAATATGGAGCAATATAATCTAGATCTGAACTGTTGCTTAGTACTCGCTTCCATACAAATGGGTTTGTTGGGATTCCTAGAGTTTTAAACAAGCACTTTTTGACTTTATGTATTTAGATGATTCTTAGTGTATTTAAATTGTTGTTCTTCTAA
>KK499836.1:1245881-1267933 GCA_000688715.1 Glossina pallidipes
TCTCTTTCGTGATAGCATTATAAATGATTTTGGTGCCGTAATCACCACCAATTGATATGCGATCACCGCATAGTAAACGAAAAATTTCTGAATTTTCTAAGCTTCGTGTTTAGATTCGTATTTTTTTAAAATGATGCCGAGAGTAATGTGCAAGGAGCGCTCGTGTCGCGTGCCGCTAATACACCAACGCTGTGAACTGCTATTGGCAACATGTATAAGAATGACCCACCATGAATTTTATCTACTACACTAAGAATAAAATAATCGCAATTTGATTCGCTATCAATAAAACTTGAATTTTTTAAGCTTTTGATTTTGAAAAGTGACCAACTTCAGTACAGACATGGCCAGCACTGTTCTTGTTTACGATTTTTCGTATCATGCCTTTTCCAACTGCGATGTTGGCATGACTTATATTTCTCATTTGCTTTGTTCTCATTGTCGCCTTCTTCCTCTGATATTTTGAGGCGACAAGTTACGAACGCAATTAGCGTGATTATCAAAACTATTAGCATTAGATGAAATCTTCATTTCGATTATCAATCCGGTTTAAACGCGTCATGAAGCATAAGTATATCGTCCTTTTCCCACAATTTGATCAAAATTTTTTCTAGTAAACCCATTATAAATTCCTCTTTGACAAATGCTTCTAAATGCTCATCAAATTTACAGCACACTGCCATCTGTTTTACTCTCGCGGACCATTCAGCAACGGTTTCGCCATCATCTTTCGTCGCATTATGAAAATGTTTTCTTTCTCGGCAAATGATTGAGTTTCACTCAATTGTTCGAGTGTTACGCTAACTCAAGATTGTGGACTGCACAAACCGTGCAGTATAGAACAAGCAATACTCTTTTCTTAGCAATTTGTTTCACAAAGAAGAGTGTTTAGCTTCTCTATTCAAATATTCCATTCTTCTTTTGCTGGAAAAAACTCCACTAAATGCGTTGTGTTATAAAGTGTGGGCAAGACTAAAGTGTGTTAACTTCATTCAGTAGTTTTCATTTTGATTATTTCTATACTAAGAATCTTCATGTACGAAGTCTAGTAATTTAATATGAGGCATCGGCAGATATACGATAACAATAACAAGAAAAATAAGTACAGTAGAAATTAGGAGGAATAACAAATAACAAAAACTTTTTAGTAATAAATAGACAGATGTACAGAAAAATAACAGGGATTCTTCAAAAACAAGGCAATCTTTTTTATAAAAAAATGTTCAAATCAAAATGCCAACATAAAGGACTAAGCGCAGAAATATCAAAAAATTGAAGGATCTGTTGCTTATACTCATGAAGATATTTGTTTAAACAAACGCGCGAACCAGCGCACACAAGCGTTTTTACTATAGTGCAAATAAATGTCTGTTCAATGTACATAGCCTTGCATATACATGTTGAACAAAATTTTTGCTTTCTCTTGCTCTCCACTGCCACACAATAATTGTCTTGCGCAAATGCTGCTAACGAAATATTACAAATTATATATATGTTGATCATCTTACATATATAAGCATAGCGACTATCAACTCAATGGTCGCAGGTTCGAATCTCAAGTGCGGAAGAATTTCCAACACAGGCGAGCATATGATTCAATTCATTTAGCAAGAATATATATATATTTTATAGGGTTATTGGTGCGTATTTTTGTGAATTAAAGGAAAGTATCTCGATTTTTGTGTGTTAATATGTGTTGGCATTTACACGTTCCAAAAATTAAAAGTAATAAAATTGTGATAAATAGGAAAATTATCAAGTTCATGTGACAAAAGAAAGAGAATGGAATTTCACACCACCTGGTTTATTGCCTCAATCCAATATCAGTACAAGACCATGGAATCATGAAACACTGATTTAAAGTTGATTTTAAAGACGACTTAAGAATTTTTTTAAAAACCTTTTACTGGGCTTCTTTTCAAATTCAATAAAATCTTTCTACTGAAGTGGAAACTTACGCTTGCAATCTTCATTACTGATGTATATCTCTGTAACTAAGGTCGAATTGGTCGCCATTTCGAGCAATTATTCTGCTCTCCTGAAGGTGACTTATGCAAGTGAAAACACAAGTCACTTCAAAAAATGTTATCATAGGCACTATAATCTTTATACGCCTTGCGCAAAGAGACTTTATGTTCGCGTGTAATTTTGTCCAACTCGTGTACTCTTGCAAATAATGTCTAGAAATTAAACAGTCATTAAAATAATAGAAAGATGCTTTGCAAGCAAATACCAAATACGACAAAGACTTTCGGAATTTTATTGCCACTTTTAAAAAATTGGCAGGCTTTGAATCTCAAAACAACTTACTAAGAAACTCGGTAGCGCTTTAATTGAATCTAATATGCAAGATGTAAGTGAAAGAGTTAAACTTTGTCGACAGTGTTTGACAAGTAACAAGTTGTGCGGAAGTAACGTCTTTTAGCGAAGATAGAAAGCGAATAGAAACAAAGGTTACTTAAATTAGAAACGATTCTTTCTTTATTAAAGTAAGGATTGAATTTTGTAGGAGGTTTCCAAAACCCTCCAAATATTGCGCAGAGGTTTGCGAACGAAGTTTTTAATAGAGAATTTGTTTTCACATAACGAAGACGCACGTTTTAAATAATTAAGAAATGTATTTAATCGTTTAGGCGCATATGGTAATAATAGTACAATAAATAAACGTAGACCAGAAAACACAATGTAAAGTCATTTGGCCTTTTAAGGATAAGCGATGTGAGAAAGCATGAACATCGAACCTCGGAAGTCCGCAAAGCAGACACTGATACTCGCTAAATTCACTACAATTGCAATACTACCCATCACATTAGTAAGGTAATGAAGAGAAATACAATCTGGTTTGTGACGTGGATTGCAGGAGGTTTTAATCTAATGTTCTGTTAACCAAATTTTCCGTTTCAGAATTAAATATATTAAAAAAGATAGTACAAACCTGCTTCTCCTTTAATAATCGCAATCTTTGCAATAGAGGTAAACCTGCCCCGATTGGGCTAGGAGTATTGTCAGATTTCTCGATTTTCTCTTCTAATTTCCCGTCTTTTGCATCCGAAAACACACATGGCATCTGGTTTATTTCGGACCTGCAATTCTTTGGAGATAAGTTTTGAATATGCTGCATTTCTATCACTTCATTGCGTAAACGAGAGTTCCTAATTTTAAAATTCATATTTTATAGAGATGCATAAAAACAAAAACGACATATTTAAATGGGCTCACCGCGAATTTTTAAGCATGTTAATTAAGTCTTTTACATCATTTTTCAGTTTATCATCCACCTTCTTGGAAGCTGCGCTCTCACCGGAATTATCATTTTGAATAGTAACATAACTCAATTGTTTTTGACGATTCCGTGGACCAACTCCTCCTTCCTTGTCTGTTTGCGACTTCGCATATTTTTTATTCACGCATCTCACTTCCATTAATCGTTTACGACCCAAAGTTTGTAAAATTTCCTGAGCATCTGGATAATCTTTCATTGCAGTCAGTACATCTTCCCTTGATAGTGAGAAAAGTTCGGAGTAACCCACTGAACGTACGTCAGCTGTACGTCTTCAAAATATAATATAAAAATTTTTCAAGTAAGACAGTAAGAGAGTGCTTACATTCGGCTGAGCCGAATCACTGATGCCCACAACTAGGTAACTAGGAAAATGTTTTCTTTATCCATAAGCATCAGCCCAAGATTTCTGCAGTCGTCATTGAAATACTAATCTACTTTGGACTGCATTGACAACACATCTGATTCTGCACAGTATTTTCTCATCTAGCTTTTCGTCAGATCTCGTAAATTACTTTATGTTTGGCTTGGAGTATCCGTCTTTATCATTTCGGATAAAGTTTTACTTAAGTTTGACATACATTGAGTGTTCCCTTCCCATATATGCTTTTTATATTACATATAATACTGATTGTCGTTTGTTTCCATACAATGCATGTAGCGCTGGTTATTATACTGTCTTCGCTGTTTATAACATGTTTTTGTTTATTCATTTATTATCTTTAACAGAAGACATTAATATAAATCCCAAGGTAAAAACCTCTTCTGCTTAAACTAAATTAAAAATAAAACAAGAGCACTGCAGTCAAGCAAGGCCGGTGATTAGATATCCTAGACCACTTCGCATAATATAGTCATTCATTCATTTTCGTGATAATATACCAAAAACTATACGCTATTTTTATGTAAAAGCACATTTTCACATTAAGGAATGGTCAGTGTATCAACTACCGTGGTAAACTTAATTTCATTGTTAAAAGTTTTACTATTAAGTTTTTCAGTTGCTTTCGTCATAAAAAACTAAAAATTAGACTTTGTTATCATAAAAGGGCTTGCTTTTTAGAAGAGCCCCTGTATGATGGGTTCAAAAAAATAGGCCTATGTGATGCAAATTTCCTATGCTTAATTTTTGTACTTCGTTGTGACTATGGATCCATTTTCATCATAAAATATAAAAAAATAGACCTTTTTGGCAATACGAGAGTTAATATTTCGTAGCAAGCTTTGTATGCGACGCTGTCCAAAAAATAGGCTCACGTGTACTTCACGCGAATTCAGTAAGGTTCATATTTATGTCAACCTATTATTACGAACAACTTTCCATCAAGAAATAGTGAAGTGAAAAAATGAGGAGGAGCGGTGAGGGGTATGAAGAGAAAAAATTTCAAATTAAGTAAAAATTAATTAACAAGCGGGAATGAAAAAAACCCAAACAGACATACACCTGCTGTCAATAAACATAAAGCTATATATGTTTAAAATGGAAGCATACCCCATATCGGCAAAAACAAGCAAAGCTTGGCAACCAAAAATTGCAGTATTCCCAATAGGTGCTCCTTGATGGTATTGTGCGATTTCGATATTGAAATTAAATTATATATGTAATTAATAGTGATTATTTTTTTAGAATTCACAATACAAATGCAATTCTGTATAACCTATCCAAAATTTGTAAATCATACCAAGTTTTTTCTAGGGATGAAAACAATCATCATATATTATTGCAAAAAGAACAATTGAAAAAAAAAATGTATATGGGATATGAAAGAACTGTTAAAAAGAAAAGCAGAAAATAAAGAAAAAACTCGCCTTGTTACAAAAAAGTTCAGACGAAAAAAAACAATGATATATATATATATATATAATTATGTATATATATGTGTATACATTGCTGCAAATAGCATGAACCGATAGTAAACCACATAATTGAGTGCACATTGTTGAAGATTAATTAACTGAGATGGACCGGTTACGCGAGGAAATCTTTAAATTTATTTCCTAAAACGTACATGCGCTCTCTTACTGAAAACGTGTAAACTAATAAGCACTTCATGAGATATCAACCACGATTATATAAGGCAAATAGTAACAACTATGTATGGACAGATTCAGGTAAGTTTCTGTGATAACTAGGAGACAAAGCTGCTGCAGCATGTTCAAGCAATTCTGACCAGCTTCTTACAATAAGAGAAAGTCAATTTTTTCCACTCCTTCAAGCACAAGAATATAATGTTCGTGATTTGTTCCATTAAAAGTTTTATGACTATTTTGGGAGAAAGCGCTATGAAAAGTACAGAATGATGCAAGAACTTTTTTTGATCTTTGTCGGCCTTTGATAAAACTGGGTTGGGAGGGAAAATTATCTCTTTGATGCCAAAAAGTAATCGTCTGGTAAATAAATATTTAAATAACGTAGAAATTGCGGTGAGCTTAATGATACCTTTATAACTGTGAATTAAATGCTCATTTTCAGTTTTGAAAAGGGATGAGAATGCAATTAGTTTTCTAGACGAAAAAACGAAACATGTAGAACTAATTTAAAGATTTTAATAACTGATAAATCTTTTCAGCACAAACTTCAAAAATAAAGATGGTAATGCCATCGGAGAATTTTAAAGTCCTTAAGCATGCAGAACTTTATCTGCCGTAAATGGAAAGCGATGAAATATATCGTAACTTTCCGTAATAAAATTATTATTATCGTATTTGTAATCTACATAATTGTATTGGAAGAAATACGCTAACAACAAAGATAACTATACGAAGACTTGATATTTTCAAAAAAATATTTTCCTTTGGAAATAATCAGTTTTGCTTTTCCAATTAAAGCAGTTATAAGATAGGTTTTGATCTTTTCCTAAGCTAATCTTTACTGTGGTTAAGTAATCATGGTAACAATTTAGACTGAGATTTCAAGACATGTAACAACAACGGCAATATAGACCGTAGTCAATAAAGGAGTCGTTTCTTTTACATGGACGGGTTGGACAGAGTATATAGACTGGATAAAACAATTGAAATCTGCCGGCAAGGGCATCTTTTAATGGGCGAATGTTCGCACGCTCAATTTTGGGAATAATTTTGGAATTATGTTAATAGGCAATAGAAACCGTATTTTATAGAAATAATAAGAAATAATGAAACATCCGGATCTTAAGAAGCTAAATATTTCTTTATGTAATTAGGAGAGCTTATAATTTCAATTTTGAAACTAGAGCAAGAGCGTATTTACCTAGTGGTTGAACCAGATCCTATAGAATTCTCACAGTCATCCCGCTTAGGATTTGTGCCAGTATTTGTATGCCTTTTGTAATATAAGAAATTGAGAAGAGGTAGTAACAGGCTTTTGCGTAAGCACAGGAGTGGACTTAGATAATAAATGACTAAAAGAAAAGATTTAGAACAAGATGCTATTGTAATGAGCGATGAAAGAGCCGTTTATGAGGCTTAAAAGAAGTTCAAAATGCTTGGCAAAGGCGGAAAGGGGATGATCGAAGCACTAGTCGTCGATTCTCGCTCGATGCTTGAGAAGGCGGGTCGTCATCACAAGTTGTATTTCGAGGAGATCTACGCCGGGTTGTGCAACACGGAAACACGCTTTTCCCTGAGCAAGTTTGTATACAAAAGACCGAATATAGCCTTTCAAAATCTTTGGAAAGTCAAGTATTTCTCAGAACTTCTCTCTTCAATTACCAAAGATGAGTTTTAAGGTTTTTTTGATTTTTTTTCTCTCCTCCTTTTTTGGGCGAGCACTGCTTTCCTTATTATAGGCATCCGTACGACCTCATTTAAAATCAGCAAACCACCGCTAATTTCGAACGGTTTTGAACTTTTTCCCGCCAACACACGACATTTGGACTTCCAGTTTTTTTATACCACTATTGGATTATATGAAAGAACTAACAAAGATTACTTCCTATCAAGCCAATGGTTGGTAACGTCTTCATTTTTATTGAATATCTATACATTTCGCTCGTAAGCGTCATATATTCGCTATTAAGGGTCTGATTTTTGTGTTAGGTGATTTTAATCTTCTTGATGGAACGTGATCTTCCAATGATGATCTTGGTTATTTTACACTTATACATTCCCTACTGTTTATGATGCCTTGTCCTAGAGGACATACAATCTTTTCTTCTGTCGACTTAATTATCTTTTTAATTTGAATTACCCTCCCGTTGATTTTTAATTTTTTTTTGTTACTACTTCACAAATGTAGTGCTAAAAATCTAATAATCATTTACAGAGGTATCGTAAAGGTTAATGTTATTTCTAAACTGTTTGAGTGTTTATTGACAAACAAGCTTGAGCCATTTATTCGAGTAATCATCTCGCTTTCACACCATGACAAGAGTAAAAGTAATACGACGACTAATACTTTGGCAATGATTTGTACGCTTTTTCCACAAAAAAAAAAAAAAACAAATGTTTGATTTGCAACTATTTCTTACGAAATATTGGCGTTATATTGCCTCAAAATAGTCACTTTGGTTTTCGGCTGTTCTTTTACTGTTTATAATCCATTATAAAAAACTCGAATGTTTTAATGTTCGCGGGAGATGTCAACTTTTTTTAATCATTTAATTTAGAATGTGATAGTATGCTACCCCAAGATAATCAAATTGAATTATGAAATTGCTGTAAGCGTAATGCTCTGCTTTTAAACCTAAACAAGTGTAAAAAAATTAACACTTCCTAGGTCTATTCCGTCATTCGTTAACTGTTGTGTAAATCGTCATAGGCAAGTGAATGTGACATTGTCCAATAATCTAGGAATTCTTACAGATGCAAAATTGAATTTCCATTTGCAAATTCTGTCTGTCACAAGTAAAGCTAAATCTCTTCTAGGTTGCGTTTAGCGTTCGTCTAAGGAATTTATTGATCGATACGCGCATTAATAAGACCCCTTCTTGAATATGCCGTGATTGTATGGTCACCAAACTATAAGGTGCATGTCGACCTTAATGAATTTGTTCAGAAATATTTGTAACATTCGCATATATACGTGTAGATGGGTTCCGTCGGTCGGCTTCGTCCCTGCTCTTCAGAAAAAGAGTAGCGTTTTTCATAATAACGGAATTCCGTTAAGATCTCTTTTCATAATTATCTTCTTACATAGTAGCATTGTTTAGAGAGAGAATTATGAAAAGAGAACAAAGTCCTAACTCCGTCTGTATAGCATTAAGGTGAGGTTTTGGCAAAAAAATTAGCTTGAAGAAGAGAAAGAAAAAGGAGGTCAGGTAGAGTAGTCAGAGTGTTCAGAGTATTAAAGATAACTTCTTCATTTTTATATTGTTTTAACTTTGATAATAAAATCAATTAACGAAATGAAAATTAGCTTGAAGATGTGAAAAAAGACTTTAAATTTTGTAAAATAATATCGAATAGTAATAAAAAAAAAGAAAGGGAAATTATTATCTAGAACTTCATAAGACTAAACACAAGTCGGTAGAAATATAATAATGGATACACGTTAAAGAAATCTTATTTGTATGCGAGTATAAATATGTAATGGGATCACCTTTATCATTATTTTCAATAAACTAACAAAAACAGCATTGTGTAAATTAAAGACAACAATTAAAAAAGGAAAAAAAATTCAATCAAGTGTTTGAATATAGCTGCAAAGGTAGGCTTGGCTATATAGTGCATTCACTTTCGGTTATAGAGGACGTCATTAAATTGAAACCTTTGAAGATTTTATTGAAATGAGTTACGGTGATGTTGTGGCTGTACTAGAATGCAAGGAACACATCAACACAAGAAATAGTAATAGAAAAAAAAGGAAAAAATGACAAACATCGTGAACTAAATACATAACTGGTTTCACGGCGATGAAGTATAAGTGTGTGTGTGTGTGCGAAACGATGGAACCATAGACAATTTCGTAACGGACCAATAGATCCATAGGACCAACGACAAAAACAATACTAACGAACTATGAGGCTGTTAGACAAGACCCGCCGTTAGTTAATTATCATTCTGACGGTACAGACGGTACAAATAAAAACCAAACTCTACACACCATCACATATTCTCTAAGAATTTCGTTACGGGGTTTATGATGGTCGCCTTAAACTTATTAATTTGCCGTCTCTTTTGGAAAAAGTCACTTAGTTAGGCTTTAAACTAATGAATGGCGAAAGTATTTCTCCGTTTTTGTTCAAGTAACACCCGAACGAACAGGTATTACGTTTTAATTAATATGCCTTATTGTCCGACTTATTTCGAATTATTTCACGCGTTTAGTGTTTCATGCTTTAGTTTTAAGGACTACTATTATTTGATTATGGTGTTTAAGTAAATTTTTTCTTTTCTTCGTATTTTTTATGTAGTTCGCTAAACAGAACCAGTTCTGAGGCATATAAGTGATAATCGAAACACATAGAAAATTTTCTAAACGAATTTAATTATTTTGACTAAGGTAATAGTTGAAATTACTACTTAATGTTAGCGCTTTAATTGTTAATTAGAAGTCTTATTTAAATTATATTACATACTCTTTTCGTTTTAATATTTCTTTTTTCTTAATTTCTTCTTAATACTATTTCAAAGACGTATTTTTATTTAGCTTGAAAATTTATATTTTTTTATTTATTGTAAGTTTGGATTGCTAGTGCTACAATTTGGCAGTGATTCTAAACGTAGCTGAATATACTTCAATTAAATAAATAAATTCTTTAAATCGTTATATTTGGTAACTGAGATCAATCCCGTTCTTTTATTTTGAGGCAGTTTCTTAGTTATTGATGAAGTGAAAATAAATCAAGTGTTAAAAATTATGTTTTCTCGTTCATAGCTGGTTTATAAAATACTTTGCGTTGCTTAATCTCCAAAAATCCTCCAACAAATGTTTTTAGCCAATTTAGCCTTTTTAGTTCGACTTGCTTGCGTTAGAGATCAAATCCGCACCGTATGTTTATTTGATTCAGAATGAAAATAAATGCTTCCTCGCTCTCTTTTAACTGTCCATCATCCTAAAAGAATAATTTGAGAAACAAATAATTAATTGCTCCCTTTTTAAGATCGCTCTCGTATTAAGCTGATAACTTTTTCTAAGATGACGCTTCCTTCATATTTTTTCATGAATTTCTACTGAGAAGCCGCATGATAGTATAGGATTTGCACTTGTATTAATATTATTCAAATTGTTGCACAAATCCTGGAAGAATTATATAAATCAAGCATAAGATGATATGCCAAAAAGACAAAATAGCTCTTGAATTGGACTTTTTCTTATTTGTCAACAAGTAAGTAAGCAATGAAGTTACTGCCAGTAGAATAGCGCGATATACACTAACGACATTCGATGTTGTTCCTAGAGCGGTTCGTTTTCTGAACCCGTAGCGTCTAGTAGATGTTTGCTGCGTAGCTCTCGATCGCAAGCTATCCCTCTTATGCCAATAACATGTATCACCCGAGGTTTCCCGGCAAACTTTGAGCACAGTTACTCTTTTGCTTATCAAATTAAACTCGGTGGAAATTCGTAAACCCGTCTCCTCTGCCATACCACACCGTAAACATCACTTCACCTTTGTGTTTGAAGCGGTACGCAAAGGCCATAAAGCAACCATGTCCTCTGAGTAACTGTGATATATAGAAATAAACTTCCCCTTCTTTTGATGAGATTTAGTCTTCAGTTTTCGGTATTAGATGATGCGTCTGTCTTTCTTTTTGTGAGTGGCTCCGTATATTTTGCTATTTACTCAACATCCTATCTCTTCTTTGGGTTCAGGTCTTTCTCATATAACTTCTCTTTAGCTAATACAACGATCGGAATCATCTTAACCATAGCCGGGCCGCATTCTCTCACGGTGTGAGCAAGGAGCTCCATGCCCCCATCGCACATAAGCGCTATGGCGACTTGGGACCCACACTAAAGGATTGAACCTCCATTGCCCGGTACCAAATAGAGCTCGCATGTAGCATTATTGATTTTACCGCTTCAACCAGTATTCCTCAGCAGTTTGCTCTTCGACCGCTTGCACTTGCTATCAGTCTTGTTACAGTTGTGCTCACTTTCAACGCTTTTGAGTTTGTAATATTCGAAAGAACTTAAAATTTTAATTTATCAATGACCATTACTCTAAGATATTTAATAGCTGCCTTAATGGTACCAGATCTGGTTCCAGTTATTGCTCTGCGAGCTCCAGGTTTACTGACGCTAAATGTGAACGAATCTTTTAGATCAAGTTCTCCATTATGTTAATGCTGTCATCTAGACGCTCTGCAACCACTGTTTCGGAAATTATAGGCGCAGTACACCGTCACAAACGCATTTCCATAGCGCTGATCTAAAGATTGAACCTCGATGTATATCGCTAACTCAATACAGCTTGCCACAGTCCTCTGTCTTAAAGCACAAGGTTCTATCTTTCAAATAATTCGTTATTATATTTTGGTGATAATTCGGGATTTTTTGCTGTTTTAAGGACGCCAAGATCTGTACCCATTTCGCTGGATTGACCGCGTTTTCAACGTCCAACGTAACTATTAGGCAGTATTCCTTCGTATTTCCACCGAGCGGTTTCAATTGCTGCGCTTGCCATAGAAACCATATCTTCAATAACGTCCGCTGTGAACTGTTTCTTTCCTGACTTGGCTAAAGTCACCAATAGACGATAACATATTAATCGTTTTAAAACTTTTGTTGCTATATCTAAGAGACAGATCGAACGGTATGATAAAGGTTTACCTATCATTTTGTTGACGATTGCATGTTCGGGGGAATATCCCTTGAACCAAACAGGTGCTGGCAGATTTGGCGAAAGGTCCGGTTTGGCAGTCGGTTGCCGCTGCTTTGGTTTGGGATGCTATCTGATCCTCAGGAATTTACTTAAGTTGATTGCTTTCGCTACCAAAATAACTCCTTGTTTTTATATTAGATTTCTATGTAAAAGCGAAGCGTCCTTAGAAGGGTAATACAGTGATGATCGTCTAGGGAATGTCATTTCTACAGCAGAATTTACATGGGTTCTAGCGGTGGTCTTAATCTGTTGCAAACCATTCGGTAGTTAACCCAAGTTCTATTTACTCTACAAGCTTACTAAAGCCACTGCGCTTCATTTTACTAGTTACTTTTTGAAGCATTTTCTCTTGTTCGTCTCTTCTTGTTGGCAAGTTAAGTGCTCTGCGATATTTTTCGATCTTTGGTAAAGCCTACGCGCTCGGTTAGATGCAACGAGCCTGTCTCTTCGTTCGACCAATAAACGGGTTATGAGATAGTAATTTTGTCGGCTTCCTTAGTGTGAAAGCACCTAACTCTTCTTCAATTTGTTGGATTGAGGTCGTTTACTAATCTTATCAGACCTATATCTTGTAGCATTATTTTAAACATCTCTTTACCATGACTACTAGTTCTTCATTGTGGTTCCCGTAGCGTTTAGGATATGCTGGTCATAGAAACCTTTGCTTTAATGACGCAGGTTATGGCTTTATGTGTACATATTACTTAACCACAAGTCCAGTTGCAGATAAAGTCGATGATGAGCTCATAGCCATCTAAGAGGACAAGGTCAAGGTGGGCTACGCTATATAGCTCATGCATTACAGTTCCCAGCCACTATTACTGTTTTTTTTCTCTGACTTAGGCACTTAAGCCATGCATTACGACTTCAAATTCATTTGGGTTTGTGCTGGCTGCAATAGCCAAATATATTAATACCAGCGACTTCTTCACCGACGAAGCCATTTTGTATTGAAATCATCTCCATTTATTTCTTACGCGTATTGCAGTGCCAAATAGTGGCTTTACCATACTCGCTTCCACCACTCATTTTGTGGTATATTATACGGCTCACTCAAGATTGTTACACCTGATGTTTCCTCTTTACTCTTATTTATTCTCCGCACTAGGAAAACTTCTTCCTCCTAGTGGATGCTTACACAGTTTCTATAAGTTTTTGCAGCCTTTAACGAAACGGCAATCTTCACTGCATTTGCTTCTGTCTACATTTTTCATACGTTATCTTGCAAACTGGCTAGGTTCTGTGCATTTAAAACGTTTCAATACTACTTTCTTCTATTTAATACGGCAGATAACTCAGCACATTTTTACCTTGCCGGTCCCCATTAACAGTTTTTCGTTACGCGCGAGCTCGGAGAACTCCGAAGTTTAGGCGTCCGGATACGCTTTTCTGAGCGATTTAATTTTTTTGGCATAACCCGAAAAAGTATTCAGTTGCTAGTTAAGGACTAATGTCATTTGCCGTGGCAATTTCATCCATGTCTTTAGTTTTTAGCTGGACTTTAATTTCTGATACCCCTTCTATCATCTCCTTATAAGTCGCGGTGACCTCCCCTTCGCTCGATCGGTGCATTTCCGTCTCGACCTTAGCTTGGTCTTCTCTGTTGTGCTCACCTTCAATCTGCGTTTTAGGAAGGCAACTCATTTCTTTACCTCATTCTCAACATATTCGAGATTAGTCGCATGTTTTGCTGAGCAGATAATACATGTAGTTTTTCCGCGTTTTACTATTTGTGTCGTTTTTGTACATATATCTATACGTAATTTTGTGTTTCTATGCGTATATGTGCGTATATAGACGTGCAGGAGAACGGATCTGCAGATATGCGTCTTACGTTATTATTGTTGCTTGTGTAGATATTGTTATTGTTCGTGTTGTGTTTGTTATTGTTGTTAACAGCAAGTTATGGCGTAACCATATTCTTTTTTAACATTTGGCACAATAAGATAGACACTTCTGTGAATTTTCTGAAAGTACTTCGTAATTTACAAATTAATTCAAAAACGTCTTCCCATTTTGCATTTAATTACTTCACATACGCAGTAGATCTACTTTAATTTCAATCAAAATCAGCTAATAAATTTAAAAAAGACTAAATGATTTTTAATAATGCGTAGCTACAAAGGTTGATTGCAAATAAACGACTGATGGGCGGTTCATTAATTTTTCGGCCAAGTTTTTATTTTGTTATCTTTAAACTTCATTTGTTTTTTTCGCAACGGAGTTAGATCATTCATTATCGAAATTATATAATTTTAGTATGAGCCACCATCGGTCACGAAAATCTAAGTATAAGTTGATGCTAGTCTCAACAAGATCCCTGTCTAGTCGGGAGAAGTTTAGAATACATACTTAAGTGATAAACATAATTGGTGCAGTAACAGTGAGCAATAATGTCAACGCGATTTGAATGTACATACTTATATGAAGTTTAATACAGTTCATGCAGTAGCAGAATGCAATACTGCATGTTTTTCTGAGAACGTTTCAAACTTACTGCATGTATCCTAAAACAGTACGTACTATAAGATAGGCAAAAATATTATATATATCACAAGGAACATTCCTCTAGCAACGTTCGCGCAACTAAATTATCATGTCGCGCTCAAAAACCCGATATAATAAAGCGCTATGTAGGGGTGCAGGGGAGAGCAAAGATTTTGTTCAACGTGTACGTGTAAGACTACGCATACAACGGCACAGTTCAATACATCCTATATTGAACAGACGTTTATTAACGCTGTAGTGGAAATGCATGTGTGCGCTTGTGCATGCGGTTGCTTAAGGAGTTATAGGTATGAAGATAAGAAATAGAGTATTTACTTTTGGTTTCTTTGTGTTTGACCGTTTGCTGTTAGTACTTTTATGCAAACTTTACTTCGCCAGTACACTTAACGTATTTTCTTAAATTATCACCATTTTTTTGTACATTTCTCTATTTACTATGAAAATGTTTTGTTATAATTATTTTTCCTAGTTTCTATTTTTCATACTTTTCCTACTTATTGTTTCTACTGAGCAGAAGCTTTTGAAGCCAATAATGTAGAAATACATATGAAATATATACGATAGTTGTAAGCAACGGTACGACTGTAGTGGCGTAAATGGTAAAGGCGTCGTTATCGAAATGTTCATTTTTGTATTTGAAGCGCTGGGTTCATCTTCAGTTTATTTTTGAATAAACGACATTTTGGGCAAAGTATAATATTGATAGAAATTTTGAAAATGAAAATTTTCTATTAAATAACATTAACAGGAAAAATATACATGTATAGTAAAAATTAAGCAGAATAATTTTAACAGCAAGTTTTTCGCGATAAGTAGATATATATATATAGAAAAATAATAAAAATTCTCCAAAAGGAAGCCAAGTTTCTTTATGAAAATATGTTAAAATCAAAATACCAAAAGTAAGCGGTATCAAATCAAAAATTAAATTTGAAAATTCTCTTCCTTATGTGCATGCATATAGTTTAGCTATAGCAAAAGTGCACACAACCGCGTATAAATATTTCTTATGTAGCACTAATAAAGCTACGCACAGCTTTATTCTTTACATTCTGCATAGAACCTCACAAATGCGCACAAACTTCAGTAGATGTTCTCGTTTCAGTTATTAGACTCTCTTTCACTCTTTTTTATAGCGTTTATTTAAATTGGATGCCTTCAAGTATAGCATGACAAAAACGTTATGTATATAAGATAGGATTTGCGCAGGAAAATTATAAAGTACTAACCCAAGGCATCCGATAAAAACAAACGATGTTAAAGAACTTACACGAGAGTAAAAGAACTGAAATATTTACTTTTTATAGTTTAATTTAAATATTTCTTTATGTAGGGATTTCCATATATTTTGAGATTTGCTGTTATTTTTCTATATATCTCTTTACAGTGAGTCTCATTAATATTGAATTTTTGCTCGACAAAAAGTAAATGGTTCTTAACCTAGTCCATTGTCCAAAGTTAAAAATTTATTTTATTATTTTGTACTGCTATGAAATACATATTAAAACAAAAAAAAAAAAAAAAAAAAAAAAACATTATTCCAGTAGACAAGAAAATTAAATAACTTAAAACACATAGCGTCAATAATATTACATTTTTTTCATGTAAGAAAGGATACGAAGAAAAGAACAGCACATTCTTAAATACTAATATTCAGTGGGGTATCTTTTTTGCTTAACAATGTCATTTAAACGTTTTGACATATTTCGTACAATTTTTCTTGTAGTGGAAACAGGGATCTTACTCCATTCTTCTTGCAGTCCATGTTTCACGCGACAGTCTAATTCATTCCACATATTTTTGATGGTGTCCATGCCTGGTGATCGGGAAGAGGGTGAAGCACTTTGGGGTAGTTATATAAGAGCCATTCTTGAATTTGAATGTTTCTAAAATACCAAGTTTGTCCCCAGTTTTTTTCAAAATTTTTCTTAAATATCCTTAAATAACCCTTGTAAGGAGTCTTCTTATTCGGGGTATGCTCAGGGCTTCTCAGGAAGTCCCTTTTCAAGAAATTTATAAAAAGTCATGGAAGTTCATGTTTTTATCTATTTTGGCTATTGTTTACCGCAATTTTAATAGATAACTACGATTAGGATGAAAACGGTTTTTGGTCGGCAGTATTAATAGTGATAAATGTATGAATAGTTATGATTTTCGGGCTAGCGAAGGAAAAAAGCTAGCGTGGTGACTGCCAACCCTATTATTACTTGTAGTTAGTTTATCAGATATAACTTTCCAGATTCTGTACGTACCAAGATTCTGTAAAATATACTGGAGACGTTACACCAGCCAATTTTATGGGCCAATAGAGCCACTCGTACATTTCTACCTATATCCTAGTTACTTTTATTGTCCCTGACCGTTCGAAAAGCCATCAGAGAGAGTGTTCTATGCGTTGTTTAGGGATAACGACTAAGCTGAGCCAATCATCCCCTATCCGTAAGTCAATTACGCATCTGTTGTTCAGGAATAACGGTTAAGCTGAACCAGTCATGGTAAGTCAAAAAATGGAATTATCCGTGAAGTTGAAAAACAAAAATGATTTTGTCAGATATCATTTACTTCCTCCGCTGCTTTAAAAAAAAATGAAACGCCGAGTGTGTAGTGTCGCGCTCTTTTATAGTCGCGATCACCATTGCTGTCCTGTTACGCTGTTGCTCTGCTGGTGTCTGTGTGTGGTATAATATATCGATGCTAACTAATGTATTGGAATATATACATACCAATACTATCGTATCGTAATAAAGTACATGTTATATTAATGCTATTTTATATATATATATACAAATCTATGTATAGATTAGTTATAATAAATAAATAATTATAATTAAAATGTGTCAACATTCATGTGTGGAAACTATGGGTAGCTTATGAAATTAAATATATTAAAATGTGTGGCCGTTAATCCGCACATAGAAAGAACAATTCAATATGTTAGCCTTAGCAAGTAATACTTGAGAAACCAGGGTAGGTAGCAAAAATTTGTAGATCATTATGTATATGCCTACGCATATATCGAAAGTAAATATATCACAATACGTTTCAGTTAACCCAAAAAAAATTCACTGTGCACTCCTTAAAACACTGACCTAATTGTTAATAAACAATTCAGCGTTTAGGTATATGATTTTGCATATAAGAGAACACAAGATCATTATTTATATGCGAAAATGTTATATATGTAAGATAGGATATTTCAATAACAACATCTGCGCAGCAAAATTATTAGATTTACCAGAAGGCATCCGATAAAAAGAAACAGTATTAAAGACCGTAAAACCACGACCAATCACTCAAAAAATGTTACATATTCATGTAATACGGAAATAACCAGTAACACGACAGATGACGGTCACAGCGTAGTAAATGTGTGTCCAATCAGTAAGTATTATGTCTTTACTGATAAGCAGTCACTCAGGTTACGACCAAAGTAGATTGTGTAATGTTTTTGTTGTTTATTAAGTTGAACGCAATGATACAGCGCTGCATATAATTTGAGAAACATTTCAAATTTATTGTAGGTACCTGCATTGGCAAGCAATACATAGAGAAGAAGGGGAGAATGAGAGAGATGTGTATGTGAAAACAAAACGGAGTAAAATGCTTATGTGCACGTAATGTAATCCCGTGGCCATTTTTTAGACCATAAAATTTTGCTGCGTACTGCTGCAACAGTTTTTGTGTTCAATCGCTTAAAAGCGTCGGACACTTTGCTTCGCTTGATTGGTTTATTTTCGCGAACGTGATCTTCTCCATTTCTGTGTATGCATCCGAATTAGATGGTCCTTCTAGGGGTATACCATGTGCAAAATGTTTGATAACAATTCCTTCGGCACTTATTTTAACATGTAATTTTGCCCCGTCAATATCCTTTGACTTCGAAGCTAAAAATAAGGTTGAAAAAAACTTGTGTCTTCCTTATGTATACTGTTACGAACATCGCACATTCGATGATTCGAGTTTCCACCGATTTGGAAGACATCAAATTGAAAAGAAATTGAAAATCACAAACACATTCATCACGCGTTACCTGCGTCATCCAGTTGACGAGTTGCGAAAAGATTAACGACAATTAGCAAAAATTTGGCGAAAAAAGGGATTAGAACAAAAATTTCGCAAAACTTAGCTAATGTTAACTTGTTTATAAAAGAGTATATAAAGAGAATATTTGCCGAAGGCAAAGAGAGTCGAGTGAAGGAAATTGAATTCCAATATTCGAACGGACAAAACCAAAATGAGAATTAAAGCGTTGTAAATGTAGGTTCGTGTAAGTAAATTGTAAATAGATGTCCTGAGATTTGTAAATAAAACTATGCTATCCTAAAAATCGTACTGTACGAACTTAACCTCAAAAGGACTTGAATAAATCGCAAAACACGGTGTACGTTACAATGTTATAACTAACACTACAATGAGTTGCCGTGAATAACTCGTAGTCAAATTAAAAACATTCGAATTTTTAAGTGCCTGAAAACTTAAAAGTTTCCTTAGCATACTTAAAAATAATATATATATATGTATATATGTAGATATAACATATGTTATTCATATGGTTCAGGTAAGATCTTTAGACGACTTCAAATGAGTTTGAAGTAAAATTAGTGAAAAAGTTGCTTAAAAACCGATATAACTTCTTCTTGCACGTAATTTTTATTGGGACATTCGATTTGAAAATTCGGGAACACTCAAAAATGTTGTTTTTTCTTATTCTGTTTCCCGGCTTTTTTAATAGAAATGTTTTCATCGGATACGTTTTCTTTAATTTATAAAGTAAATGATTCTGCCAAAACACCGTGTATATGGAGTTTTTAGGAGTTTTTGGTAAAACATTATTAAATTTGTGCTTAAATACGTTGAGATAAGTGCGAACAGAAGAACAATAACGTTTACATTTTGTTGCTCATTTATTCCAGTAGACGCATCCGTATATAGATATAAAACTTTTGTGTCCCGTTAGATAGTCGCAAACCAACTAATTTCGTTTGCTGTTGGTAGTGGGTAAGATCATTATGAAATATTCTGAGCTTACTTGTTTAATCCATCCAAATTAAGGATACCAATTTCCCCAAAGAAATCGCCAGCTTTCATCGTGGTTAAGACTTTGCCGGTTTCACTTAACACTTCCAATATTCCATCGGCTATAATAAACATTTCTCTGGCTACTTCCCCCTTTCGGCATATAGAATCTCCGGGAGTAAAAATGTAAGCTTTCATTTTAAGGACTAAATCATGGAGAAACTCTGGTTGGCACTCTTGAAATATAGTTACTTTCTTGAGAACACTAAGGTTTACATGCAGAGCGAGTTCAGTTTTCAATTTATCAGGCAAAAGACCAAGAGCTGTATTAATATCACCACCGCCCTGAATACGACCTCTGGACCAACTATAATCATACCACCGTAGTACTCTACGCTTCATTCCGCCAGGAACCTGTAATCGAAAGAAATCGTGAAAATTTTTGCAATTATTTTCGCAGATGCTCTTATATACCTTGTGATGCCGCATATATGTTTTAGCTCCGTCTAAAAGTCTTTCAAATTCTAATCGGTTGGCATTACGATTTGTAATAACATTTCCCACCTGGCCGACAATAGTGGCAAAAATGAAAACTCCAATTAGATAACTGATAATTGTAAATATGTACCTGTAACGACATAACATGCAAAGATATGACCAACGTCAAAAAATGAAAAAATTAAATTATTCATTTCGAAGTATGCATCATTTTGTTAAGTCTTAGTTAGACATTTTCTTTATCTATTTTTTATACCCCTTACCGAAGGGTGGGGGTGTACTAGATTTGCCCTTCTGTTTGTAGCATCCAGAAGTAGATGACGGAGATTCTTTAAAGTACACATACATTATAGGTAAAAATTGAAACAAAAGCCACGTAGCTTGAATGTTTCGCGTTTTTGGAAAATTGTTGCCGATTGTTTGCTATTCAAACTATCTAGAATTTTTTCGATTACTTACAGAGCAGTTTTTGCATCAGAAAAAGTTAACATAATTTTTTCCTTTTCTTTACGCATACGGCAGAAAATTTGTAATTTTTGTATGCTTGTTGGATTAGCAGCGCAAATGGTATAAGAAGGTCACTAATACAAATCTGTCAGCGACTTACCCTCAAGCTTAATGTAACTAAAGGCACCGAAACGAAATATTGAATCCCTATTAGCTGGGAAGGAAATGAAGGCAATATGGAAAAGGGAGATAATGGAAATATAAAGTTCACGTTTTTTCGTTTAAGAGAAAGCCATTCCTTCATTACATTATGTGAGGCTATGATCTTTAATTGAACCCTCTATTAATCAGCTGTAAATGATTTTTAATCACGTATCAAAAAATCCCAACAAGAGCGAAAAAAACCTATTATTGAAACTGCAGTGTCCATTAGCAGACGAAGAATTTAATTTCTCCCTTGAATCTATCTTGACGAAAACGACTTGTGACAAAATACTGGCGTGTCAATCAAATTTTTACTCCTTTTTTAGTTTCGATTATCATCAATTATCACCCAAGTAATGGTTTCGATTATCATAAAATAACATTCAAGTATTAGAACAACTTCAAGCAGAGACGTACCAGCCTTTTATTTTTGTTGATTATATTTTATTAAATAAAGAAAAAACAGACTAGAGATGGCTGCGACGTTTTGTAATACCTAGCACCAGAGGTAGATTACCGTTTATCTTTGTTTTGTTTTTCATGTCATCTGGTGGGCGTGTTAACCAGTCAAAAAATTTTGAATTTCATAAATAACAGAATTGAATTTTGAAGATGGAAACAACATATTCAACTCAAATTTAACCATGGACACCTAAATCTCAATGTAAGCTTACTGTTGATTGGAAAATTAAACTCAGTAAAGAAATGTTTCTCTGTGTACGTTTACTTGACACACTTAGAATGCAAAACTATTCTTATTGCAACTATAAGTTCATTTAATGTTTCTTTAACAATAATATGTAAAGAAATGGTTACAAATGTAAGGGCTAATAAAGGTGATTACCTTCCATACTGCACATCGAATCCCTAAGAACAATAAAGGCTAATAAAAGGATAAAATATCAAACTAGCAGTCGTACGCTAAACAAAATCTGTGTGTCCTCTTATCATAGCGGGTATAACTTGATATTGCGGACTAGTAGTCACACTAAGTCTCACCAATATAAACTTTGTTATAAAACAAAATTGTTAAGTCACGAAAAATGCAAACAAAAAATGCCTTTTGACTTTCGATGTGTCTGTGCTAAGAATACGGCTAGTAGTGTATATTAACTAGTAAGTCTTATGTAGCAACCATCCTTGACCCGTTATTCCGTTATTCAATTTCCGTTGCTTTTGTAAACGAGCAAATCCTTTTCATATCATTTACTCTTAAGACATGTGAAAGAAAGAATTTTGATAGAACCCGTTGTAATCTCATTAGTAAGAAGGTCTCTCAATTATACCTTTCCACTCCGCTAATCACGAGTGGTAAAATGATGGAATTTTAACATTGTAAAAAAAAAAAAAAA
>KK499837.1:0-12625 GCA_000688715.1 Glossina pallidipes
TAATAAATCTCCAATAAAATTGTCTCAATTAGTCTTCCTTTTCTTCATTTTCAGTTTTTCAATTTTCAAAAAAATTTTGTAAAAATTTTGAAGGAAAAAATTTTTTATGTTTTCTTTTCAATTCGCTATACCTCTCTTTGATTTCTAAACAATTTCATATGTTTTCTTTTGAATTCGCTATATCTCTCTTTGATTTCGCTACACCTCCCTTTGATTTCGCTATACCACCCTTTGATTTCGCTATACCTCCCTTTGATTTCGCTATGCATCCTTTTGAATTCGCTATACCTCCTTTTGAATTCGCTATATCTCTCTTTGATTTCGCTACACCTCCCTTTGATTTCGCTATACCACCCTTTGATTTCGCTATACCTCCCTTTGATTTCGCTATGCATCCTTTTGAATTCGCTATACCTCCTTTTGAATTCGCTATATCTCTCTTTGATTTCGCTACACCTCCCTTTGATTTCGCTATATCTCCCTTTGCTTTCAGAACTCTGTGCTCACACTGGGCCTTTTTGCACATCCCAGCGAATTGTGAGTTGTTAATTTATTGAATAACAGAAGAAGAAGAAGAAGAAGAAGAAGAAGATATAACACGGCAATTATTAATTAATTATGAAAATTGAAAGGATCGTTTACTTTACTTTACTTTAAAAATTCGCGAGCTTCAAATATCATCCAAAATTGTGTTGGCAATCTGCACCGCCACCTAAAAGGTTGAGTATTCTCTCCAACTCCGAATACCATAGTAATCTTTTTTGTTAGATTAGTATAGCTATCCTTAATGTGTGACCAATCATCAACATGAGTAATCATCTAGACTGCAAGTGGCACTCGATCGTTAAAGTAGCCAGCGAAACAATTACCCCGAAGCGGTTGCTAAAACCGTGGGAAAGGAAGGCCCGTATCGGGTGGATACGATGCTGTGGAAGCATAGCTATGGCATTGTGTGAAGCCGCTTACCGTCGCGCGAAAACTGAGAATTTCTTTGTCATAAAACCGAAAGTTTTTTTACGAGTACATTCAAGCAAACAATACTTCGGCAGAAGGGGAACCTTCTCAACAACATCGCAATAATTGAAGAAAACAACATGACACTTTCGCTTTAGATTAACTTACATACGATCGTTCCAGTTTTTCATCGCAATTCGGCTACAGAATCAATTGAAAAGATTTGTTACGAAGTTCAAATTTAATTATTTTGAAATGTCATCGACAACACTTTCCAATAATTACAAAAAGGTCTTTAGCTTTATAAACTAGGAAACCGAAAGACACGAAATCGTTATCAGACATTAACCTTTTGTGGTCCACATCACAATTTCAATCGTCTTTCAGCAACTCCACGCTGTTTTTTATGCCTCGGAGTAATTTGGTTCTTCAAGAACATTTCCGTTTTCTATCACATCAATTCGATTATCATCGCAATTCCCAGCAGAATCAGGTTCATTTTTATCGACGTCACACTCAACAGCTTTGACTTTTAACTTCTTTACCGCTACCATGTCGCTGCTAGTACTATCCATATAATTATACTCAGCTTCAGTCCCGTCCGCCGCAGCATTAAAATCAAGGCAATTGTCATTGTGAAGTTCACTTTCTTTCATTTAAGGGAAACAAAAATTTCTAAACCGTCCATGGTTATGCCGTTGACGGTCAATTACTGACCAACGAACTCTTGACCGTTGACACTAAATTGTTCATGTTTTGTATTAGTATTGATTTTTTTTCTTGTTTTGAAACCAGAGAAACTTGATAAGCAAATCTCGTGCTGATTTAAGCGACTTAAGGCTAAGGTTCCCCATTCTTCCCCAGAACCGTGACGTATAAATTTTTCATTTGAACCTTTGCATTTAATATCGGGTAGTTTTCACACTTTTCGCGACGGAATGCCGGTGGATGTGCGTTTGTGATTTGCCATACAACTAAGAAAAACATCAAAAATGTTGAATAGTGCCGCCGGAATGGATGGATATAGAGTTGTTGGGAGAAATTAATGAAGCCAAGAAGAAACCTAAGTAAATTTACAAAAGAAGCATAAATTTTCGGTTCTAAAGTTTTTTTTTTTCTTCTTATGAACTAAGCATTTCACGAAAATGCCGAGTGAAGCGCAATTAATAATAAAGAGTCATTCAAGCAAAAGAGTGGCTTTTTCATATCGCTTCTGTGCCGTCGAAGATGAGCATCACATTCACGCCAACCCAGGAAACCTACTTTACATAAAGAGCAGGTTAAATGCGACGCTTCGCAGCTACGCATATGGGAAATTTTCTTATCATCTCTCTAATATAAATAAGTGAATTTTTCACATATTTAATCCAGAAGATTCATATTATTATACCATTAAACGTACAACTTGTTGAATTGAAAAAGCGACTTTGCATTTGGTTCCATGTGAGGTTGAATGTATGCGCTATTGGAAATTGGTGCAATGTGAGAGGCAGAATTTGGTTGAATGTATACGCTATCGGAAATCGGTGTAATGTGAAAGCCAGAATTTGGAAATTGGTGCAATGTGAGGGCCAGAATTTGGAAATTGGTGCAATGTGAGGGCCAGAATTTGGAAATTGGTGCAATGTGAGGGCCAGAATTTGGAAATTAGTGCAATGTGAGAGTATGAATTTGCTTATAACTACTGTTATTTTGTACAACGTTGTGAACGAACAACAAATTTTAAACTAATTTATTCTACTGTTCTATTATTATTATATTGTAATGTATTCTCCAAAAAAACGCAAGCGCTCTAAATAAGGCCAACTAGGTCCACGTATCTTACCACTTGTCGGGCAAAGCTCAGTACGATGCCGCAATTCTTTTTGTAATTGCCCTCTTAGTTTGTTCCAACGCGATAATGAGAACTTTACTTTTTTATAAGGAAAGATATATAAATAATGAGTACTTCTCTAGACGATGGGCCACGTTGCAAGGACCTACTACTATACTATATTTACTATAATTAAGGATATTTTGGTTATTAGAAAATTAAAATTAATAAAATAATTAATTATTAACAATTAACTTTTAACTTTTATTATGAAATAAATTTCTCTGCTAAGCCACTAAGTGTATACTCATAGCGAAAGTAATAACTAAGCGCAGAGAGAAAGAAAAAACATTCCCACATTATATAAAAAAATTAGAGAGCTCGTTATATATTAGAAATCATTTTTTCCACTTTTCATGTTTTCTTGATGCATTTAGGATAATAATTATAATACAAATTTTTCATTGTTCTACTTTCATATACCATTTCGCTTTCACGCTAAATTTTTCTCTTGCACCTTTTAAAGTGCATTTTTTTTTTGTATTCGACACAATTGACAAACAATCGACATTCTTTCTTCACTGTACACAGGATGGTTACAAAAACAACAGGAATCATCTATAATTTAGACCGAGTAAAACATCGAAATGCACATAAAATTTCAAATTTGTAAAAATTCCTTTTATGTGCAAAAATATTAGGTTTACTGGTTTATTTATCATTTATTTATTTACTATTTTATTCCTTTGTGTACCGTGACAAAAAATGTTTTCCTAATCACATACCAGCTGTGAATGCTTCAATGCACTGAATAATTTATTTATTTGTAACGCCATATACAGAAATGACAACATCTTCCATATGTGGCACAATTGGCGAAGATGAATATCGAAAAACTTTATATATAGTAGCCATTGCATGCGGCATTCTTGCCATGTCGTAAAGGTTGAGTTTTCTATTAGCAGTTCAGCAAATCTCATCAGCTTCTTCTTTTATTCTTTCTGCGATAAGAGGATTTTTGGCAACGTGACCGAGAGTCAGCAAGACAAGATTGCCCACAGGTGAATGTCCACCAATAAAATCTTCAAACATGAAAAGCATTGTGTCACGTGTCACATTTTCACTCTCAGTAAGACTTTATACTACAGCATACGCAAAATCTCTTTCATGCCTTTTACTTTCTTCCGAATCTATGTTAAGTTCTCTTTCTTCGTGCATTATATGTCGCAAAATAAAGCTGCGAATGGAAGCAGACCAATTCACAATGGTTGTGACATGTTTGCGATAAAATCCAGCTAATGGGGGGAAACAATCATGTGGACAGCCTTGATTAATCTCCCAAAATATTTCATCGAAACATTCTACAAATTTTTGGAAATCTTCGTCTTATTGCTGAAAAATATTTGAAAAATAATATATATGGGGAGTATCCTAAAAGTGTGTTTATTTGTTGTTCTAGTCCCCTATAGATGTGTCACTGGAGTGCAAAAGGTGAATAACGAAACAAAACAAAAAAAATCTGCATTGACATTTTGAACAAAGGGTGAAATATAAAAATAAATTCTCTGTATTTTTTTTGATAAAATCACACTGAACATTAATTTACAAATCGGAATAGTTTCAGTGACGTTATTTTTGTATGTGCAAATAGTGAAAATATCTGAATTTCCCAGGCGGGGCTTAGTAGTCTTTTGCAATTTTCAGAACAATGAAAAAAATTTGTATGTCACTAAGGCAACTGCAACTTACAAACTAATGATCAAAAAGTCCAGGAAGATCGTACTATTTAAAAGCCATTCGTCAATAATCACTCTACTTTTATATGTTGTCCTTCGAACTTATTGAGTAATGTGTTTTGTAGAGCGTAATAGCTGGTCACAATAAATTTTTTCAGTTTATAACAAATCCCTTTGTATTTATTTCATGGAAGTTGTTGAAAATGTATAAAAAAAAAAACATTGGCATTGAATTTGGACTTTACTGTAGAACTGTAATAAATGACATAAACATTCGTGGCACCGCAGGACGTCAATTCAGTCTACAATAGAGTCCATATATAAAAGAGGAAAATTCTAATTAAAAAAAAAAAAAACAAGTGCGGTTAAAGTAAACCGAATATCAGCGACCAATTCAATGAGCAAGGAACACAACATTAATATATGCAGAGAAATCCTATTCGCACACACGCAGGAAACGGTCCGATTTTCATATTAAATATTCTCAGCGATTTCATTTCATATATAAAGTGAAAATTAATTAATTATCGCTACCTTATTTTATGTTCTATTGTTTTAAATTTGTCATAACAAGTTTTCATATAACATTACTTACAGACACATGTACACACAGTCACATTTACATAAAGTCACGACAATATAAAGTTACTAGTCGGGAAGGTTATTATAATTATTCAGAACTAAAAAAAAGGAAGAGAAACAAAGCTGCAACACTTGCATTAAGTATACAACTTACGTGTTTTTGGTATTCTTTTAATCAGTTGGTTTTTTATTACAAACATTCCTTTTTAACTCTCCGACTGCTCGATAAGTTAGTATTAGTAGTAGTAGTAGTAGTAGCAGTAGTAGTGGTATTTATCGTTGATGATACTAAGCAAGGATGTTTCCGGTTAACTGTGCAGTATTACTATTCCACAAACAGAAAAAAAAATATGCATAAATTAAAATTTTTTAATAGAGAATAAGTAAAAAAACTGAAATTTTGTGACCATACATATGCAAAAATTCACATTTGGTAATCACTTCTCTGCCCCGCTTTCCCTGCTTGATTATCGCGAAACTCTTCTTTGTAATGAATTCTACACTTAGCCGTCTAACCTTTTTAATGGAACAAAAACAAAAAAAAAGAGTTTTTCTCTTTTTCGCGTTTTTTCATGCATCACATGTCAAAATTCAATTCTAGCGTTGATATAGTCAATATATAAATTTAGTCGGAATCTAAATTGGATTGCACATGCTACAGTAAACGCTTCATTTATTTTGCATTTTATTTATCGGGTACGAAAGCTGTTACTTGAAATAGTTTTATAAAAAGATAAAATAAAATAGAAATCAGTGTAACCACTACGGTAGGCCAGGGCCCACAATTAAATACTCTACACCAGCCTTTACCCAATTGTTCATATAACGAATTGTTTTGAAAAGTCGAAAAAGCAGTGCAATCTGAACCATTTTTAATAGCATCCGTCCGTGGGCTGAAAGACGTCAGTGTGCCATCTCAAAATATCATCAAAATAACTCAAAAATTATAAAAGGTTCTACCTGAAGTTCCTCTGGGTATTCTCAACGTGCCCTTGTATCACACGTGGCTTAGAGTATAAAAACAGAGAGAAAAGAGAAATAAACCACAAGAACAAAAGAAATTCCGGACACGTCTTACGTAGTCTTAAAACCCTGAAACGCATTAAACTTCTTATGGAATCGTATTTTTCCATCTTTACTTACGCTATTGCAATACTATGAAGTATACGTTAAACAAATACCAAGTTAAGACATTTGTGAGTACTGGCAAAATGCCAAGAACATATGACTCAGCTGAAAAAATTTTAAGACTTAATTTTTTTTCTTTAAACGGCTCTCAACTCAGAAGATATATCGTACATGTGTGGGAAGATGCTGGCCAGGAAGAATTGCATTTAGGAAGAGAGAAAATAGAGATGTAATATTCTGTTTTAAATTTTGTATTTATTATAAATTAATTTCATGCAAAGTCATACTTTCATGAAAGCCCGCACATTGGAGGATGCCCAAATCATCACATGGCGTGAGACAAACTTTTCAGTTTTCGTCACAAAAAACTACAAATTCGACTTTCTCTCTACATAAGGGTCTGCTTTTCATGATAACCCATATATATGTTAGGATCGAAAAAACAGACCTATGTGGTCCAAAATCCCTACCACCACTCTTTCTGCTAAATTGCTCATATGGAGCAATTCTCGTCATAAACTATAAAAAATGAAACCCTTTTCTGAAGGGCTTACTATTCACGAGAAATCTTATATGGAGTGAGGTCCATGAAATAACACTATGTGGTTCAAATTTGGTCCAGTTAATTCTAATTTCAACTTACTACCATGAGCAAAGTTGCATCATAAAGCATGTAAGACTTTACGTTTCCTGAGAATCCTTATACGCAGTGGTATATGAAAAATAGTTCTACGCGGTCCAAAATCGGTTAGGTTGATTTTCTTGTCAATCATGAAATATTGAAAATTAGACCTTTTTGCCGCATAAAGAACATCGAAATACTGTCAACGACATTTGTTGAGAAATTTTTAAAAATTTACAATTATTTGCCAGGTGACGACCTTTCAAAATAAGGCGTTATATCAGGAGTGGTGAAAAAGTAGACCAATCCGAATCATTTTTAATAGAGTGCGTCCTTTGATCAAACCACGCCAGTGTACCAAATTTCATCAAAATATCTTAAAAATTACGAACTGTAGTTTGAACACAATTTTACATCGACAGACTTCAGACGTGCACACGGGCAAAGAAGGTATAATAAAAGACGGATCTATCTTAAACCGTCCTGCGTATTCTAAACGTCCGCGGAAATGTAACATACCCTTACTGTATGTAGGGTAGAAAATTGGTTATGTTTAATGTGCAGCGGATTCATTTATTTATTTACGACGAATATCGAAAACCGTAACTTAATCTAGGTCGGCCAACAATATCGACTGCATATCGAAACTGATTCAAGGAATTAACAATGTTGTTTTTGTTTTGAGAATCCATAGCGTTGGGCATGAGGAACGTACAACGTTGAGTAATATTGACCATTATAGGGAAAAATTAATCAGCGCAAAATAAAAAAGTGCACCCATAGGTGATTTTCGTGCTAGAATATATATGTATCTTGTTTTAGTATGTTAAAATGTTATATTTACTTGTGTATATTTCGGTTGTCGGTGGCGTCGAGTTTTAATATCTAGTTTAATATCCGTCTTCAATTGCAAGTTACATACAGGTTAACGGAAAACGGTCATATTCATCCTTAATCTGTGGACATCGACTAAGAGCGTACACATTAAATCGCAGGTTTTTATGTCAATTTTTGAGATTGCGAGCATTGCAACAATAGACGGACAGACAGGCAGGTTGAAAGGTCGACTCTGAAAACTTCAACTTTAACATGTACTTTGTTATATTTATTAATTTGTTTTTATATTTGATCTGCCACTAAAGGGACGTCGGCTATGCACGCCTCGGTAGGATGATGGTCAAGTAAAATTACGAATAGAGTAAGAAGAAAAACATCAGCAGTATTTCTTTATTTTTGGCTCAAAAGTGGAACATTATACACCACCGCAGATATGTTGTTCGAAAGAGGGGCAGCGCAATGTTGGGGCATAAGAACAAATCCATGAACAGCAGGCAAGAATAATAATATGAATTATGCCACGAATTTTTAAGTCCTTCGCTACATTGTCTTCGGGATCCCGTCCATGCGTTGCGATTGTATATATATATTATGGCACGCCTTTCTGAAAGGACAAAGTAAACGAAAGGACCATACTAGAGCATTCCAACCACGCAAGGGTAATGGGGGCAAAAATTCAACTCAAGCTAGGCGAGTCTAGTTGCTCACGTTGCTTACAGAATTCGGCATATAAGCCAACCAGCCATCATACATGCGTGTATATATTGATTTTCATACTCTGTGTGCTCACGATGTGCGTATGAATTTCACGGATTATTTATTAAACCGCGCTCATACGCTCAGTGTGCTATGAAATGAATAACTTGCCAAAATTTTAATGGAATATTAAAAACACTTGTATTCTTTTTTTTTTTTTTTTTTAATTTAAATGCATTATAATCTTGAATATCAAATCTATATGAAACTCTTTCAATTAATGTTGAATTACGAACTATGTGTGGTTGAGAAACATAATATGTTTTATTATAAATAACATTTTATTAGCGAATTCATTGGAAAACTGCTTTTGATTACTGAAGCATTCTTATTATTACGCGAATTATAGAAAATTTAATTAGCGTTTTTATATACAAATTGAAAAAAGCGTTGAAAGGATTGTTGTAATTAAAAAAAAAAAAAAAAAAGGAGAAATTTTATAAGTACTTGAACTCTGCAATGAGAAGGTTTTCTTTCTTTTTTTGAAAGAGGGAGAAGCACTTGGCATAACTCCCCTAATAATTTCAATTAAATAATTGATTAAAAGAGTTTTTTTTTTATTTTCAACGAGGGAGAAGTGAAACGATGCAATTATGTATAAAAATGCATTTGTTTCCAAGCACATTAAGTTAACCTGTCCTTGTAATGTTCACTGTATCCATTAAGAGTGCGAGTACCTTTTTTTATGATATGAAAATCATTTCTTTTTCATTTTGTTATGAAACAAACATGCTCTATACAAAGCTCAATTCGAGATAATGAAAGATATTTTATTAAAAAAGCAATCAATATAATAAATACTATACGGTCAACAAAGAAGTGTTTTTTTCTTCTTCTCAAATTTATAATAAAAAGTAAGTTTTCTTTTATTATAGGTATTGGCCCATGCCATTCTATTTCTATTTGCAAATGATTTCATGTAATGGCCGCCTCTGCACCGTTGTGAAATTTCAATCCTGAAACACCAATTTTTGCAACTTTTCCACAGAAATCAACTCTTATGTCCCGAATAGCACAAATTATCTCGGCGCATAAGATCATCGAGAGTTCGTGGTTAATTAGAGCAAGCCAGTGCTCCAACATAATCCCAAAGTCAAAAGTTCAAAAGAGTTGTATCGCATGATCTTTGGGGCAAGCTCGCGGAGGCTTTTTTGGAGATTACATGATCTTTGAATACTTCTTGTACAAATTCGTGGTGCAGTGAAATGTATGACATGTTGCATCATTTTGTTGTAATGTTTGACGTAAATCGTCTAATTTTTGCCACAAAAAATCAGTTATCATGTTTTTCTAGCACTAGTGTCACTTTCAGGCAACAAACTGTATCCAGAATTTACTTTTTGCGCACTTGCAGGTCTTCTAGGGGCATCGGGGGCAACATTCCAATACTAAAGCCAAATGTGAGTTTCGTCCCACATCCACGAAACCTAATCGTGTGTTCATTGCAATCGTAATAAGTCTTAACAATTTCTCTCCCCTGTGCAACTATGGATGTATTTGCGCTTCACAAATAGTGAATCGAGATATTTGTTTGCGTGCTAACCGCGACTGAAAAGTCCCTGACAGCGAAAACTCAAATTGATTCTGCGGGATTCGCCCATGGTTGTTCCCGCACTAGACCACAAATTCACATACACAACCCACAATATACGTCGCCTTAAAACTCCGCATTCCGAGAGCCAAGGGAAAGAAAAAGAAGCGAGTTCCTTCAACAAAAATATCAAACAAACGAAAGCTGCGGCGTGCTTTAAAACAAATTATAAAACATGTGGCGCTGTTAGGTCGAATTTGAAAACTTAATCTATTAGACAGCGAACTCACATTTGATAAAAACATTTACAATTTTTATTGATTACACATCTTGATGAACGCAGTTCTCTCATTTGTAGCACTGTATTTGATGTGGCTGGCCGGTGTCGTTTAGGCACATTCATCTTCCACCATTAGCGATAACGCTTTACTTGAATGCACGTATCGGCGGATGTGTTACAAAAATTTTTTTGTTTTAGCATTTCTTCGACGTCGTTTATGGTCGAATTTTAAATTTTACATTATATTCCATTTTATGTCTAAGAGAATCGAGTAAAGTAAGAAAAACTTTTCTATTTCTTCAGATTTTTTTTCAATGATCGTGTTACCAAATCGGTCGTTACAGGTTGCACAATTATATATATAGTTCAAAAACCCCCTACATTTTTATTTTATTATCTTTGTTATAAGCTTAAGCGTTTCAAGATACGCGTCGTAGGGAGGTTTATGGCTAAACAACTTCAGAGATGTTAGCATTTTAAGCACTTATATAGAAGCATCATTGCCCTGATGTGGATTATTTTCGTACCGAATTCTTCCGTGATTTTGCAACTTAACACATTGATCCCATGCATGTCGTGCCTAACAAAAGTTATATATTTTAAAGGATCTCATTACTTACGAAGTACAACCTTACAAACTGCAGTGATGTTACTTTCATTGCATTCAAAGCAACGGAATTATCTGAATCTCATATGTTGATGGAAGAAAGTACTGCTCAATCTGAACACTGGCTTAAGAAGTCTTACGGCAGCTTCCTTTCATTGAAAACAATAATTTGTCGGTACTTATCTGGTTTGCGGGCATCGACAGTGTTGAAGGCTTTGGAGAAAACAAAATTCTTAAAACTTATTCATGACAATCAAAAAGCAACGAAGTGAAGACATAACTGATATCTTAAAGGTTTAAAAAGACCGTATCTTCAGTATTTTCAATGAGCAAGTCTTTTTCAAAATGGTTATCGCGTTTACTCATAGTGGAACGAATGCACCGTTTGCCAAATCAGTGGCTACAGTGACAATGGAATTGGCGTTCGCATTTAAGTACAAACGAAGTCAAGGAAAAATGGCCATATCTGGCAGAAAGGACAACAAGCCACTGCCACAGTTATTACGATGACCAAGCGCAAGCAGTTAAAGTTCGAATTGCGTTATCCGGCATCTTACTTGCGAAATTTATGGCTTTCTTCGCAAAGTTCTCAAAATCACCAACAATGAAGAGGTCCATTTTGAAAAACTCACTATAACCAAAGTGTAAAAAACTACTGAATGTCGCTCTATGTGAATGTGTTGTGGAAAAACCTATTCCTTGACCAACCTGATATAGTAATAAACTCTCTGTAATAAATTTTACAAACTACCCAACACGAAACGTAATAGCTAATTCCGGACACTTTTTGATTGCGCTATAAAACTATCTGTTGTACACTGTTCATATCTTACACTACTTGTGGTACAGGATATATTAAGTTCGTGAGTGCGACTGTACCACCCCGAAGAACTTCAGATAGACCTGCCTTTTACTATATCGATTGATTCAGAATTATTTTCTGATCCGATCCAAGCTTGTCTGTTCGTCTGCCCATCTGATGTCTGCCCATGTATTTTTGTGTTCAACTAAAAGTTCGCTATTTTCGAGATATTTTGATGAAATTTGCTACACTTATGTGTTTAACTCAAGGACGAATGCCTTATATCGATACGTCGTCATAAAAACAAATATTGCATTTTCTAGAATTTTGGCACGCAAATCGCTTAGGAATAGTAATTGAGAATTCTGCATTGGTTTGAAAACTTTTGATCGGATGGGGTAAATTTTTGAACTCCTTACTGTATAGCCGTTCCTACGGAAACTGGAACTTTATATGATAAAAAGACCCAATATTCAATAATTCTGGATGCAAATTCGTTCACAATAATAATTTGACAGGAAAATAACTTCCCAATCCATATAGAGATACTAATGAAAAACAAAGCTTTTATATACCAAAAGATTTAATTTTTAATATTTTATGGTGAGAATTTGTCCTTAGGGAATTTGAATCTCTTAAATCTATTTTTTAGACCGGACCATATATAGTGACTCTCATGGAAGCAAAGTCGACAGAGTGTAATTTATGCTTTGTTATGACGGAAGAAAATGAAAAATAAGAAAAGCTTTCCAATATGAGGACTTTCATGAAGACTATGCATTTACATAAAAGTAATGTAATGTAAAATCTATGGTGTGCTATGAATTGAGTAAAGTGATGTAGGACCTCTAGTGATTGGCTTTTCCCGACTATAGCATTCTTACTTCTGTTAAATTCGAATACTTCTACATCACCAATACGGAAACAACTGAAGCCTACTTTCGATGTTAGCCAAGTTCGCTTTAAAAGAATAAATA
>KK499837.1:15453-127416 GCA_000688715.1 Glossina pallidipes
CGAAAGCATTACTAGAAAACGCTACCAACATAGCGGGCGAAATGTTCTATATCGTCATGACATGATGACTTTCGAGCCCATTGGCCAAAACTCGGCCAGGAAACAGCACCGACCAGGAGTTATCCGACATTATTCCCTCTGATTACCATTAGATTCAAAGAATGACTTCCTGTCTTCCATTCTTAACACGATCTTTAAAGAATTTGTCCCTCAAAAGCCCATTAATCTTTTCCATACGGAATTCATGCCCCGCCTAAAGCATGGAAGAACTAAGGCTGAGCGATATTTGAACTTTGAATAAAATACTTTGCCTCCAAAGTTTCTACACTAAGTTTGAGAAAAAGCACTTTTTCACAAAAAAGATACCGATAAGGAATTATTTCTGCTCTCGTTGTTAGCTTTTGTTTATATTCACTATATCGAAAAATATCGAGAATTGTCCAAAATTATATAAAATTTCTATTGTATTTATCAATATTCATAATATATTTTACAAAATGCAGTGAACATGAAACAACTCAGTAGTTAAGAAAGTTGTCGAACTAAATCCGTCTGAGCGTCCGGGTAGGCAAAGGACCTCGACTAACAACTCGATGATGCTAGTGCAGTTTAGTTTAAGACGCTAACACTTAAATGCACATCGTTGCCAATTGTCTACTTTCAAGTGCCACTTGATTTTTGAAATTGAATTGATAAACAAGATTTAAATAAAAAAAATTAAAAATAAAATAAGATAGACAATAATACGCATTTGACGGCTAAAAAAAACACTATGAAAAGGTTGCCCAATAAACGGATATTAGGTTTTAAATATACGATGTAGCTTTTTCACATGTTTCTACTTCGAATTGTCGTTTAGTGCATCACCCGTCAAAATGTCTTCTAAGAAGTTTGGGAGTTTTACGAAAACTCAGGACCAGTCCTATCCGAAGTAGGCGAAACGATACGCTAACATGCTAAAGTAATTATAGCCTCCAATAGACATTCAATCCAATATTTTTTTAATAATTCGATTTTGGAAAATACTTCACGTTCACAGTTGTGGACAAACTTAAATTCCCTTAAATAGATAAAGATTTTCAAAAAGCGTTGAACTGAATGATAGACGTATTCTTCAGCACATATTTTTTTCCCCAATAATCTTCCGCTATTTTGTCATGAGTTACATTACTTTTTTGTCTTGTAACATTCCACTGAGAATGGAAATATTCTTCAAAGTAATTTGTATACAACATCTGAAGACATTTTCTTGCAAATGCCTGACATACAACATTCATAGCTTACTCGGTCGTAATCATTTCTCATGTGCTTATAAGCCACATATGTGTTATATTTAGAGTCCACATTATATGTGAAATAGCTGAACTCAGGTATGCAGGCAGTAAAAAGAGAAACCAGGAAAAACACAAAGTGAGAATGAATACATTATTCTTCCTGAAACAAAAAAAAAAAAAAAAAAAAACAAAAAAAGAAAACAGAAAGGATTAAGTTTGAGTTACTGTTAAGTGATAACGCTTGTATTTTACTAATGGCATTAAATGCTTTGTTTATATATATATAAAATGTTTAAAAAAATGTGTACACGTTTGCAGGAATTTACGACACTCAAAAAAGCATTAAAGTATATTAACAACACAAATGTTTGGGTTGTTAAGCAAGATAAGTTTTGAAAATAAAAAAAAGTTTCAAATATTATTTAAATATCATTTAAAATTTAAAACCCCTAAGACAATAAATTATGAATCTTTTCACTTATGGAAAAAACTGCTGAAAACGAACGGGCAAATAGAATTTCACTATTGTGGATGGCCTACTTTTTCCAAGCTCATATGGGGTACTGTAGAAAAACACCCATAGACCGCAGATGTGCACATTTCGCTTACAAGTGATGAGCAAAACACTCCATTATTTTGATATTGCAAACAAAGGTATTCTCAAGTGGTCTTTAGGCAAATTCTCTGACCGATTTCGGCCGTTGTCGATGTCAACCTCTGCGTTAGAACATTTAACGTTTTTGCTAGGTTTGAAGCAATCATATCTTCATTTTTTTTTTTATTTTAATTTTCGCGCCCACCAAGTTTGTGATCGCGGGGTCAAATCTCAATGTGCTCGACTCTTCCTTCGTCATAGTTGCAGTAAACGCTCAGTTGGTAAAGGCATAACACTAACTGACCATTAGGATGCGGCTGTTTCCTTATTGCTTTCTCTTTTCTCACTCCTTTTCCACCGTCGATGTATTACACGAATAAGGAGCACCTTCTGCACGATTGGTCATATAATAAAAAAAAAGAAGAAGAAATATCTGGATTCAGGGTTTGGTATAGTCTGGACGTTTTCTAAAGTTCCCTTCCGAGTATTGGTAACTTTCCCAAAAAATGAACACAGCTACTTACCTCACTTGCGGAAATAAAAAGGGCAAAACGTCACTTATAAAAAACTTTTCGAATGGCAATATTAATCACAAGACTTCAACCTGTCGGATTGTGAAGATAAATAGACATATGTTGCTTTTTATTGCTTTGATATTTGCGTTATAAAATTTAACATTTCTCTTTCAAACATTTTGTCGCAATGCCAGTATAATAAAGTAGAAAATTCCGTCGCGCGAAAAGGTGGACTGAGATCGAAACTCTTTCCTACTAAGACTTTTAACATTCATCGAAAACAATGGACATAACCAAACTGCATAAGTCAGCTAAGTCAGCTTAATGCTGCGATTACCGCAACAAGCGGGTTTAAAATATCTTGTTAGGCTAGCAAGTCTCAATACAGCATAAGTGAATTGATGAAGAACAATCATCACGTCACTTATGGCACAATTCAAGTTTTTTCAATCTTAACGACGACTGCGTTCGTAATTACTGGACAAGATCAAATAATGTACACAAAAAATTATTTAAAAAATAACAATAAGGGATCCTGTGGCGCCAAACGATCGATGTCGATATGGGTGGTAAACAGCAGAAACTATAAAACCTATAACATCGAAATGCGCATACTTTGTAAACAGACCTTATACATAGGAAAAATAATTCATTTAGCTCTGTCGGAAAAATACAACATTAATATTAACAGTCCATATCACGAGTACAATCCGGAAAAGGTAGTCAAACATCTTCACTATATAGTGAGATAGAACTATCATAACTGAAGAAATGATAGTGCATAATAGACAAGACACCATAATGATTAACGAAAAGAGGAAAAATTTACAATTTATTGCTTTATCTGAACGAAACGATGGATATGTAATTGAAAAGTGCCCAGCAAAAATAAGCGAATACATACATACTTACATCGATAATACCAATAGAGTGACAGAGGGATGTTTAGAGCGTAAAAGCCATACCTATAAAAATATCATCTATAGGATTAGAAGAGCTAGGATTAAATCTAAAAATTCACAAACATATGCAATGGTGCGTAAACCCAAGGACTTGTAAAGTGGAAAGATGCTTCATGGATGACTCTGTATAAAGAAATCAGTAACAAAATTTAAACATCAAATATTCACTCTGAGTTATATAACTCCATATACAGAGCTTCATGTTCAACTAGTAAAAAAAGCTATAGGGCCCCGGGCCACCATTAAATACTCCGCATTATCCTACATTTATTCATATAACGACTATTCAAAATAAAGTGTTATATAGGATATGGTCGGAATAGTAGTCCGAACCGAAACATTTTAAATAGAGCTTGTCTTTGAGCCAAAACACGCCAGAGTACGAAATTTGATCGAAATATGTCCAAAATTGGGACCTGTAAATTGAACACAAGAAAACAAGGCGAAAGCGCGGACAGACAAGCTTAAAAGTGATTCTGAATGAAAGGTGGATCTATAAAGGAAGGTGCAAATAGAAAAAACAACAAAAAGACTGATAAAAATGAATCCGTATTTAAATCTAAACAACACTATAGACATAAACACTACAGGGACATACGGCCCACTGTTAAGTACCCTGCACCGCTTTCCCTAATATACTTATTTAAACAACGACTTATCATAATAAGGCCTTCTACTGGAAATCGTCGAAAAAGTGGTGATTTAAACCATTTTCAATAGCATTGAAAATGCTATGTTGTGGGCCAAAAAATATCGATGAGTCAAACCTGTAGGTTGAACCCAAGAAAACAAGATGGACGGACGGACGGACGGACGGACAAGCTTAAGTCAATTCAGAAAATGGCTCTGAATACATCGGTATAATGAAAGATCGGTCTACGTCAAGTCCTTCCGGATATTGCATGCATTCGCTCAAACCGAATATGCACTTGTACCGCAAGTGATGTAGAGAAAACAAATAAAAAACTCTAAAATATATTATATATATATATATATATATATATATTATATCTTAAATCTATTTATATACTTTGAATTTAGATATGTTTTTCTTCTCGCTTGATTAATTTAACAAAACTATCGCATTATTTCTAGTTATTTAATTAAAGAGAAACACATTTATTTACCCTCAAGTAAGCCACTGTAATAACATACATGCTGCTTAGTATGCTTTATTTAATGTTTATTATATTTTATATAAATATTTTCATTCTCATGCTGCTACAATGTTCTTTATTCTTTCCACCGCTCATTGCTTTGTTTATTTAACTGATTCTGTGTAACTGTGTTTCTATTCTCTTACTAACTGTCTGTTGTGTGCCTGCATGTGTGTCTATATATGAGCTTATCTGAAGAGCCATCAAGAATTGTGTGAATGAGAAAATTTTTCAAAATAAATATAACATATGCACGCTCCTGTTAAACCTACATAATCTCATCTCGGAAGTAATAAATGAAAATTAGATAAATAAATGAAAAAGTACGTAATAATGAACTTTCGTTCATTATTTTTTCATTTACCTTAAATTACCACGAGTTACGAACTAAAGTGCAACTTATTATATTTTAATTTGCGGTAAATCAACGTACGGCAACTATCGGACATTCTAAACCACTTTAGACAATGCAACGAACCACATTTCATTATTTGTTTTCACTTTTTGCGTTATTTGGTTTGCAAAATAGCAACGCTTCGTAAATCTATCCAAATACAAGATCAGGCAATGTACAATATAGATAAGGTGAACTACAGCAACTTCAAATTAAATTTAAGTAATTAAATGTCTTAAAATAAGGAAGGAAAAGCAAATGCTCAGCATACAATAAAACTCATTTTTTACGAAATAACAAATGTGAAAACTTCTGCCTATGAGTAGGTTAAGGAAGGAAGACAGTTTTTAATTAGTCTTGTAAAATTGAATGAGAAGCAAATATAATGTGTTCATTAGCTGCGAGCAGATTTTGTTTCTAAGGATCGATCTTACGTCGATATATTCCCTGCCCTCTCGACCGAGGGATGCAGCAGTCCACCTAAAGAGCGAAGGGCGTACCGAAATGGCCTCCCAACTATCAACTACAACATGATTCAGCTGATAGCCAACAAGGACGGATAGAACATTACATTACAGAGTACTCAAGTACTTAATAATTGTCGAGTTTATGACAAAGGCACACGCGTGAAACTGAACCAAGTTACAACTCTTATTAGGTTGCCTGCAAAATCTTCGGATAAGATCATTGTTACCGTAGTTTAATCCGTAGCGATTTGTATCGAGCATTCGAAAGAGCCTTGACGCTCGCTTTGTGTGAAACATTAGGTTTATTTTAGTACGCGGAGTCACATAGACCATTTAGAAGCTTATGCTCAATTGTTTTTGTCACATCACAAGCCATTTCCAGATCAAGTACACTACAAATTTGAAATCACTTGTCAAAAAATTGGAATACTTTACCCATTCTCCGCTTCAAACAGAATACCTCAATAGACTCAAAGAGAATATAAAAATGTAGTGCGACAGGAAAGAAATTATATTCACCTTAATAGAAATTTTTTAGGTTATATAGGATGTGCGATGAAAAGTTTAAAGGTTGTATTACACATAGGCAACATGATAACCACTTGTAGCTCACTACAGAAACAAAAGGCCACATTTACACTATCCAGATTTTATGAGACCTTTCTGTCACTATTGGCAAACCGTTGCATCGACTTAATTGATTATCGAAGTTAGTCCGACGAGATTGTTAAAAAGAAATTTAAATCGAGTTTGAGTTTTTCTGAAAAAATTTGGCCGATTGTGACTTCAAATCGGTAAAGGGGAATTAATGGTACGTGGCTTTATTGAATTAAAAACAATGCTGCTTCTTTTAATTTCCTCACAATTACTTTAATCACGCTTATTGTCGCGTTTAGTTGTCTTATTCTATATAAATGTGTTTTTTTGTTTATTTTTTTTTTTGCTGATTTAATGAATAAAAAAAGTGAACTAAGTCTTACTCTATTTTTAGAATGATCTTAATCATTTTACTGAGTAACCAAATTTCATAGGAAGCATCTGGTGATATAAGTGTGATGACATGACTTCTTCAATACATTTGCTAAATGATTCGTCATAAATGTGTCATCCAGAAATATACAGAAAAATGATCCAATCATTGTTTATGCTGTGTTAGCTGCTTCTATAATAATTGTTTTCAATTTATATGCTCTACAAGGTTTTCGATACATATTTTTAGTCCATTGCACACGTTTGACAACGTAACACTTGATCTTTCCTTTCAAATTCATGCAAAAGAAAACGCAGTTTTTGTATAATCCCTTTCGGATGTCGTGATCTGGTTGGACAAGCATTCTAACAATAAAAAAAAAAAAGAAAAATCCAAATACATTTTTTACGTCACTGGATTTAAAGCTTTCCTGCTTGGCATAGCGAACCGCCAATCGCTGATTCGGTGAACTCGGTGAAGAGAAGAGAAAAGGGAAGACACTACTGGTTTAACAAGTAATGTTTTCAAATTTAAGAGAATTTAATAACAATTTGAAAATCAAATGGAATTAGAAATGCTCAATGACAATCGATATACCGGTATCAGTCCACAATGCACACACAATTAGGAACAACTATTTGTTTATAGCGAGTCTTCACTAATCTCAAAAGGACTGACCTTGGTTGTGGGTGCATCAAACTAAAGACAAATTTAATTTCTTTTTTTTTTCAATATGATCAATTACCTAGGGGATCTGCTCTACTCGTGTAGCACAACAACGGTCGCTAAGAAGTAATAGATAAGACTTGGTGGCCATAACCTAGTAGATGTATGCCCACTATAGAGCTCAAGCCAGCATATATTATCCTATTTTCAGAATTCCGGGCTTATTCTTGTTAAAACAAACATCAAATCGGTCCAATATCTCACACTTATCAACAGCGATTTATATATAGAGAATTGAATCCCAAAGAATTGCAACAAACGATGAATATTGTATGACGTGCATTGCACGTACTTGACGATGCAAACAACATCTATAGCAATCCTGTATTCTTGGTATTATAAAACAATTAAAACAATATGACAAATAATTTATGATCAGCGAAATTCTTAAGTCTCCTTTCAACAATACTTGATGTAATGTTTTTCGTTAGGTGATACAATTATTTTACTTCAATTATTCTTAGATTTAAACTCTCCGATTTTGAAATGAGAGTCAACGTGTTAAAGGAATGTGAAGAAAACAATTTTCTAAGATCATGAACCAAGTGGAGTTTTGTGTCCAAGAAATACTATTCGTGAGAAAAATTACTGTATCTGTCTAACGCAAAGCAATGTTCTGCTAGATCGTAAAATGAAAACGGTACGATCGTGGGACTTCCGCGACACCCCGATGGAAGTCAAGCGACTTGAATGGAAAAGCAAAGGTTACAAAAGAATATTCAGCATCCCCCCATTTTGTAACGATGAGCTTCGCTGGTGTGCTACAAGTGAACTGAACGAAACAATCAACCCTTACAATATGCATCAGGCATTGATAAGGCGTTTTTCAGCATGACAATGCTCAGCTCCATCCTACACAAGCTTGCAGCGCTGAACTTAAATATGTTACCCGCCCCCCTGAAGCTGTACCCACAACACTCATTCTATTTTGATTGTTAGGGCTGTATAGAATAATTGTTCTTCTGACGTACATCCCATAGGCTGCCAGAAAGATAGGAAAAATAGCAACACACAATGGACTATGTATAGCAAACGGGATGCCTTGTACCATTTCTTTAAATAAATTCTAAATTTTATAATATTAAAAAAATTGTTCACATCATGTAAACAAAATTTAGGCTAGAGTTTGCTGCAAGACCAGAACTATATATTCACTTTATTATAGATCTCTTTAAATATTATTGTAAACCTCTTAACTTAAGGGATCATCAGGGTGTTCAGGGATTTAATGTTTTCCCAAAAAAAAACTTACTATAATAAATTTCGTAAAAGAATTAACTATAGTTTAAGATGAAGGTTAATTACCATTGCATGCAGCACGCATTAAAGGTTAACGACAACCATTAATATTCTTTTTCTAAAAATTGTTTCATTTTTATTAAGTGTCGAAATGGGGTCAAAACCATTCTCGCTTAAATTGTAGAGGAAAAAGAAAACTTTTATGATTTATGGAATTGGCTGCCTTTAACAGACGATCTAAACAAATAAAGTGGATTCACTCGTTTATAGTAAATGATGTGTAAAATGAAACAATTTAATGAATTTGTTACATTTTTCCTCTTTTTTTTTTTTTTTGCTCAAGATTCATTCGTGATGTTCGTCATACTGATGACATTTATGTTATTGTTGCCGTCTATGTTCAAACAGAGCTAACCTTGTGCCACTTGCCGCGCGTTTGTCTCAAAAAATTCGTTTTACATGAGGGGAATAATATCTTTTTAATTTTCATTGTGTTATTTTCTTTTTTTTATTTTTTTTTTTTTTTGTCGCTCTGCGTTGCTTTAGTTTTCATTTGTTAGCAAAATTAATTGCTTTTATCATGCATCGTCAACTTGAGATGGTCACTTGAATGAATATGAGTGGAATGAATGCGTGGGCAGTTAAGTGTTAAGTTTTAATAAGTGCTGATACATACAAGTGAAAATTGCTAGTCAGTCGGTTTAATCAAAAAAACCAATATGAAAACAGAAAATACAAAAATCAGCCAAATCACGAAAATTAAATACTCAAGCGTTAATGAAATGAAATGTTTGCATATAACCCATGTTTAAATACGTTTTTCTGTAAAAAAAAAAGAGTACATAAATAAACAAATATTTAAAATTCGTTTGAGTAAAAGTTTCTATACCATACACCATTTGTGGTACAGGGTATATTAAGTTTGTGCGGATGTATGTAAAACACAGAAGGACTTAAGATAGATCCATCCTTTATGATACCTATATATATTAGAATCATTTTCTGAATCGATCTAAGCCTGTCTGCCCGTCTCTCCGCCTTTGTTTCCTGTTGTTTTCTGTTCAGGTTACAGATCGGATTTTTTGAGATATTTTGATGAAATTTAGTCCACTGACTGAAACGGTTCAGATCGCATCGCTTTTACGACCGCTTTTCAAACACTGCCTCACTTTGAAAAGTCGTAATATGAATGGTGTAGGGTATTTAAAATGGTGAACCCTGTCCCACTGTAGCCTTTTTTACTTGTTACGAGTAGATTACTACAAGACCTAAGTCCTAAGACTAATTGTCATTACCTTGAAAAAGAAATGGTCAACTTGACCCTCTACTCTCTGTGCAGATATTTAGTTGAATAAAATTTTCGTTGCGTACCTGTTCGCTCTGTCCAAAAACATGGAAGAACTGAGCCCCTTACCGAGTTGACAATTTTAGCTTTGTTGTCATCACAATTTTTATAATAAATTTCCTTAGTTCTAAACAACACTTTCGACTTTACTTCCCATGTTGCGTTAATGCTATAAAATTTTCAAATAAAAATAAACGACACTTCATATTAGCCATCATGTCCACTATGTAGTTATGTCTGTTGACAACATAAGTTCCCTGCAAAGTTGAACATCTAAACTCTACCGTTCGTGTCAGCATTTATTTCTATGATAGTCAGTAAGGCTTCAGATTTGCCAAGTGGCCTGCCTAACGAGCCTTTTTCGTATCAAAATAGCTATTCACCAGTTAATGATATCTTACATTTAATGCCACAAAATTTCAGTTGTGTTACGTAAATGATTCTTTTTCTTATCAGTGCTTGTCGCTACCAAGAGAAACTAATAACCTGAGTCTTGTGCAGCATTGATTCTCTGCGTAATAAAATCACAAAAATTCCATTGCATTTTGAAATCATAAAATTTCCATTACATTAAACTGAGACGTAATAGTTGCCAATGCATGCCTTTTGATTGCACAATCAAGCGGGTAACTATCAAAACAATTGATCACCTTACATTTTCTCTCATTGCAGGAGCATTAAATAGCACTACGTGACGTTTGTTACTAGATAGAGATAATCTGATAATCTGATGATGAATTCTCTGTTGAGAGATGATAAACGCAGGCTTAATGCTATTCTGGCTTGCAAATGCTATAACATTTAACTAAGATTAAATAGGATTTCGCAGTTTCCGCTGACGACCGTTTTACTCACACTTCATAACTGATAACCTAAGCTCTTTATAGATGTTTGCTTACTACTACAATATTACTGGCAGCATTGCTTTGTAATGTCATTAAAGTTTTGCAGCATTAAAATCATAATTGAATTTTCTTCTTATTAATTTGCGAAATTCGTGAAAAGGCAGGAGAAAGAAAAGACGTTGATTATTTCTTACGACGTCAAACAACATAATTACTGATGAGTTGCTTTTCTTTTTCTGTTCCTTTTTTTTTTTTTAATAGTAATTAAGTGAATTAAAGGGAATAGAATTTTATATATATATTTTTCATTTAGGAGAGGATATCACACTCATTACTAAGGTTGATTTTGACATTTCATTAGTAACCTATCAAAAAATATATTAAAAAATCTTTTTAATTATCTGCAGACGTTCTTTGCGCAACAAATAGAAAAAGAGTTGTATTTCTCAAGTTTTGGTCGGAAAGAAATTTCTTCAGCATAGCAAAGCTAAAGACGCTACATTGTAAATACGATTTGGACTTGGAGCCCAATTTCTTCGTTGACAAACACAATCATAAAGTCTCTTAACTGAAAAGATTCATTTTACAATACATTAGAATGTCTGTCTACTTTCATAACTTTCTTGCTTACTTGTTAGTCTTCTTCTTATCTTTACAAAACATATCATGTAACAAACAATCAAGTGGAAATAACAAGTTTTTCTAATTGAATTAATTTCCTCAAGTTTGTTGTATAAAAAAACTTCTTTTTTTTTCTCACTTCTTCATTTCAGATACGAGAGATAAAAGATAAAGCGTACACAATAAATTGTACAGTCGGAATAAAGGTGCTGTAAATAATCACCAAAGTTAAATGAGAAAACAAATGATATATACACGAAACCATATCAAATATTGTTTGAAGGAGATCAAAGAATCATTATATACATAAATATATACAAGATATACATACACGCATATATATTTATATGAGGAAGCAAGCATTGGCCTAAACAGTGTATTGTGCATGTGTAAGTTGTTAAGAAAAACTAAGAGACAGAGAGAGAGAGCCACAGAAATTGAATAAAAAAATTTTCTTTAAAGGATTTCCGAAAAAGATCTAAAAACCGTTAAACAAAATAAAAGAAGCCGTCGTGGATACCCACGGTGATACACATACAGAGTCAGCGCCACTGCCAACGTGTTCAAATCAAACGCCGCCCTATCAGAGGCTTACTAAAGCTCTGCAATGCGATCCAAGATGTGGACACGAGGTAAGTTTTAATCAAATTTTTTAAAATTAAGAAAATTCTCTTTGATTTTTTGTTTTTCTTAGCTCTTTTTAGTTAAGTTAAACATTTCATATATATTTTAGCTTAATTTATAATATCTATGCTAGGGTTCAAGTTTCTTGAACTTCACTTTGCGGATAATCGGTCATCTTTTTACATTTTTTCTATTTTGCACTTTTCTCTTTTTGCACCTTTTCCCCATTTCAATTCTTTGCAATTGAGTCATTAACCCCATTGTGTGGAGCGTTGCAAAAAAAAGAGCCTTTCTGTCTGCGTATATATACAATGTTTGCTTTTATGTCAATTTAATTCAATTACCTTTCTCTGGCTAACACAATATCGAACATATAACATGTCTGATATTACCTTTCGCTTTGTTCGACACTTACGTAAGCTATGCGCTTGATTGTGTTTACTTTCTCACAAATTGGTTTGTGTTGAAAAACATTTCTACTACAATGATATAAATATTTTTGCTATCACAAGCTTGTATTGTCTGGTATTTCATTGTTCTCGTGAAAATATTCTCTACCTCTTTATGGCCGTACTATCGTACGTAGTTTATTATTTCAAGTAAGTACATATAGTGTAAAAAGTTTCCGAAATTAAACATCAATTAATATATTGAATGCAATAGTTTTCGCGAATTTTTTCATCAGGAGATTTTTCTTATTACTCGTGTAACACGATGATGGTCAGAAAGAAGTGAGAGACACAGAAATAGGATGGCGAATGGCCGCAGTCTAGTGGGCGTGTGCCCAACCGGTAAGTGTTAATATCTTTGCCGACTGAGCACTCGCTATAGGCTACGAGCAAAGTAAAATTCCACTCTGGCTACTCATGGTAATTTCATGCCTTCCTCTGACAAGCCTCGAAGCCTTTTAGCAGTAGAGTAGTTTTCAAAAGTTAGTCATAAATTGCGAATAATGGCGAGTATTTCCCTGAAAAGAAGAGAAAACAAAACCAACAAGTGTCGTATTCACACCCACAATGTAAGTTTTCCATTGCAGAATAGCGGAAGGCATTAAGCTCTTTAGGCATCAGTCACACGAGCACCACCTTGTTAAGTCTAGCAATATATCTGTCGCTAGCAATCACCGAAGGCCAAGAAATTCTCGGTCTTCTTTGCATGCTTAACAAAACCCCTTGTTCTGACACATGCGATTCGCTACGGACCACCACTGTTTTCTAAGATTTTGCACGAAAAGTGTTTTGTTTTCAATTCAATTCTATTTATTTGCAATTCATCGACGATTAGCATTCCTCTTAAATTAATCATGTAATTCTACTTGTGTTATATTGTGTGTTGTATTGTATTATTATACTATTAGATAATGTTATGTTATCTACAATAATATTATTTTATATAAGAGACTTGAATTATTACTTAAAACTTATTAACTCTTTAAAGAAGGCAATTAACTTGCGATCTGTAATAAATTGTTTGAGTGTAACGCTAACACCAAACAGGGCTCAGGCTAGCCCATCTTAGCGGCGCACAATCTAACACCACACGTGTTCGGCGACTTCAATAGACGACTATTTTAGTTTATTGCATTGTGTAGGTATGAGGTCGGCAATGCTCGAGCATTGTAGCCGGTGTGCATTGAGTTAGACTATAAACACCTCATCCCTATTTTTCCATAGAACATACATTAATTTACAAAGTGTTCTAAAACGTAAGCTTCTTGAGAAGTGGATAGCGGCAATCGTTTAGCAAGACTGATGAAATGATAACACCGTTGATTAACTTTGTTAAAAAACCGATGCCTAAAGTTACAACACCTTTTTCAAGCAAAGATGAAGCTATTAATAGTAATCTACTTTTATGCAGTGGTAATAAAACATGCACAGCTCCAACGACTAATTCCTTAACGCGGATGGCAAGAATTCATTTTGCACCGATTCCATTGATTCTCCATAAGAACGATGGACCAGACGCCATCTTGAGGAAAGATATTTAACAGTCGTGTGGAACTGCGTTCAATGTGCAAATCAAAATTAAGCTTATTATCGAATGATAACCCAAGATGTCTCTACGTTCTCCTATTTATAATATTCTGCAGTGAGTCTTCTCATTCTCCTGAAGAATGATGGGTTTATATAGATTTATTTAATTTTAATATTAAGACCTTGACTGAACTCTATGTAGTCACATTGTTAAAGCCTCATTGAAGATTATTTTAAGCAAAAGACTTCTCGCAAATTCTTGATTAAATTGAACTTTATTTATAAGAAATAAAAAGCAAAAGGACTGAAATGTGGTGTTATGTAAAATTCTCTTTGCGTTACGTTTCTATTACGTTTCTATCATCTCCTCTTTGCGAGTAAGTTCGCATCATTGAATTGAGCTTTTTCAATTAACGTAGATTTTATTTACAATTTTTAATAGATCCGCACCTATCCACTATTGTAGTGTATTACAATTTAACCTGTTTTCAATTCCTTCATAGCGCCTAGGAGCAAGCTTCAAAAACGCCATAAAGTATATAAATTCTTGGACAGTTTCAAAAAAGAAATGTACTTAAGCATGTTTATCTGTCCATAAAACCGTCTGCCCAACTGTGTAGCATCTGTGATAAGCATTCTTCCCTTCGCAAAAATCAACACCACCTACAAATTTGCAAAACAACATGAAAATGACCCAAACCGGTCAAAGGCCATGGCTACAACGCCCACGGGCCTATGCGACAAAAATTGTTTTGCTTATTGCTTATTATGAAAGATGTGTGAAATATTCGGTCATGAGAAAATATAATTTTCTTTGCTTGTCTTACTTGCTATATATGTTGAAGGCTTTTCAAAACGAATAAATGTGATGATGGCTTTAAATTTTTTTATGGCTAAAAGTTGGTAATGATTGTAGGTCTCGATGTTTCGCTGCCGTACTACCACTGGAAATGAAACGTTTCCTCAAGAAAAATTTAATGATTGTTTCAATACATTGCTACATTAATTGGCTTTTAAAGCCGAAGAGTCCTTTCTTGGGATTTTCTTAAGAATAAAATGCATGTTAAAGCAGCATGTGGTAACATTCTCCCCTTCGCAAATATAAAATAAATCTTTTACAAATTTACAAAGGAATTTGAAAATGAATCCAACCAGCCAAAGCACATGACAATAACGACCATACGTCTATGCAACCAAGGTTGTGAACACCTTTGCTTTCCGTGCTTTTTGCTTGTTTTGTTACTCATAAAGTAAAACACACACACCACATGAGTCTGCACTTTCATTCTGAAAAAAGAGAAAATCATCCGCGTCCATTGAACGTTATAGAGCATGGCAACAGTGATGGACATAAAAAATTCGGTCACGACCGAATATAAGTTTCTTACTTGTTTAGAATTTGGTTTCTTAGAAAACTGATTAATTTTCATGCAAACTCATTTTGTCAACTGGGCGGATATTCGTAACAATAATAAATGAGATTTCTTGTCGCGATATCTCGTGCGGCACATTCTTTAAAATACTAAATTTTGCACACTGCGTACACTAAATGTGTAATGCTGTTTGACTATTTTTACCGGTAGTACCATCGTATTTGACGGTGATGAACATATAAATCCAGTCGCATATATCAAAATTGTATGCGTCGTCGTTACCCGGTAGTGTAATGTATTACACACATAAGTCGAGGGATTAATTAATTTTTTATTTTCTTTTTTTTTTTTTTTTTGTTTGTTTGTATTTCTAAATAATTAATTGTGCAATGAATGACATAATAATAATTTCTTTCCATAGCTGTGCAATTGCGGATGTAAAAGGCAGCTGCTAGAAAAAGAAGTAGCGTGTTTTTTAAACAAATGAAAGTGACAAGTAGCACTTAATCACTGCAATTGGCTTATTATTCTTAACGAAACATTTTAAGTCGTGCTATTAATTATAAACTATCCGTTTTCTTGCGTTGCAGCTGAATTTCTTAAACTGAAATACAATAAATAAAGAGTTTACTTCAAGTGATTCTGGGGAAAAGTAGAAAAGTGTTGCATGACGATTTAATACCGTTGCCAGTAATTTGCAGACGTTTAAAGTGTTCCAAAATTTAGTCGTTTAGATCCCTGGTAACACTGCATTGTTTCTGTTAAACCAGAATTATACAAGAAAATGATTCTTTGAAACGTATGTCTCCACATATCATCTAAACTGTCATCCTTCTATTTCTTTGGCCTTAATGCAAATATTAGTCTAGAACACGCTAATCCTTATAACTGACCGAATAGCCCAGCTTTTGACATTTTACGTTCTCTTTAATCCTTATAACTGGACGTCTCATATCAGAAACGCCTCTACCAACATTTATAAGAGGCGAAATTTCAGTTTTGAAAAACCTCTTCTCCTTCTTCTCCCTTCCAATAACATCTCATATATTTGGTTTTCCTGACCGCACTATTGTGGTGGAGGTTTCTTCACTTGTAACTAAGGCTCACTTGTATTCCGAACTTAAGTAAAACTCGGATGTGCAAGCCGAATGATGAATTCACATTACCCACTTGAATGTACATAGTTTAGGGAAAAATATCGACGAATTCGATCACAAAAAATATGGTACACTTTACTCATATGTTTATGAAACAGGGCTTCTGTCTAATCATCTCGACACTTCATGCAAACACTTTACGCACAGTTTTCTAAAGGGTTGATAATAATCGCTTCAACGATTGACTCTTGTTAAAAACATTCTCTGTTCATACAGAAGTATACACAATGTTAAGAACATCAAGAATATAATTTTATTTAGCACAACAAATGTGATGACAAAGTGAGTAATTATGTAATACGTACGCCACTGTAGGTGGTATTTAACTTCTGTCCGAACAGAGAGATTACATACAAAGATAACAAGCGATCACATTGCATTGGTCAGTGATTGTTTGTAATTGAAGTCATTACGCAAATTCATAGGTACGTTCCTAACATTACGTGTACTTTTCTTACTTTTATTAAATTTTTTGCTAATTTTGGCAAAATTTCTTATTTCCCATACGAGAAAATATCATTTAGTCATTCCAAAATGAATGAAATTCTGGCATTACTGTCCATTAGGAATAAATGATTAACTTGTTTGCTTAATTTCGGCGTTTTGCTCCGAGTTCCAAGTGCTTGTAAGGAAGAAGTAAGAAATGTACACAAGTTTCGTTACTCCATTCAACAATACGCATAATCCGCACAATGTCTTAAGGTAAAATGAAATTTTAAGTGACACAGAAATTTTAGTAAAAAATATAATAAAAATTCGGCTAAGATCAATTTTTTTACCTATTACTAGCCTACACCAGCAAGGAAGAGTCTCCGAAAAATTATCCCCCACATTTCATTGTACAATGTGTGTTCAAAAAACAAGTGACTTTCTAATTTCGTTCCATACCTACAGTGATTTTTTTATATGCACTGAGAGGATTTATGTACATACACAACATTTACTTGCAAAATGAAGCTCATATTTTACAAAAGCACGAAACAATAAAATGGTCATTAAATCATGTTTTTACATCATTTCTAAAACATAATGTGGCAAACATACACAATAGCGCTTTATAAGCACAACATTTTAAACGCAGCCGTATACTTAATACGAAACTTAGGACGGTTCTTTGACACTTAAGCTTAAAAATTCTACACAAGGAAGGAAGGAGGAGATATCTTATAATAATAATAAATAGTAAAGCAAATATGTATGTCTCCTCTTCTTCTCGGGCTAATGCCCATTTTGTTATTTCTATGCGTCGTATATCTATTTCTTCGAAAACCCGTCAATTTAACATTTAAACTTTCTCCGTCGTCTTAACCGCAAAAATGAAGGTATAATGTAGAAGCAACTGAAGCTACCTCGGAAAATATCGGCAATTTTTTCAAACATAACTTTCGGTTCAGTAAACATGGTTTTGAGAACCTGCGAATTCGATGGTCGTTGAGATTACCTTCACATTCAGTCCGCAAATAGTTCGGATCGGTTCAAAAACATGTCTACCATTAACAGTAGAATAAAAAGCTATGGACACAGAAGGAAATGTGGAGGGGGTAAGTAGTAAGTGTTTTGTCTTCGCCGGCTGAACGCTCACTACAGCTATGGTCACTGAACATCGACTAGGCCGTCGCGACTATACTACTCCTCCTGTTATATAGATGTCAGATTGACTTTCTTAAGTGTTCAACGCAATTTCATATTATTTGCATGGCATCCTTTGGAATGTGATCCTTCCTTCGTAAGGAAATAGACTGAAACACATCAGTCTAAGTATCCTTGGGAGATAACGTGAGTCTATGTGTGCAACGTTCTCATTTAGACTAACAAATGGTGATGTCTGTCCCCTTGCGTTACGAGAAATAATATACGCTTAATGGAGCCTGCGTAACGATTTGTTAATACATGACGGGCAGTACAAATTTCAGTGACGTCCAAAAATTGATAATCAATTCATGTCAAAATTAGTTATGATATCCAAAATGTAATTAGAAATATGTGGTAAGGGGAGCTATAATACAATTGCATATATTCAGCGAATGCCACAACATCTACGATAATGCCGATTGAATTTTTCAGCTAAGTTACATTAATATATTAACGTTACATAAAATTCAATGAAAAATAATTCGCATGAAAATTGACAGGCTGTGGCATTCAATTATTCAGCATTTGTCAATTTGTTAATAAAAAAATTCATATCTCACAATCTGTGTAACTTTAGCTGTCAATGTTTTGTGGGCTTTTCTTTGTCTACGTTCACGTACTCATATAATTTGTATCCTTTTTTAGCCCATACAGTAGGCCTTACATTCTGCCGAAGATATCTCCGTAATTGAATTCACTTAATTAATGAAATGAAAGCGGCCGTAAACATGTTCACAGAATTTTCGATTGTTAAAGTTATTTCGTGCATAACTATCGGCGGGCAGTGGGTTCTTATTATTATTATTTATTTATACTCACGCTCATGGATTTATCATAACATCACTATATCAAGCGAAAACATTGCTCGAACACATTTTCTGTATTCCTTTGCCTTTTTCCATCAGCCTGACTAAATTTTGTGAATTTGGTTTTTGCAAACCTGTTGGCTGCACTATAATCATGTGATGATTATTCTGTCTTGCTTCAGCCGACTTCACTTTTTCTTTCTACATCCGACCATACTTTAATTACTATTCGCCTCTGCTGTAGCTACTGCCAGACCTGTAAAGACGTAATGTTTATCGATAGGACACACATCACCAACACTGCTGCCGCCCCCCACCATATCATGTCATTCACCCTAATAATCAGCCTGTTTATATACATACAGATCAGTGTAACCTCTGAAAGAAGAAAAAACAATAATTTCCTGATGTACGTAAATAAATTGTTCAAAATTGGATAGCAATCAATAAACCCTTTAACTCGTTCTAGTTAGCAGACATTTAGGAGTCATATGTAATTTTTTTCCTTTTTCCTTAAACTGTTTAATTTAAAGCTCCAATAATTCAACATACATCTTACTAGCTTCAACCCAAACGAAATTGAACTATGAATTATTATTTTATTACTTTGCGTGCAGCGTTCAAATCACAATCAGATAAATCTTGATAGATGGTCGTCGCCGAGTCCATTTAACCATCAGCCATCATTTTCGCTTCTTACTACACTTTGATTGAACTAATAAATCAGGTTAATGCGAGCAACGGAACCAATAGATGGGGATAACTGAAAATTGTCAACAGACGCACGAAGAAATACACGTACCAGCAGTTGAACAAAACTTGAGCCATTTGTTGTGGTCTGTATACATCAGATAGCTTATGTAATAACAAAATGACAGTAGAAAAGCAAATACATTTGATAAATATCTGCAGAAAGCACTTACATTCATGTTTACTTATGTTTAGAATCTATACACAAGCACGAGGCAAGCTTCACATACATTGTATATATTTACACATATAATGTTAAGTGACTATTGAAGTTTACCTTGACTAGAGTCATGTGCAGAACGTTTAAAAGAAAAAATAATTTCAGTTGCATCGAATTTTCTGTTCGTTTCTCTTGGTCTAATAAAACAAAATGTGTGTAACCTCTACCTGAAAATACCCATCAAAGATAGTGAGATTATCTTGATTAATGTTGACGTTATCACTCTCAAATCAATCTAGTTATGTCCCTCTGTCCATCTCTTATTGAAATTGCCACGATCCCGAAAGTTGATAAAAAAAGTTCGTAGATGTGTTTTAAGTCAGTGCCCACGGATCAAGTAAGAAAACAGGCACGAGTGGGTCACACGAATAGACGAATTATCGCATGAAATAATAAAATATGTTCGGTTTTAAGAATTTACAGCAAATGTACATTAAACCACAGATTTACTAAAGACCGTTGAAGATTTGAAGCAAAAGTGATCGATTGACCGATTAACAGGCAAGCAACTTCCAAAAAATGGTGCAGTTTTTCTGACTCGATGTGTGACCTATTGATGATTTGGCGACGACTTTAATTTTCTTAGACATACGTTCTTACATATAAAGTACTTTAGGCATATTTAAATTAATTCTTCAATAAATTCAAAGAAATTTTGTTGAAATGAATCAAATAGTTTCGATTAAGTATTAGAAACTTGATTACTTATAATAGGATAAGATATGGATTAAATTTGTGGCTATAAAAATTTTATTTAAAATGCAATTAGTTTTGAGTAAATTTACAAACGAACCATATGTTCATTCTACAATTTCGTGCAAAAAGAAAAATGCATGAAGATTTCATAATAATTTTATGTTCAACGTTGTTTCAGGTTACCATTGGCCGACGCATAGGACTCTACAAATTTTGTGGCGACATAGGACGCGGCAATTTTTCAAAAGTGAAATTGGCCGTTCACCAGCTAACGCGAGGTAAAAACGTTTGCTTATTAATTTTTGTTATTGCAACGTAGTGAAAGTTGTTTTATGAATTTTTTTTTTTTTTTCTAACCACAATTACAACGATAGACAAAGTAGCCATCAAAGTAGTTGACCGAGCTGGTTTGGATGCCAAAGCATTGCGTATGCTTTCAAGTGAAATAGCTACACTCGAATGTGTTCATCATCCTAACATTTTAAGGTATGCTCATCAGCAATGTCATCCACTTGACAATGTGTCCTATGCCCTATTACTTCGCTTATTGCATGAATGTCTTATGACTTTGGGTTTTTTATTAAGGCTTTTTGAAGTTATCGAAACATTGGGTCGCGTATACTTGGTTACCGAATGGATACGTGGCGGTGAATTGTACAATCATATTACCCAAGGTGGGCCTTTACGAGAAATACATGCATCGCCCCTATTTAAACAATTGCTACTGGCTGTGAAGCATATGGTTAGTATAAAAATGTTCATATATCATCTCTACAGGTATTGTCTTTCATAAGCATTATTATCTGTCATTATGTATAACACAGTTACTGCCTTATTAAACACTCTTCTTGTATGCATGGATATAAGCGTTCATTGTTTCTTTATACTTATTATTTTCTTTTTACTGATGTGTTCGGTAAATAGCACACTTTAGGCTTTGTTCACCGTGACATAAAAGCGGAAAATGTTCTATTATTGTCAGAGGACCGCTTGAAGTTGGCTGATTTCGGTTTCAGCACACAATTAATAAACGGTGAGTACAAAACAATGGGACTAAACATATTTTATTTTTGTCTCAGGCAAATCAGGCAGGATGTGCATGATTTTTTCTCAAATCGAAATCACAAAACTTTTTACAAAGACTACACGAGATGCGTCCTTGCCTTAAAAAATTTGCCCCCCCTGTTCCATGCTTATTCGGGTCTTTTTTATTGACTCTTTTGTAGACGATGGATTTAGCCATATCTGACAGTGAATGTCTGACATTGAGAAAGTTTCCTTAGCAAAAATTTGGTCGTAATTCAACCAAATATACAGCCAAAGTAATTTCCCAAACTGAAAAAACTTAAGATTCCAACCAATGCAAATGCGACAATTTTAAGTTATTCAAATATTCTGATGGGAAAAATAAAGAAATTTTTATACCCCTACCGACCGATGAGGGACTTATTCATTTTGTCAAAACGTTTGCAACGCGGAGAAGGAAGATTCAGAGCCGCCATAAGGTACATATATTTTTTATCAGCATCAAATTCTGAATCGACGTAAGCATGTCCGTCTCTTCGAATGTCTGTCTATGTAATGTCTGATATAAGCATTATCCTTGTCGCAAAAAGGAAGCTATCGATTTCGAATTTGACAGAAATATTGGATTCTCCCACGCAGGTTAGCATTGAAGACGAGCCAAATCGGTCGAACGACACGCCTACAGTACTGCGTAAGACCCCTCTGTTTCTTAAAAGGAATAAAAAGCTATGGCAGATAATTCTACAAAAATGTCGTCGTGTATTTTATGGGCAATGTTGTAGTATCTTTACAAAAATCGAAAAGGGGGACATTCCCCGAGGGACTGATTAAATTGAAGAAAAAAAAAAAAAAAAATAAATAAAAAAATAAGTTTTAGTTTTTACCACACGACCACACAGAAGCACAGTAATAAAGTAATTTTGAAATCTATCCGCTCTGCAAGCAATTGATCAAAAAGTGTACTTTTACTTGAGATGATCAGTTTTCGAATATTCATTTCTTTACTTATTTCACAGTATAGTTCCTATTAGGTACCTTCGTATACTAATCTTTTTCAATTTATCTTGAAACAAGTTTGTTTTCAAAAATTATTGCTTTATAGGGTAAAAAATCAACAAATTCATTACCTAAATTATTATCTCTTTAAGCCCCCGTATTATAAGTGTCGCAATAATAATCAAAGCCCTTTACGCAGAGACAACTAGTCATCGCTCGAGGCCAGTCTTAATCATCATGAGAAATATCTGTTGAATTCAGCACAAAGTGTAGCACAATCCAATTCAAAAGTGACAACATTTGTTGGACTGCGGGTCACTGGGCGACATCGTGGCGACAAATTAACTAATCAAGCGCTTTCGATTTAACAAACGGCTTTCTTAATTTATTAATTATTATTGGAAGCATTTAGTACGCAGAGCTAATTTACCCAAACGACAGCACGTTAAATATTTGTCGGTCTCCCTTTGTAATGCTTTACTTATTTGCACTTTGAGCGTTTTCATTGTTCATCATCCGCCACGATTCAACAGCATAATCCTGAGTAGGAGAAGTAATGCTTTTCACATTTCATAAATTTTGGGACGGAAGCTGAAGATTATGTTGTGTACATTTCAACGAAACCTTTTGAAACCTTATGCCTAATGATGATGGTTTAGCCTAAAGATAATTAATATGGGTTATGGTCTCTTTATAAATTACAGTTATATCAAAATCATTACAAACAAACATACAGGAAATAAGAGATGAAGGGAGTAGGAGTGCAACTCCGGTACGACTATCGCGAATTTGTGGTTCTGCTGAGCTAATAAGTTTTTAGTTTTTTTTGCGTTCGCTTCTGTACGAAATCAGAGCCGAATCTTTTCAATTGAGTAATATATAGAAAAAAGCTCTTTAACTATTTCCTTTCATCGATAATAATACCTTTAATCGATAATTCTTCTTAAGTCCTTCCTGTAGGTGGTCCCTTACGAATCGTAAAAGAAAAGATTGCTTTACCTAAAAGGTTTCCGTGTGTCTCACGTATGTTAAAAGACATCACAACTTATTATTTTTCAATAATGTCGGAACTTGCTTTAGCTATCCTAGTCCTTGCTACCCGTGATGTATCAAGAGCCTTAAAAGAAAATAATCATTTTATTTTATTGCTAAATATTACCGAACTCTGGGTATTCCCGTCCTTGTTACGCAAAATATGCTCTACACATTTTATGATTAAACAACGCATTGATTAAACTCTTCCTCGTTATAGCTAGTATTCGTTCAATCTAGAGAGATGATGATCTTCGCCTGTTATTCTTAAAGAGCACTGACGAATATTATGCTCACATTCAAAGGAAAATGAAGTGAAGCAGTATTCTTATGTTCGGTGATATATCATCTTCAATATAGAAAGAACAAAATTTTGTTCAAAAGGTGAAGTTAACGAAGAAGACTCAGCTTGAGCTTATCTTGTCAGTCGAGCTTACAGTTTTTCCTTTCAAAACCTTATTGTGAAGATTTTCACATTAGGAAATAAACACCTACCTAAACACATAGAGCAACAAAGTTTTATTATGTAAAATGCTACTCCGACTACAACAGTTTTAAGCAAAATTATGTGGGCGGGTACAATATTCTTGAAGTAAAATTTTATGGTAGAAATATGTAAACGAGAAAGTCGCATGTAAATCTTTATTTTAATTAAATAATCTTTTACTCGATTTAACATTCAGGTGCAAATCAGAAATTAGACACATTTTGCGGTTCACCGCCTTATGCAGCGCCAGAGTTATTCTCGGATGATCATTATATAGGAGCACCGGTGGACGTATGGGCCTTAGGTATTTTACTCTACTTCATGGTGGTCGGTAATATGCCCTTTAGGGCACCCACCATACCAGGATTGAAGGCTGCCATTTTAAAAGGAGATTACCTTTTGCCCGGCCAATTAAGTCTGCCATGCATAAGACTAATACGTAAGTGAAAGATTAAACTTAAAAAATTGCTTGTCGATGAGTAAAATTTCAGACGAAATTTGCTTCGTACCAATCATTTTGATATAAATTCCTAATATATTTTCATTCTATCTTTTATTGCCCTATGGAAATTGCAGAACGCATTTTAATTCATATACCAGTCCGCAGACCCACCATTGATGATATGCTTAATAGTCAATTTGTTACGCAGCCCAAATTGAGTGCGGAATTGATGCAACACGAAATTAACTTACGCACAAAACCTGTTAAACGATCCGCTTTTTGGGTTCGTTCCAAATCGCGTCGGCTTCGTAAACAATATTCGTTGCGTGATCGTTATATGGAGGTCATAAATAAACCGCCCATTAACATGAATACGAAACGTAACGATGGCTTTTTTGTTGATAATTTCTTGCAACCTATTGAATTGTCGAAAGAATTGCCTTCCGATCCTAACAAAGACACATCACGTAACGAAACACCGAAGCGTAACTTTCTATGCGGTACTTTGAAAAAGAAAGTAGGGCCAATGGAAACGGAAAAAGAAAAACAAATATGCAATGGCTCGTTAAACGGTAAGAATCAGTGGAATGCAGTTATAGCGGCGGATTGTCCACTTTTCAAAAATTACGATACGGAAACAGGAAATTTTATAATGTTACCAACCGATGGCAATGACGATCAAAGTATGCTTTCACCTTTGGAAAAGGAAGCACGTCAAATACTCCAAGACTTGGGTATAACGAGTGAAATGCTAAAGTCAGCTTCCACGAACGCTCCACGCAATGACATAATTGGAGCGTATCGTATTGTTATCAATCGGCTACAAAAGCAATCTTGGCTGGCTCGTAAACATGTCGAGATGGCTTTACAAGAGATGCCAAAGGCCGATCGAAAAATTGAACGAACCTGCTGCATTCTATAGGTAGTACTGGAACTTCTCTCTCGAAAAATTTTTTTCTCTCTTTATACAATACAATAACAACTATAACAAAGAACAAATGAAAAAGGTGCCACATTTTAAAGAAGTTATTATTATCGTATTAGGAAAACAACTAGAAGAACAAAAAAAACCAAATAATTATTATAAAAATTTCAAGTATTTCTAGTTTTTAGGAAAACCAATGAAAAAGAATGTAGAACTTTAAATGTGATCTCTCTTCCACCTCCCCCCTTGCCCTTTATCCCGAACAAACACTCAAACCAATATATTCTCAACCAAATATTTCAATTATTACTATTACGAAAACATTAAATTTAGTGAAAGAATTTTTATAGTAGCAAATGTGTAAACCTAAGAAACTATAGTGAAATAATTTATTTTAACCATGAAAACAAAGTATTTTAAGTGAAACATTTTTATAGAAGAAATATTATTAAATTATCATTAAATAATATAATTTTAAAATACATATATAATTAATGCCGTACTCTCCTCCTATTTGTTGATTTACTTTTTTTAAAAGTGTTTACTCCCATGGAGTTATGTTTTTATTTTTATATTTTGTTTCTTTTTTAATATGAAATTATTTTACTTTTAATCCAAGGCATACCTGAAAAATCCAATTATTACATATACAGACATGAAGACGTACATCGAACATACATATATCCAAATACATGTTTATGATTGCGTGCTGTTGAAATAAAATAAAAAAACAAACAATAAAAGGAAATAGTAATCAAGTAAGAAGTAAATAGAAAAAAAGAAGATTGTATTTTATTTGTCAAGCTCTCCTTCATTCAGTAAAGGTAAGTGTCCACTGCCGTTTATAATGGAGCAAAGGAATGTTTAAGGGCTAAGAAATATTTTTATCTTTTTTTTCTTAAATCGTACTTTCGACATTCTAGAATATGCCGAAAGAAATTGATAATCCGCATAAAATGTTTTTCTTGAAATTTGATGCTTTTTCTGAAAGAGACCACCTGCAGACTATGAAGAACTGCTGGAAAGTTACAGCTTAATGTGTTACTTGTTGACTTCTGTCTTCTCTAATCTTTTAACAGATCTCTTCAGAACGTGGTTATGCTCATTTAAGAGACGCAGATCGGCTTGAAAGCTGGCAATATTTTTTCCCAGAACTAAAATGTTTGGGATGAAGCTAGCAAAGATGCTCGACGACAAGGGCTCCGAAGTTGCTATTTTTTAATATTATTCCGAAAAAAGTTATTTTCCTAATACCTAAAGTTATGCTTAATGTCTTCCTCAAATATTTTTATTTTATCACCGTTCCTTCCATCCAAAAGCTGTCCTTTCGCTACGCCAAACTCCTAACACGAAATGTCATTTGAATTGTCATCCATCGTTTGCCTTAAGCTATATGCCAGAATTGCGAACAGACAGGTTTTCATCGCAATAGTGAATCTTCTGACCCTTCATTAGTTTTGTGAGGCTTTTTCTCAAGAAATGCAACTCATCTCACTCTACAATCACCTATTGGCTTGATTTTCGTATGTTCAAATTCTGGCCACTAACGAAACATACAAGACTGGTCCAGAAGCATTGTTTAAACGTGAACGAAAAGATAAAGTTCATCATTTAAAAAATACATCTTTCGAATGAACTCCACTAAGCGCGTTTCGATTCACTTTGGCACGAAATTTGACAGAGATGTTAGCGAGGAAGTTTTCAATCTGAGAAAAGTAACGATTCGTTTAGATAAGCTCGCACGATTTAAATGGAGGATTATTTTATGGACATCTTCGCTCTCCTCCTAGCATACACATTCCAGTTGGAGCGCAAAACCCGATAACTAAAATCGTAACAAACAATTGAACACAAGTGAAAAGGCTTTAGTGGGAATGTACCCTGCACCACTCTACAATTATTCATGTAACGACTTTTCAAAAGATCGGTCGAAAAATGGTCTGGTCCAAGCTTAGATCGAAAGAGATAGCAGTTCGAAAAGTGATTATGAATCGCGTTGATAAGTGAGAAAGTTATTCTGAATCGATCGGTGAAATAAAAGCTGCCGTTAATATATGCTTTAAAAATTCCTAAAATTTAAATATAAAAATAAATAAAATAGAGACTTATTCCAATTCTAAACTAAACAACTCAAGCATATATATATATATACACATTTTTCTTTTTTTTTTTGCATATAACATACGAGTGGATTAGGCCATTGGGATATGGCTTATATGTCCAAAACTAACATACATACATATATGTAAAGCATTCTTTGCTAATTATTTTATTAAATTTAATTGACATTAAAATATCAAAAATGGTTTTTTTGCAGAAAATTATCCTACGAATCAAAATATCTACAAATACCAGCAAACAGTTAAGTATTTGCCGCAAATTATTTTCTTATTTTCTTCGCTAGTCGTCCTTCTGACACTGCTAACACAATTTTTTTGCTGTTACTGTTGTTGTCGTTGTCCTCTTTTAAGAAAAAAAAAAGTGAGCAGACACCACGTGTTCAATCAAATGTTTACACTCGCAATCTGGGATTCTGCGCGTTTCAAAAAGAACATTTTTTACATTTTACTGCCAACCATGCGATTAGAGAAACGTTAAGATAGCATGATATAAAACAATATCAAACCAATACTTATGCAATGACAACTAGTATAGTATTGAATTTCTCGAAAAGCATGACCAGGCCTACCTACCTACCTACTATCCTGAGAATATAACCACCAACATATAGAGATTATAATGGAAAACACATTGCTTTTAAAAAAACTATTTTACCAGTGATTTGACAGATTTTTTACCAAGAATTTGTAGATAATCATGTAATCTGCACAAACTGGACTCATTGCCAGCTCGTTGTTATATTTTCAATGCGGTTAATATTTCTACGAAGAGGGAGACGACCGCATGACGTCATAACTGACGCCTAACATCTGCATTACATGTAATAAAGTTTTTTCTATGTATATTTTACAAGAAGAATAAGAGATGAGTTTGAAAAACTGTATATTTATACACTGGAATGCTTAGCTCCTGTTCAAGTTGATTACCTACAAAATTGCTGATTATATTCTCAACAAACACACACATATATATATACATATATATATATATATATGTATATATCATTCTGTTCGTATAGCATTTATATCTTTTTACAATTTTTCATACAGACACACACACATACATGCACTTTGGTAAGAGACAATATATTGATATCAGAAAAATATTTTTTTTGTTATTTATTGAGATGCTATTCATAGTTAACAAATAAATGCGAAAGTACATTACTTTGTTACCCTACTTACAACTTACGAGAAATTATAGAAAACATTTTGGATTATATCGAAATTTTAATTTCGATATAATCTCCAATTGTGCATCAAATGTTCGCCTAAACTCCGTATAAGGAAACCAAAGTTAATGTTCACGGATGCGTTTGGGAGATTCGATCAAATCAAATAAAGCGAAACATGACTCTAGCCCTAATTTAAAGATTAAATTAACTTTAAAAATTTCAACATTCATTTGCTATTAAACTGAGTACTTAACAACGTTATAAAATAGGTATTTTGCCTAAATGACTCAATGAAATAGTTGCATATATTTGCCTTAAGTTGTGGGTATCGCAGATTCGGTCTAAAGCGACTGACTACTGTTTGTTTGCTCAACAAAATAAATTGCCAAAAAATCTTGTGCAATATATTTGCTAAGATTTTCTTTCTATAAAACCATATTTATGTATGCATATGGAAGACAAAAATTTAATGGACTTTTATAATCTTTATTGCCGGCTACAAATCTTCGAAGCTAAGCCTGCTTTCACTTGCATATGCATAAAGTTTTTCTACATAAAGAAGTCTTCTAATGTATTGATAACTAAGCCGATTGGTTTTTTAAGCTTTATTGCTTTAATTATCGAATTACGAAAATAAACATTTCGATTTTCTATACAATTAATCTGAAAAATTTTTAAGATGATGCTTGTATATCTTTTCCAGGTTGATACGTTGGAGCTTAGGCACAATATTTTTCATTTCCTTCATAAGCTCAAAGTTTGTTATAACCACTGCGGACTGGAAACTTTCCGAAGCTGTCTCCTCCTAACGAGAGAAATTGATTTAGAAGTTAGTCAAGCTATCTGACACCCATACGGACAAATTAAAGCAAAAGCGAACGCTTGCTTCAATGAATAACAGCTAATCGTTGCATAATAGCAATTATATACATATACGCTAGCACATTATATGTATGTATACACTAGTCTACCCCCTGTGAACTGAGAAATAGAACTATTTTTTCAGAATTTATACTATACGCTACTTGCGGTTTAAAAATTTATTAATACATATTTTCCGTCTCATTCTTTTACAATGTTATAAGTGTACAGTCGCGATTTTTTCGCCTTGTTATACGAGTCGACCTTATATCGCAATCGGTTTTATAGCTTAATCGCGTGAGTTGAGGAAAACATCGAGATCAAATTAGTTTTTCGAGAAAAAGTTTTGAAATCGTAAAGTTTGATTTCTTTAAGAAAGCAAAGACGGATAGATATAATGTTGGCTCTAGTAAAATTTTGGCACTCAATAGAACTTGAACACTTTTCTTAACACCGGGCAATTCAAAATGGCTTTCTGAATCGATCTGAAGTCTTCTGTCCGTCTGTCTGCCTTGTTTTCTTGTGTTCAACCTATAGCCTGCAATTTCTGAGATATTCTAATGAAATTTTGGTGCACTTGCGTGCTTTGGCCCAAAAACGGGCGCTAGTGAAGATTCGTATGCGATCATTTTCTCGGCCACTTCCCATATAATATAACTCTGTGGTGGTGTTATACATTTCATGTTGCGCTGTGGCCCACTATCGTGTTTTCACTTGTTTTACTTTATTAAAATTTATTTATTGTTTATTGAAAAACGTTTAATTAATGAACATAAACACGTTAAATTAGTGTATTTTGATGCACAATATTTTTCGCATTTTCATTTGGCGCATATACAAACAAGGCCGGTTGTTTCCGAATACGTGAACAATCTACATATAATTGCAAATCGAAGAAACATGGTTTTTCATGATTTAATCCAGAAACCAGAAGCGAATGACCTTGAGTCCTCTCTTGAAATGGTAAAATAAATATTGTATTTGAATTTGGCTGCTATCCGTTCAATAACATAGCAGTTAGCCTACAGCTTAGTCTATCGAGGTCTAGTAACACTACCTAGTTTTCTTGACGCGGAATCGAAATAAGTATTGAATACAAGGTTCAGACAAATTATATACAAAATTTCCTACATGTCAACTTTATGCCCGAACTTTGTCAAAATGTTTGCAACAATCAATAGAAAGATTCAGAGGCCTTAGAAAACATATATTATTGACCAGTGTATTAAATGGATGTGATGACTGAATCCGAACATGCCCCTCCGTCCGTCAACCTGCCTTAAATAAAGTTATCAGCTTCAAACTTGACAAAAGCATTGCAAGCAGATAGGTGCTGAAAATTAAGTAATCATCACTTAAAAGCTATAGTGGATTGAAAATGCAAAATTTTACTTTTAGGTTTTATTATTCAATGGTTCGTTGGTGCGACTTAATTTAAATTTAATGGTTAAATTTGACATTGTAGTCACAATTAATTTGTTTATTTTATTAAATGTTCATAATGTTTAGAAATGGATAGAAAAGACCCGGTAAATCAATATTTTTGACATTGAAGCCGAATTGGAAAGGTTTGCCTATCTGTCTGTAATAAAGTTATGATTATGCCTTTAAAGCAAACCTACAAACTTTTCGTTCTCTATATTTCCTAAACTATGTTCCCAAAAATCAACCACTGCCTATCCACTATTATAGAGTATCCACACTTTATTCTTTTACTAAAACATTTTCGACGATTAGGAAGCAGCTTCGGAAATCGTCTAGAGTACGTATATTCTTCATCAGCATCAAATTCTCAATCGCTCTGAACATGCATGTCTGTGTGTTCTTCCGTCTGTTATTATCTGTGGTAAGCATTCTGCCGGCTCAAAATTTGACAAAGACATTGGAAATTCTTGTACGCAGGCTGGCATTGACTAAGTTTCGTACGTAAACTGAGGGCCTTTCGTCCTTCTGGGCTTTTCGCTCATTAATTATGACCTACAATAGACATACGATAAAAAATTTCAAGTACATTCTACAAAGAAAGCAAAAACATCATGCCATGCCCACTCAGTATTAGAGACTACGCAAATTTGATGCTTTCGTTTCTCGTTTTTTAGGGGGAGGTGGGATGCGTATACAAAAGTTCTGATCACACCTAAGTATAATTCTCTTATTTGCTGTTTTGAAAAACAGCGACGTTCTCAGTTTGCTTTGTACTGCACGCATTTCTTCTAACCGATATGGGCCATTGTCAATATCAACCTGAATACTGAGATTTTCAACGAAATTTAAGTTTTATCCTAAGTTTTGCGACTCGCACCATTTTTATCGCCAACAGATATACAGACTAACAACGACAAAAAGCCGATTAAAAACGCAAGAAGAAATAATTTTCGAATTTAGTGCTCTGACGCTTACATCCATGTGTTGCAAATGTGCATATCGTCATCCTTCGACAATGGGTTTAGAAAATGTATAATATGCAGGTCATGTCCAATACATGACTTTTAATTTCACTCTATTCAGTTACATAAGAAGAGCTATCAAGTCTTATAAAAATATAATTTTCCAGAAAATCAATTAAATTTCTTTCGCTTAGAGAGTTTTTCTTCACGCAGTTATGATTATTGAAGGAGAATAAATGTAAATAAATAATAACTAATCGTTTATATGCATTGCCTTTATTCTAAAAAAATACTCAAAAAAAGGAAAGAACTAAATTTCCATACCATATAATGTTAAGCGGGCGTGGCTCATTTTTGCAATTTTTTTGCAAAATAGATGTGAAAATTTATATGGTGCGTCTCAAGCAGATTTTTGTGACCACGAATACGTTTACCACTGCAATTAACAGAGAGATAGGTAAACTGACTGACAAACATGTCTAGAATTTAAATACCAATCAATGATATGTAGATCTTATGCGACCTCTGAAGCTTCTTCCTGGGTGCTGCAAACGTTCTGATAAACGAATGAAATTTTAATATTCTTTAATGTTCCGTAGGCGTACGGGATTCTTATCGCCGCATCTCTTGCGGTTTATAAGTGAAGAGCCAAACCCCAACCGATGACACAATTGGCCCAGCTTCAAGACCAACCTGCTTAGAAGAACTTTCCATATTTCTGCCAAATTTTAAGTAGATGGCTTGTGTTTTACGACCAGGAGAATGCCTATTACAGCCATACACACCCCGAGGTTCCTCCTGAGCGTTACAACCGGCTAGACAAAATGAATGTACTCCTCATCCTTCGATGATGGGTATAAATAGATAGGTTTAAATGAAAAAATTCGTTTTCACTGCCTTTTCACTTACGTAATTCAATCCAAGACAATAACTCAGCTGGATTTGAAGTGATTGCAAACAATGTAACAACACTTGGCCCTAAGCAAAAATACTGATGGATTAGATAGGTAGATGTGTTGTTTGCTGTAATCACAAAAAAAAAAAAAAAAAAACAAAGAACTATCGAAACCAGTCATAACACTTCCTACTACTGTATCCAACAATAATGCTGCCAATCACAGATAATTTGCATTATATCTCTTCCTTTATTTTCCAATTTCGCAATTAAAAAATAATAATTAACTTTAGTTAAAAACACTCATTGTTAATAGGAGCGAATTATTAATAAAAAAGGAAAAAAATTAAAATAAAAAAATTAAAAATAAAACAATTATTCACAAAAATGAATTACTTAGATTTACACGTATTTAATACACACACAAGTTCTTATCTACAACGGCTATATGGTAAGCCGCATTATTATTAAATATACATATGGCATGAAAATAGGAAAGAAATGCAATAGTATTTGATGTTGTCTGCCAATGCAATTCATTGCAGCGTATAAAGTTTAAAATTTATTAAAAAATAATGCATTTGTTCATTTCAATTAAAATCAATTAGTGAAGAGGTAAAAAACAGGTTCATTTCTATTAAGGGTAAATTAATTTTCTTTAAATAACTAAAGTTGTTACTAATCAGCATAAATATATATAGAAATAAACGTAATACACAATGACATCAATTAGTGTATAATTTATATGTGCAAAGTTCTTCTACTCATGCCTATGTATTATTATTTATTTATAGTACAACGTATTTATAGATAGAATAGAATGTGACGTTAATAATTATAATGACGTCTATTTACCCGATGCTGTTGACTTTTTTCCACGAGATCGCATTACATGCAAGGTAATTCATTATAATTGAATGTAAATATAATATACATTCATCTTGTTTTTTGTTGTTGTTGTTTCTGTTTTTGGTTTTGCTTTGCCTATGTCACTCTTTTCCCTGTAACATTGGAACTCTCTCTCTCTCTCTCTCTCTCTTTCTAACCAATTTGTAAACACACATCACAATATGTTGTGTACATAGAAAAGGGGAATAAAAACATTACCACGTGAAAGCCATTACCAATGAATGATGAATGACCGACTATAAAAAATACAATGCTTTACATTAAGTATGTAATTGAAAAGAGAAAAATCGGATAGTTTGCTTTTAACGTTTATACACTTCTTTATGGTCCATTAAAAACGGGACAAATTTAATACGCTTGCACAAAAGTGAAAAGTTATTAAAGTCGAATTTTAATACACATACCATGAACGTGCGCAATGCATGATAATTACGTCATAAAACGGCAGCATTCAAAATATTAAAAATATAAAAAACACACTGTTGTTTTAATTAAAAAAGTTGCAATGTTATAGCCGGGCAAGGATGGCGTTTACATCCCAAAATGGTTCGACGAACACAATTCGTTATCTATGATTGGCATAAAATAGAAAATATTACAGTTGTTGCCATCTAGAAGACTTAGTTTTCGTAAGTAGGCCTGCTTTTAAGGGCTCCTAAGCTGCTACTTACACGAATTAGTGTAAAGGAACAATAACTTCACGCAACGCCCAAAAGTACTTGAGACCCATCTTTTATAGCACAAACCTATATGAGAATAGCGAAAAATGTTATACGCTAACACATAATAACAGATACCATATATATCATATAGTATGGGCTGTCGGAAACATAGTACACAGCATGTAACATATTACATAGGACGTGCAACATATAACGTAGAACTTGAAAACGTAAAGTCAATCGACAGAAACAATTTTCACACAGGCCTCTTATAGGTGCTTAAAAAATAGATAACGAAAGTCTCTAATTGCTACGTATTAGGTCATATAAAAAGCGTTTGCGATTTTTTCCGCCTGATGGAAATGTTAGATTGATTTGAAGATGGGTGAAATATCCGCAGAAATGTGCTGTGTGAAGCTTTTTTACTATAAAAAAGATAGAATATGCAAAAGTATGGCGAAAAATTTGTGAATGCGGTGAGTGAACAAAGGACCCAGGAATAGTTTGCTCGAGACACGTAAGCTATCACGAATAGGGGAAGCACCAAACATCAAACACATGACAGTTTGGAATTATTTGATAAGCGCAGGCTACAAAAAGGAGCTTGAAACCGTGGAAAACCCGCAAAGACTTTTTACATAACCCATTATTTTGTAATTTGGACTCGGTTTGCGAATTTTCCTTGATTTTTTATTTTTCATATACATACTTCACTATTAAAGAACTTTGTGATCTGTGGCCGGCATCTAACACCGTTAAAATGTATGTATTTAAGAGACTACAAGAAGGAAAGCCGGCGACAATTTTGAGCGTTTACGTTGCACAGACTATACTACCGACACTGGACTATGAATTAATCTGGTGGAAGATTAAAAAATTGTTTCCTAGAAGAAAAATATATTAGCAAAACTTTTCGTGCAGTGAATAGCTAAGGCTGTGATTTCTGCAATGAGAAGGAATAAAAACTAGAAGAGATAGCGTCTTCGTCTTGTCCATTCTTGTTTGATCAAGTTTTCAGGGATTGTTAAAAACTTTCCATTTAATGCTAAAACGCATCCTGTTGTTTAGAATGACAGGTAAACTACTGTCCATCTATATACAAGCTAATCTGAAAATTCCGATGCTTTTACCTAAAAGAAGCCGAATTAAACTAACTATCTTAAGACCATAAGAAATGTAAGGACTGTAGAATCGATTGAGTGTAAATGGTTTTATTATGCTATGAGAAACAAAGGCAATAGCAATCTGCGTGAAAGGGATAACAGATTTAACAGTCAAATAAAGAAAGAGAACTTTGAAAGCGAATAACGTCCCATCGATAACAATTACTTCATCTTCAATAGTATGAAACAATTGATTTGTAAAACTAATGATGTGTCGATACAACAAAATATGAGATGCCACTCAATCGAATATGTTTTGTTAAAAAAATAAAACAGTAGTGAATGGTGAAAGCATTCTCGCACTGCAATTTTATACCACCCTATCGGCTTAACCTTATCAGGTTGATATTTGTTACAAATCCTGCCCAGTATATAGAATTGCATATACACCATCGAAATCGGCATTTAAGCAATCGTGACATTTTATTTCTGATGTCCAGAAGCGCAGATCGGCTTGGCTGATGCGACTTTTTCACTTCATTTAGCATATTCGTTAGCTCGTCGCTTGCTTGTGAGAATTCCCGAGATTAAAACAACTGATAAATAGAAACTTTGAAGCTTAATAAATATATTCCCCTCCGTCCACACTAGCGGACATTGCGAAGAAAGTGTGTCGGTTCAAAATTTTTTGTGAACTTTTTTTTCTTTGTTTCGTAATATGTCCAATAACTCATTACTCATAAAATGCAAGAATATCTGCAGACGATCGGCTACGTCCAAGCAATATTATAAAGTAAACAAATTCCATTTGTTTTGGTTTGCTCTCTTTTTTTCTTCCGTATTTTTGACGTGGGTAAAAATGACTCACTCGCGTAAATGTTTTCAAAATCTTTGCAATATGCGAAAAGGAACTTCAGAGACCCCATAAAGTATATGCATTCTTGACCACATCAAGTAACGAATCGATTTTATTCTATTCTTATTTAATTCATTTATTTGATTGGCTACAATGTAGCCACAATATTATTTCACGGATTAGTTTTATGAGGACAATGGTGTGGGTATCATTTACACTAGGAATGTATGTACAAATTTACAAAATAGGCATTAAAGAGTTCACATAAATAGCAATAGATTGATTGTGTCATATCCTAGAAGCAAATTCGCTCAGAATTAAAATACATCCTGGCAATGCTCTACTTAAACGTATATTCGCTTAACTTTCTTAGCAGTGACAATGCAACTTCCAAGACTGCTTAGTTGAACTAAGGAAAGCTGCGCCTACATTAAAATTGCACCACTCCTTCAGCTTAGTTTCCGAGGAAAAGTTTTCCCTGCATCGCTCTTTGAGAATAAGTTTTTGCATATAATCCACATAGAGTTCACTGTTTGTAGGACGCAGAGGTAACATAATAGGCATATAGTATCTTCTTTTTTTTTTTTTAATACGGCCCAATCTCTCAGGCGTCGACCCCTATTCGTGTAACAGTACAACGGTCAGAAAACAGTAAGCAAAAAGAAAGAGATATGGAGGTGTCGGCCACAGTCTAGTGAGTGCGTACCCAACCCTTGTGGCTTTACCGACTTACCGCTCACCACAGCTACGGCTTAAATAAACTCTACCGTACTGGAGATTTGAAGCCGTGAACACAGACTTCTTAGCCGCCATTCTCACCTACTAAGTCACTTACGCAAATATTGACGCACTTGCATCAACATTGAAATCAGTCTCATCTAACAGGAAGCGCTATACTATTTTCCTTTCTATAAGTTTTTCTAGCAATACAACTCTTACTATGAATCTCCTTGTAATGTATACAATAGGTATTGCTTTTGCACTAATTCAAACTTCTGTGAAACTGATACATGGGTCCGTTTGTGCGTCTAAGCATTCATGTTGAAGCTACAGAGTTCAAACTTGGCAAAAATATTGGAAATTCTTGCAAGCGGGGTGCTATTGAAAATGAGCTTAATTAGCCATGTGGTACGCGCTCTGTAGAACATCACGCGCACGGTAAAATCGGTTTTGTATTTATGTACGCAACACCCAAAAGGACTTGAGACAGACCCACCTTTTATTATACCAATCGATTCACAAATATTTCCCGATCGATTTATGCTTGCCTGTCCGCGTTTTTTTCTTGTGTTCAGCCCACAGTCCGCAATTTTTGTGACATTTTGATAAAATTTGTAAATGGTTGGGACCGAACCACATTTTTGACTCCATCCCATGTGATGCCTTGTTTTGAAATATCATTATGTAAATAACTATATTAATCGACGATACTTAATGGTGGGCCGTGTTCCACTATAGTGTTTTAACTAATTGTTTTCATGTTTTTTTAAGAAAAATTTGATGAATAGAAAAGATTCGGCCGCATTCGAATATAATTTTTTCACTAATACTTAAATTAGTATTAATATGCTAACATTTCTTTCGTACGTCTGTTTCGATTGTTAAACATTTGCACACCAACATAACCACAGCCGGCATGCGTACTTGTTGTCTAACGAAATTAATTGCTTTGCATTTTTTTAATGGTCTCTTGGTAGACCACTCTATCTCCGAGGGATTAAACAAATGTCTACACAGGGATATATTAGCTAAACTGTAAATCAAAATGCAATTTTAATGACGTTGATCAACCCATGACATGTATACGACTTAAATTATTATTGCTTTTCATTTAGTGTCAAGTGATAAAATCTGAACTAATAGATCTATCACTAACATAGAGACTGTACAAAGCAAATGTACTTTAACTATTGCTGCACTTAAAATATCGATTTGTATTTAATAAAAGGTCAAACCATTTTATTTTCAATGTAAATTTAATAAATTGCTTTATTATCTATTTGCACATTTTTCACTTTCATTGTGTTTTATTTTATTTACATATTTTCAGTTTTTTACGATCACATTCTTTGTACGTTCTTTAACAGCATATATAAATTTTTTTAGTACAGATACTAAACACCTACGTTCGTGTGTCATATACTATTATCCGTATAGTGTTGAGAAGCATTTATAAACAATAAAAAAAGAAAAGTGAAGAGAACAAAAGAAACTGTATTTCCATAAATTCTTTCATGAAATATAATCAGTGTATATAGTACCTGGAATGGATCATCTTAAAAGCTCGCGTAAAAGACACCACTAACGGTTTGCATTTCTTCACTTGTAAGTTGGTAGTATATTGCTTTGAGTTTCAGCCTGAAATCCGAGCACACTTTATCCTAAAGTGTGTTTAAAATAACTGCTTTTTCCTGTTGCGAAAACGTGTAAAGGTTTCATAAACCAGATGGCACGTAATCTATACGAAATGAAAAGAGCATGCATACGATATAGTGCATTAAAAGAAATGTGTGTTGAATTATTTCACTCTAGGTGGTCTTAGGTGGCAGTAAGAGGAACAATCATCGACGACACTTCAAGGGAACTCAAGAAGATGGTGTTCGAAAGTTGTCATGTAACTCTTGCAGATCAGGCGGCAAAGCTGAAAATCATTATTAAGTCCGTCCTAAACTTTCTCAAACAGTGGCTTATGGCTATATTGTTGGCTGCTTACGACTTCGAAAAAAGTGTTTTCTAGTCAATTAAAAGTATAAAAAAAAGTTCGCTAAGGAATCTAAAGGCTTACGCCACAATCAGCTCATGAAAAATGAAGAAAATCGATTAACCATATCCATGGCTGTATTGCAAGTGATAAGTCCTTATTTAACTGTGAAAAAATACATTGTAATGAATAAACTATGTCGTCATTTAAAACAATTAAATATAAGCAGGCCATCATCGCCAAGACAATCTAATCATGTCGGTAAATTTGCTCCCGATTATCGTCCAATGCATTCTCTCAGTTATATTAAAATTGCTGACTGCCACTGACAACAAATTTGCACTAAAATTGATGTAAGACCAAGTAAAGTTATCACAAATCTTTTCTTTAGCAGCACCAAAAGAGCATCAATTTGGGTCTCATTGTTTGCGTTTCTCTCAGTTATTAATGCATTGCAATGGAAAATTCGACGGGAAGTATTGGAAAGCTGGCGACGATGGTATGTAATTAACTTCTTGGCAATAATCAATTGTCTCCTAACAAGAAAGCAGGCGATTATCACCTGCTTACATGATTACCCTCCATTTGCAAGTAATCCGCGTTTATCCGTTACAACCTCCGGCCGTCTGACTTTTTCACTATATTAATATAATATATTACACAAAAGTGTCTAACTTTAACTACAAAATGTCACCTTTTGTTTGCCATATTAAGTGCCGCCCAACGTAGAGTCCATCCCATCGGAATTGAATGGTTTCCCAATTAACGCGGGCAAGCCGTTCCGTCTGATAACATTAAAGGCTCTGTTGGTGAATATGCACATTAATCTTCGTGCGAGAAATTTTTGAATTCATCGATGCACTTATGTGTTGTTCGTTTTTACTTTTACGTATCGAGCCATGAGTCTGAGAACTGAGTAAATATAATCTAGGATTGTCGACTTTCGGCATATTGTCCTTGTCAATCCACTGTTTTTCTCAGCTTATCTAGTCCTCTTTGTTCAGTGCATTGGCGAATCGACTTTTTGGTGCCTAACATGGTGTTATGTTTGGCATGGGCCGTATTGGATATGTATACTACAATTTTCTTTAATTATCTCCGCACGATTTAAAAGTTTTTGAATCCAGTTTTTCTAAATAATTTTTCAGAAGCTATTAAATCTGTTTATTATACAACTTATGTTATGTTACACGATTCAAAAATATGGTCACATAAAAACCGAGGGTCAGAAGAATGCAAGAAGATGAAAGATGTCGTCTTCAAATTCTTTAAGACTTTACTCTGTCCGTTCAGCGGTGTGTAATCTAGCATATTGCCAAAGAATGATGTTTCTTAAAATAAAAGTTTTACTTCGATTTTGATAATGAGGACAATACTTCACTATGACTGTTTGCCTAAGTGGAAAATCTCTCACATTCCCTCGCTTCATATTTTTTCTATTCATTCACGTTCGACTATGGATTGAAGATAAGATTCAATTTTTTCTTAGGAATTTGTGCTTTTGTAACTCAATTTGTATTTACATTTCTTTAATGCACCCAAATTGTATCTCTCTGTTTATATTGGTAATCCATAAATAAATCCTTATCAGCGCCAGAAAGCCGTTTAGGGGAATGTTTCTCGTTCAAATTGATGTTTCAAATTCGACATCAACTAAATCACTTTTTCAGAGTTCTAAGAGCTAAAGGACCACCGTGTATATCTTTCAATATTATTTTTTAAGTCCATTGAATATAACATACAGGATCGAACGTACGCGAACGCTAGTCAAAATTTTTCTTCTATACTCTACCTGGATACCACCGTGTCTACAAATATAGAATAAACCTCTTAGTGAGTGGCTGATCAATATATGTACGTGTACGCGATGAAGGTAATCGTACGAAAATTGTCGCCGGTTTGAGAAAGAAGTGATAAAACTTGCAAGTGTTTTACAAGACAACGGCAACAGAAGAAATTTTCGCTCATAACGTTTTGGTGGCTTTGCTAAGCAATCTCCAATTCGAATTAATTTGAATGAAAAGTTCTGTTATCTATAATTCCATGCGAAGACGTTGAGGATTGCGTGACAGCACAATTGCACACGATTTTGCAATATTCCTTAGTTCTTCTGCTTACTCGAAGGGTGGAATAGTTGCGATAATGCGAAAAAAAGCCAAACACATTTCGCAAGCGTTTGGTCTGATTGAGGTAAAATGAATATTTCCGGCATGGAGGTGTGAACTTATGTATTTTTTTTTCTTTCTAACAATGTATATGTACACACATGCATAAGTTTGCACACAAAGTACAATATATGTGATAATAAAAACACCAAAAAAATAATGAGATTTTTATTACAGATATTTTACACCCATGAAGTGTTTAGTTAAATATTAATCCACATCCTGACTTGACCGTTTAACCAAATTCACATTCACCTAGAAAAGGAAGGTATTTTTTGCCTGAACTCTCCACATTTTCTCATTTCGATCGAGCTAAATGATCGACCAAACCAAATCTATATTTAAACTACATTTAAAATAATTATCATGATTTAATTTTTATTAAATCCGCCTGAGTGGCCGAGTAGGCAAGAGTCTCGACTACCAATTCAATGGTCGTGGGTTCAAATCTCAAGTGCGATAGAGTTTTTAATAACAATAATAATAATAATAATAATAAAAATAAAAGCCGAAAGCCTTAGATGCTAGTGCTTCAAGACTTTAGTCTTAGAATTTATTCTCTGGTTAAATTTATAATAATAATAATAATAATTTTTATAAAATGGGGAACAAAACTAAAACGGATATAAAAAAATCGACAAGAGGGGAGAAATGCATGCTTCTACCGTTTATGAAAATCATTTCCGGTTCATCATATACCTACCATTTGTACATTTTTATTGAACAATTCCCGTGACTTTTTGCACAGACTGCATGTATGAGTGCATGCATACCACATTGCATATGTATTCTTCTATATTTAAAAGGAATTTCATTTAATGTTTTTAAGCGAAATTCTTGAAAAACATTTTATTATATTAGATATATCGTGTCACAGCACACTTAAAAGTTTTCTGTGCTTTGGTTTTATAACAACATAACGAAAGCAAAAATATTTTTGAAGCAAATGGATGAGTTTTAAAGTAAATATATCGTTCATCTTAACACGGCGTTTGTTTAACAAACGGGAAAAAGGAGAATGTGTTAATATTGTTATTATAAACAGCTCCAGGCAAGAGGATAGAATTATTGATGAGAGTTTTTCAGTTAGTCAACGTAATTGTAAAGTGTAAGATTATACAACTACGGAGGCCGTCCGCCGACTCCACTTTTTCTTGTCGCCTTCTCAACCAACCGGTAAAACCAAATTCGGCATACTCTGCGATTCTCTGTCTCTTATTCATACTTAAAAATATTCTTTACTATCTCGTCCTTTACATACTTCACTGTGTGAAGATAAGTTAGAAAAAAATGGAATTAGAATGTAAGACCTTGGTATAACCCTCCCAACTGCATCTATAAAGTTAATTATTCTCATCCCTTAATCGGTATCTGACCGTTCAACTTTCGACATAATGGATGTATGCAAAGAAACCGCACTTTCTGAATTGTGCCAATAATTAACTCGGAGTTATTGGCCTCACCGATAGACTAATACGTAATGCGAAGTGTAGTTAATGACGAAAAGTTATTATATGAATAACTGTAGGCTGGTGTAGGATATTTAATGGAAAAACATTACAGTGTTTTCATTTCTTTCTTCATTCCACTCAAGGGAAAATGTTATTATCGATACATAAATTAAATTACTTGCTGTTGCATATAACTTCTTACGATTTAATGCCAAAAAGTATGCATCAATTTTCCTTGAAAAACGACAACCAATACGAAGATTAACTATTCACTCATCTGCAAGTCTATATGCATATGTGTGTATGTATTATAATTCAAAGCAGCCATATTGCGAGGAAAACAAAAAAGGCGTGAATTTTTGGAACCGTTAAATGAAAAAATTAAATAATGACTTTGCAACTATTGTTGTTACATTATATGTAATTTTTTCTTTCGCTATATTTAGTAATAAAGTCCATCGCCGTATATAATATATGATTAATTTTGACGTGCCGTAGGAGGTATAGTAATTGAAAGAAATAGGAAAAAGCGATTCTCATAAATTTTATTAAGAGAAAAAGAAAACACACTTTTATCAATGATTGGAATATTATTTAAATGCAATTTCATAAGCAAGTCATATAATGAATGAGAAGGAAAAGCCGACATGAAAATTATGAATATGAAAAAGTTTACAAGAATTAATTAAGTTAGATATAATTTAAATATATTTTATTAGTTAAATATTCGTAACTAAATTAAGTTAAAACTTGGCGCATTTAAACACAATCTTAGGAGTTTTTTTAGTTTAATATGAAATTACCATTAAGATCAATTAGAACTGAACATTAGTATGATTAAATAAACGAAAATCTTATTACAATAGCATCTGTACTCTTTTAGTAATACCCACATTCTAGTAACATGGTAATCATTATCAAATAGCATAAAAAGTTTTCACTTTTAAGCAAAAATTTTCACTTTTAAGGAAAATTAGAAAGAGCAAATATAAATAAGAACGAAGGGCACAATTTTCACCCTCTTGCCGCAAAGAGATATAGAATATGTGAAGAGAATGTTTTTCTGAATAAACAGAGTTACCAACTTTACGTATTTCTTTAGATATTGCCATCAACCCGACCAGAACGTACAGCCTAATTTTGCACTCATCTAACACAGTAAAAAAATTTTAAGACCAATTGCCTGACCTTGCCTTTGTGCATGTATTCTTTGAATCTTCACCGCCTGCGGAACTTGACATGCATGCATGCTATTAAAGGACGCAGTATAAAATCAAAAATATATATAATATACTATAGTTTCACTTCCATGCATTCAATGAAATATATATCTCTAGTCAGCCTCAATTACGTACTGATTGTGTCATTAACAAGTTAGACAAACCGACCCATGATAAATTTCTTGTCTTTTTCCTCTCGCCAGTTCTGCTGCTTTTTGCCTGAGATGACTGCAACCCAATGTGCTTGGATGCGATAATGATGGTTTCTTAACATCATTATTTTGTAAGACACATTTTCGATCTAATGATTGCGTAAATAAGTAGCTATATAAACTACTCTACTTACTCACCAGCATTTCTCTTGTCATCTTAATGAGTATTCAATCGAAACCTTATTATGTGTTAATTGTAATTAAGGCGCCTGCTTGTTTTGGATTGCTTGCAAATTGTTTGCGTCTTCCTGTCGTCATTTCTGAGTATTTTTCTGAGGTTTTTCTCGAATTGAAATTGCCCTTCCGCTTAGTCGAGTTGTTCGCGAATCATACTTGCTCGTAACTATAATGAGTTCAGCCGGTAAACGCGTATAACTTGCCGTTTGGGCATATACCACTAGACTGCGCCAACTCCTTTCGTCTCTTCTTCTCTTTACCCTCTTCTTTCTAACCATCATCGTATTGCACTTTTAGAACACATTTCCTGAATGCTTGGTCATCTAAAACAAAAGGACACAATTTAACGATGACTTTAATTTTTCAAAAAATTTCTTCTGTATTTCGCAGAAATATCGATAAATGTCATTCCTTCAATTGATATTTTTGGCGACTGGTGGACCAGATTCGACTCTAAGCCCCTGTAAGTACTTTAGACCGCGATTAATAATACGTTGCTTTTCACAATGCTTGGTGAGGATAACTGACCTCAATTTTATGAATTCATATTTATTTTTATTTAATTTATTTTATTTTACTTACTTACACATGAAGCTCAACCAAAACAAATTAACAGTCGAATTCAATTGACTCTTAGAAGTAAATCTTATACTAATGAATATGAAAAAACTAGGATAAAGTACATAAGGAGAAATAAGGAAAAAACATGCAAAAGCTTGGCAACCGATACAGCAAACACCAGATATTAAAAGTTAGTTTAACTACGACAAACGTAAATCGCGCCTATTAAGCAAAATTGTTTTTAGAATTCGATATTGAGACATCATTTATGTTTCTGCAAACAACTCTAAACGGATTAACGGAACTCCGTTATCATGAATACCGCTACTCTTTTTGTGAAGAGCTGAACGACGGAAACCCTCTACACGTACATACGCGGATGGTACATACTATAAAGTATATAAGGAGAACGAAAGGGGGAAAAAGCATGTACACAACGAGTACAGAGGCACACCCACAACTAGTACGCAAACAAATTGCAAGTGAACCACTAAGCCATCGCAGGCAGACAAAAGCTTGGCAACCGATACAGTAAGCCACACTAATTAATTTGCAAATCATTATGAGACGTTAAGATTAAAAGTTAGTTTAAATACGGTATAGGCAAAGCGTGCGTATTAAGCAAAGTTGTTTTGTTAGACTTTAAAGAATCCGATATTGAGATAAAGTGATAGACATCATATAGGTTTCTGCAAACAACTCTAAACGGGTTAAACAGCTCCTAATTATAGGTACATTGATTCAGCTCAATGAAAATAAAGTGCCTAGAGAAGCGGTTAGGGATATTAAAGATTAGGTAACCAAGCAATGTGGACGAATCGATAGTACCATTAATTAACTTAATTAAGAAAGAAACACCAAGAATAAATCGGCATTTTTCGAGTGATAATAAGGATAAAAGAAGCAAGCTATTTTCATAAGGAGACAAAGAGTCAAGTGGGTCCTAAACAAAATTCCTAAGGGCAAACAGCAAGAAATGCTTTTGGGCTGATTCTATTGAAACTACATAACACCTATAGGATGGAGACCACACAACCGAGAAATGCTCAGCCGAAACATACTCAAGTATTGGTCTAACTAAGCACATGTATAGCTTTTTTGTAATGCAAGGATCCTTCAGCTCTTTGGACCACATCCACCATGCAACCATGCGCGGACCTAGCTTTACTCAATGAGAGCTCAATGTGCAAATTAGAACGTAATCTTTGGTCGAATAGAACCACGAAGTCGATAAACGAATCAACGTTTTTCAACTCGTGTGAGCCAATGAAATACTCAGTAGAAGATTTCCTTCTTAAGTAGGAAAGCTTCTTGCATTTTTTTAGATCTTATTTCATAAAATTTAACGAGCACCATGATACCAAATTATTTAAGTCAGTTTGAAGCTGATACGACTGTGATTCCAAAGAGAAGAAAGAAAACAGTTTAATATCGCTGGATGTCTGGCTGGATTTCATCACCGAGGGGAGATCATTAATGTTTAAATTAAATAGAAGGGGTAATAAATGGCTTCCTGGAGGGACGCCAGACGTCACGGGAAATTCATCTGACATGATGAAGTTAAACCGAACCCTGAATGATCTATTATGCAGATACGAACTTATCCACTTCACTAAGTAGAAAGGGAAGTCAGAGGCCTGGAGTTTGAAGATCAGTGAATTACGGTTAACTAAGTGAAACGCTTTGCTAAAATCAGTATATACAATGCGAGACCAACGAGCAAAAGCCTTGGAAACATTGCAAGTAAACTTTAAGAGATTCGTTGCAGTGAATCTTCCTTTCCAAGAGTCATGCTGGAATGGGAAAATATAAGATATGATAGCAAAAGCTAAACTTAATTCGCTCAACCAATTGAGATAAGACGCTCAACTTGGCCATATCCCTATAGTTCTCAATTCGACGTCTATTTCCACATTTGCGAATTGGATTAAGGAAATTACTCTTCTAACACAAAGAGAAAACACCTGATTTCAGAGACTGATTAAAAACCATTGACCTAACACCACATAGCTCGACAGAGCATATTTTAACTATACATGATGGAATTCCATCAGGTCCAGGCGCAGAACTATATTTTAGAGACCTTAAACCATCGAAAACATCATTTTCTGAATTAACAAAGTTAGGAATCAAAACCGAGCTAGATATCTGATACAGATAGTTGACAATTGAATCGGAATTTGCAGGTGAAGTGGGAAATATTCAGCAAAGAGATTCGAGATTTCAATATCATCAGAGGACTCAGAGCCATTGAAAGAAAGATGCGGGGTATATATGGAATTTTTCTTTTGGTGTTGACAAACTTGAAAAAATATCTAGGACTAGCAAGCTGTGAGGATTTTATCAACCGAAGGTATATTATGCAGTAATATTGATGGCTGAGATAACTGATGCGGAATAGGCAAAATACTCCTAGGCAGAACCAGTGTTCATAAATTTTTTGAAAGGTAGTTTTGGCGGGCACGTGTTTCGAGGACGAGGTTGCTTGATCGGAACGGATGCAGCAATAGGTAAGTTTAATACATTATAGAACGAAGACGGTAGGGTTTCAATATTTTCAGCAGAGAAATCAAGCATAATGTGTGAAAGATTGGTTTTGTTAAAATCACAATATTTATTGGAGGAAATTGGATTGGCGCGTTATAATAGTTCAAGGGACCACCATGGCTGCAATAAAAATTGATGGCCATCACATATATATGCATATGTGGTTTGAAAAAGTCTTGAGTAAGTCATTCGGGGATTTGGAATACGTATTAAGTTGCTTGCTGAGTTCTAAGTTTAATTATTCTCAGAAACGTCCATGTTACTTCTTTATTTATATGAAAAAATCAATTTGAAGACTACTTTTAAGTAATTTTTCCTTCTTTATGTGAAAATTAACAGGTGATTTGCCAGCCATAGATAAGTTAGGGATTTGTTCATTTACGATATTGTGACAAGAAAGAAACAGGACTTGCCCTCCACTTGCCCAAGCCGCTCTTAGAAGACGTATCGCATCATCGGAGCATGAAACCATTTGTGAACGCATTCGATTTCAATGCACACAAAACAAAATGTGTTGGTTAAAACATCAGCAGTAAACTACCAAATCGATTGCTCATATCTACGTCCTCTCAAATTACCATAACTCACGTAACAACTCCTTCGGTAGTTATGCTCGCAAAAAAATTGTTCTTATGTAGATCGTATAAAAACAAGTAAGAAAGTTATATTCAACGAGGGTCGAAACTAAATAAAAAGACTTCAATTTACAAATACATTGCTGTTTACATTCGTCGTCGTTAAGTAAACTTGCTGCTCCCACCGAATTATTTGGTGTCCGTATTCCTCTTAGAGTGGCATTATATATGAATACCTAACATTGGGATAAGTTTGGTAGCCATAACCTTTTTTTTAGCTTTCCAAACCTTACTTATCTGAGATGAGCTTTCACAAGATTAATAAAGTCTTTGCCTATTTTTTTGATACTCAAGAACAACAAAAATATATTTTCTTCATCATACACAGGCCACCATCATACCCCTAACCAGTCAAATTTTTAAAACTTTATCTATGTGTAACGTCCGCGTATATACGTGCAAGGGATTTCTGTCGGTCGACTTTTTCTCTGCTCTTTACAAAAAGAGTGGTGTTACATAAAGTAGCGGCATTCCGTTGATCAATATTTCCTTTCATTATTCTCCGTTCACCTATTAGCGCCGTTTAAAGAGAGAATAATGAAAAAAGAACAAAATCCAAAGTTGATCTGTAAAGTACAAGGGTGGTTGGTTTTGCATAAGCAAATGTTATGTTTTTCGTTTTGACTACCAGGTCAAGAGACGATACTGACGAGACAGATCAAGAGAGTCGGCAATTAGGAGTGAAGATTCAGTCTTTGACATGATAGTGGAGTAGAAAGAACGTAAGAGTCGCTTAATGAGACTCGAGTGCTTCGGCAACAGTTCAAAAAATCAAAAAAAAGGAAAATCGCGAAAGCATTTTTTTATTCCAATTAATTTTTATAAAAAAAGAAATCGCTAAAAACTGTAGAGGAAGTTAAAAAATCATGTTTACATACTTGCAGTGACTAGATCGAAAGCCTAGTTAACCACTTTATTGGCTTACTGAGACATAATCGCATAAAATTATTTCGCAATTTACATTAATTTAGTGATAGTCTGATCTCAAATCTTCGCCTTAAAGTAACAATTAACACGAGTTTCAATAAACGGATTAAATAAAAAGTGAATGTAATAGAACGGGATTAATTAAAAGAAAGGAATACAAATACAACAACCTGGCAAAGTAAACGCCGTGTGAGGAAAGGAGGGAAAAAGAACATCACACAAATTAAGAAATGAATCTGGAAAAAAAATTAATTAAACAAAATAAAAGAAAACTTTTAGAAAATTTATTTGCAAAAAAAAATAATGAACTGAAAAATTATTACGAATATTTTATTGAGCATAGAAACATGGGTATGCACTATTGTTTATAAATTATACTTAAGAAAACTTAAGAAATAATAAATAAAAATGAAAAAAAAATTCATTAACTTATTAATTAGATGCAAAGGAGGTTTCGCAAAGATGAGGTAAGTAAGTGTGTGTGTGGATGTGTGTGGATGCAATCACAGACGACGACTAACCTTACCAACAGCTACAAGAACTCAGAGCACCAGGACACACTGACCGTAACACCGTTATTTGACGTCACACCAACAATACTTGTAGTAGGTTAAATTCTTTTTTCTTCTTGTAAACTAACTGACTTGGCCAGGTTTTAGCAAACACAACACAAGCTCTAAAAAAAACGCGTTACACTTGTCTAAAATTTTTATTTTATAGATTTTACTTTCTGACATTATAGTAACAACAACGATGTTGGCCGAATTTTTTACACCCATCATCTTTATAAGAAGAAACGAGATTATGGAAATATTTATTGTTACAGATTAATTTTTTGCCAACAGAGATTTTCTCACTTCATATTTTACTCTACGCGTGCCGTTCGATAAACTTAGCGCATTTTCACCACCAATCTGCATACAATAACTTCTAACATTTCTGACAAACTTGAAGTCGAGGAGAGTGTTTACCACACATAATACGCAGACAGACAGACGGACGTACTGATATGCTTAAATCTATCGGTGAAACTTCATTTTGAATGTTGCAAGCGTTTTGATGAATATACCCACATTCTTCGATGATGGGCATGATAGTTTTAATGTTTATGCCCTACACAACTCTTGTAGTGCAAGAGTATATTAAGTTTGTGCGTAGTTCAAATAGCACTTGATATTTCGTTTTTTAAAAATTATCAAGTTAGCCTGGTTTTTTGTTTTTGAAAAAAGAAAAAAAAAATCTAACGGTTTAACTTTTGGGAATTGAAAAATAGAAAACGAAAAATTCTCCGCTGAAGAAAAAACAAAAGGAATAGAAATCGAACAGCAGAAAAAGCGAGAAACGAATAAAAATCTTAAAAACTCTATCAACCAAAACAATTCAGCAAATTCAAGTGATATGAATAAAGGCGAAGAATCCTTGCTATCATTTGCGTGCAAACAGTATCGAAGAAAGTTAAGAAATGCGTGAATTTGTGCATGTAGACAACGGCCATTTGGAAAGTTTGAGCAATCGAACGAAATTGTAAATGAACCTCATCGACCCAAAGAGGGACATTACCCACCATTTGCCTTTCCCACTGATCTTTATCAATTGGTAGTTTGCGCTACAATTGAAACAGATCATGCAAGACAGACGGATAACATTTTGAGTCTCCAAATTTTCTTCTGACTTTAATAGTTATTATTTTATAATGTAATTTATGAAACAAACTGTAGTCGACGGAAACGCTTCCGACGGAGTATAACATAAGTCGTTAGTATATTACGCAAATAGGTGCATTAAATACTCCGATTATAATTAATTTTCTTATGTTTAACATAAAAAAAAAAGTCAAATTTTTTCCTTTACTTTGTTAATAAATATATATTATATATATAATTTTTTTTAAAGAAGAAGAAGTGTATTACAATTAGATGATAATTTCCCTCAGTGCCCCTAGGCATGTGAGTGAGCAGAGTGTAGGAGTCCGTCGGTCCGCTTGCGAATTAATCCAGTTTTTGTCCGTCCGAAATAGTTAATACACACTCTTAACCCTGTCTCTTATACACATCTAGATGTGTATAAGAGACAGGAGTGTAGGAGTCCGTCGGTCCGCTTGCGAATTAATCCAGTTTTTGTCCGTCCGAAATAGTTAATACACACTCTTAACCTATATCTGTATTATTAGAAAGATAACGACAGTTAGGAATGCTCGAACCATCCCAGTTGCCGGCGTGCTAGCCCACACTAGAAGAGTGTGCTCTAATTTGTTTGTTTGTTTTTTTTTTGTCATCTAGCTAACTTTATTAAACCCCCAAATGCTACAAACGCCCAGAAGGCCTTGTGATAGACCCACCTTTTATTATATAAGCTTGTTTTCCCATCTTTTTTTCTACTCTTCAGCCGACAGATCGTAATTTGTGAGATATTTTGATGAAATTCGGTACATCGGCGTGTTTTGACTCACGGACGAACGTTATTGAAAATAGTTCGGATCGTATCACCTTTTCGACGACTTCCCATAGAACGCCTTATATGGAACAGTTGTTATATGTATAACTGTATGGTATTTAATTTAATGATTAGCTGTGGCCCACTATAGCGTTATTATTTGTTCTAAAATAATAAAACATAACTAATGATAGAATTTGAAAAGTACCAGAAAAGTCTAAGTGTTCGGAAAAGTTATTTAAATGTATTAGTAAAGCAATACTCGAAAACACAGCATTTTTTGCTAATTCTGTGCGGGTCCATAATGAAGTTTAAACAATCTAATGTAAAGAGACATCAATATTGTGAATTCTGTGGAGAAGATTGGAATTATATATTTCCATATATTCTTAGACGCTTAATTGAGATTTCATTTTCACATGAATTGTTTAGTTATTTTATGGATTTTCCTTTTCAGTCGTTCTGCTTAAGAAAACAAAAGTTGTGTACATGAAAACAAAAAATCCCTGCTTTTATTATTATCGCACATAAAAAACCAAAAAAAAAAAAACAAAAAAACAAAAGACTTGCATATTTTTTGGCGCAGCTTTTAGACAACGGGAAAAGCAATGGCAAAAGTTTTTGATTTAATGACGTTGTGCTTTATTGTTTTATTTTTTATTTGTATATTTCTGAAGCATCTCCTTTGTTTAAGATATTTCTGCAACACAATGGAATCCAATTATGTTCGAAACATGAAATTGATATGGCATAGTTTTCGACAAATGAAATTTTAATAAAATCTTGCATAACTAAAGGCGTAAAATATTATTATAATAAAATCACAAGAAAGAATGTGCTTTAAATTTTTTAGCGCAAAAAATAAAAAGTAAAAAAATTAAGAATCCATGCAAATATGTGCGCGTCATACGACACCAAGCCCATCTTCCATATAACTATAAGTTGAAATATATATATATATATATATTTTTTTTTAGTATTCTCTTTATGCGTACATATGTAATTTAATAACTTCCTCACTTATCTATCTGTGCCTGACATAAGCTAACATACTCAGTTATACTTGCTCTACAAAATTTTATATCATTTAACTATTCAACATCACATCACCACCAGCATTGCATATCGCGCATTTATATTCCGTTTAAAGAAAATTATATAAATTTTATCCCGGCACGTTGTTCTCTCAGCATTGTTATTATTATTATTATTATAGTTATTGTTATTTGCTCACCACTCACAGTTATGTTTCCTGAACAACTGCCAAGCAAGCTGCATTCAACAATTTTCCATGATATTGCCATAAACAGCTGCATCGCTATTGCCCTGTTACTAGATCTTCGCTGTTATTTAGTTTCTTACCCCATTGCGGTAATTTGGTTTTAATGGAAATTATGTAAAGTTTTAGTCCTTGAAAGTTCCATAACAATTGACAGAGTGTTATGTACGAGTATCTGACAGGTTCAAGGTCAAAGTTAATACAACTACCACAACCTAATGATATTTTTATTTCGTTACAGATTAGTAGATCCATTCGGAAAATGGATTAGGCTTAGGTTAAGCTCAGTGTTCTTGAAACAGTTACTCGTACTCAAATGTCTTCTTTTAAACGTTTTTAATTTTTGTAATAGAAATAAGATCTATTTTTCATGGATTTTACTATAAAGCGGGAACAGTAGATGTGCAGACGAGAATTTTACGTTATAGAAGAAGTTCGTGACAATTTTTCGTCAAGTTGCAAAACTATTTTACTTTTATTTTAAACTTATTTTAAATTAAGCCATTGCTGTAAGATATGTAGGATGTCTAGGAGGGAATTTGGCCCAAGAATTCTTGACAAGTCCCCTTTAGAGCAGGTTGTACACTACTGAGCGAGAGCAAAACACTTAGTAAATTCCGGTCTCTTTTGCGAATGGCCAAAAAACTCTCCACTTCTCTCCAATTTTTCCAATTTATCGAAGACGTGTTTAGCTTTTCCTCCTGAATAATTCCGAATGCTTTACTCTAATTACGTGTTTTGATTATATTAGCCACTGGCAGTAGAAAGTGGAATCAATTGTCTGGCAAAGTTGGAGCAGCTCATGATACACCCGCCAAGCACAAAGAATTAATCCATGTGGCATTAAATCAGGAAGTACCCGCTATTGTCTAGCTCCGTACATTTGGAAGCGCGACTATCTGGCATATTATTTTCCTCTGTGACGTCTACTCCATCGCGGATCGCAATCTGTTCAAGAATGACTCGCTTTTCTTTCAGTAACGACTCGCAGTTGTAATTACGATCCATTAAATATTTCACCCTTAATTCATGTGGTACTTAAATAACGTGCTTGTTTTAGTATTCAATCTTATGCAAATCGTTTAAAATAGTGCTTCGGTCAATAGTTAGCTACGAAGCGATGTTTTTGAAAAACTTCCTCGACTTTATTAACGACCAGAGTGCAGCGCGTCTTTAAGGTCAAGATTCCAGCAAACCATTTGCATGCTGTAGAGTGATCGTAAACACCGCGTTATTTAAAGTTGCGAAGCGTTAGTGCCTTGATCAGAGTGATACTGCAACATATAGCGAATTTGTTCGCTAATTTTATTTATACAATTTCTAAGACGTACTGACTTCTTACTTACTTAGCAAATGTTATCATGTTTTTTTCTTCTTTATAATTACCTATGGTACTTACTGGCAAGGCTAACTTAGGCGAAGCTTAATATATTTATCGAAGGCAATATCGTTTTTTCTTAAAGTATTATTAGAGTAAATATTATAGAGTTTTTTCCGCCAATTTGCAACATGTGGTTGTATCAACTACAGATACAACCATATAGTAAGCGAGTTTACTAATCTCACTGGTGGAAAGAAAATCGACGTTTGCAAAAAAACTGTAACAAAAATTTCATGGGATGAGATTAAAAAAAAAGAAAAAAGGAGGTCGTAAAAATGTAGAAAACATGGTGGTCTTTAATGTGGTCGTATATTCAATTTTCTAAAACAGGGCGCGAAAATTTGCTGAAAGTAAATGTAACAAACAAATAAAGACATAATCACCCAAACATTTAAGCGTTTCCCAAGAAAGTTAAGTCAAGTAGAAAAGGACTTTGAAATTCGGATAAATAAGGGAATTGCAAAAGAAAAAGATAGATAGACAAATTTCATGTCTTAATGTGTGAACGTCAAATGACTTAAACTGTGATAAAAGATTGGAAAGCTGTGTAAATTTTTAACCACAAACAAGGCGAACGAAAATGCGGTCAACAATGTATGATAAACTCGCAGTGATTTTTGTGATTGTTGTTAATTGCGATCAAAAGGAAAATGCACAGCCATTTCGACATATTTAGAGTTTTCTTTTTTTTTTTTTTTTTCAGAAAGTAATTGATGTAAACTTTTAAAAGGTTGCTTGAAATTTAGAAATTAATTTTCGTTGTTCGAATTGTCAATTGCACACTGTACAAAAACACCGGACGCCATACTTGAAAATTAAAAAGAGAAATTTATAAAAAAGTCTACATTCACACATAATATGATGATCAAAAACTTATGAAATGAGTGGAGATGATAAAGTATAAAGTTAGGTGTATAGATGTGAAAATTAAAATACGGAATACGGAAAAGCCACACGAACTGATTAAAAGTGTTCTTTAACTAAATGATAAAATAAAAATGCTCGTGTTTGCAATATTGCTATAAGTAAACAGTCGGTTAAGTCCGTAATTGAAATTTTCACGGAAGAACAGAGAACATAGAAATGTAAAATATATGCAGCTGAAGAATTTGTGTTTCAAATATAATTTATGCACTTAAAAATTGCGAAATTAAAGTAAAGATTAGCGAAAGCGCTTAAACACTTACTCTATAAATCTATGTAATGAAAAATGGAAGCATTTACAGCTGTAATAATAGTGATTCAAGGAACTTAAATAAGAACATAATATAACGCATATACATAAAGAGAATAGAAAAGAACAAAGTATACATGAGAAAACATTATAAATGCAAAAAGCGTACTTAAGAAGAAAAGGATAAGAAAAGAAAAAAATTTTTGAAAATCAAATGGGGAACCTGTTATGATGTAAAAGACAAACGAAGAAAAGCCTGCACCAAGCGATCACTGTATTGCACGTATCCATTCTTTTGTAACTTAGAGTAAGACATTTTTGTATGCCTGTACATGTCCTCTTTTTTTTTTCTTTTCTTTCTTTGAACATTCGAAAATAGTTTTTTGTTTAAAAGAAAAAAATATCCTAATGTAGGAAAACAATTATAGGAAGATCTTCTTCCTTACAATTATCTATAATAAAAATATATTTTCGTTAAATCTTAAAATGTTTTAGAATGTTTTTTTTTTCTATGAGAGAGAAGTAGACATAGTTGTCTGGGGGCCCAACTTCAGAGTCTCTCATTGAAAATCATGGGCCGAAGGAGACCAAAGGTAGGGTATGGTATAGAATTGTCCCAGTGTCCGTGGGAGAAAAATTTTAAATCCTCCACATCCACCGAAGTAGCTAGCTCAGCAATGACACGTACGACGATCTCTACAGCCTCCGCACTACGGCGCTATGAAATAGTCCAAAAAGTAATGAAGTCCGTAGCTCGAAAATTAGATAGACTATGACGACTTACAGACACTAGCCGTTACAAATTCTTGTCTTCTTCAATTCTTATATGAAATTATTTATTAAAAATATTTTTATAAATTTAAAGTCAATAACTAAATTAATGCACCCTCAACCCTCAATAAGGTCGTGGGATGCCATATACATGTCGCCACTTTTATACCGAGCACTTCGGCCACTAGTAGATGTCTACTAAGTTGCGCCCACTATCCCCTTTTATCTTTCTTTTCTCCCACTTTTCATCCCCAGCGCGGTACACGAATACGGCACACCCTCTGAGTGATTGGTCATGTTGAAAAAAGGCAACAGCGGAAAAGTCTAAATTTCGTGGGTAGCGTCACTAAAATAATTGTATCAGAGAGTGATCCTTATGTTACCATACGACTTTATTAAGTGATATATAAAATGAAATTTTCACGTTTCGATGAGCCCGATATCGTATGTAAACAAAAGAATCATTAAAAATGCCGGCAAAGATTGTGAACCAAATGTTTCTGAATGTAAGTTCGCTCGGCACAGTAACTTGTCAAAGGTGAGCAATTTTGTTCCCTACCAAAGCTGGTAAAATAAACTGCAGCTTTATCGGGAAAAATTATTTTACTCACTATGGTCCTGTTCTTCAGTGTATTAAAGTGTTGAGAGACGGAAACAAAGACGTGCATAAAAGTGGTGTATCTTAGCTCAGCAGGACAAGACAGTCACAATCGTTCTCACGTTCAAATCAAATACGAGCAGCTCATCTAAAGACAAACTAAACGTCTCCAAACGAAACAACAAGCGAGGTGGCAGCGCTGCGATTCCAATCCCGTATAATTTTCTTCTTCCTTGTATTTTATGCTTGGTTGGCAAAGGCATTCGACTTTTCCTTCGAATATTCTCTTATTGGAGCGATTACATTTGATGTATCTAATTAGACTTGGATAATTTATAAATTTTCTTTCTTCCACAAAAAAGGAAAACTACTCCTGAAATTGTTATTACATTCAAAACGAAACGTTGTCATGATTAAAAACTGGGTTAATTTGAAATTCAGTCCGCTATTTTAAGTGGACACGAGTAAGTAAATAAAATGGAAATAATTTTATTTAACCTTTCTCTGTCTATTCCTTATACCACCAGCAAAGCTAACCTTGTGCTTTCGCTATAAAAACAAAATTCTAAATAAACAAATCACTTTTGTTTTTTTAATGTAATTAAAAGCAAAAAAACCAGACGACGTTTTTCGTCTCATTACAAAAAAGAAAAAAAAAACATTTCTTTTCTCTGCTTGTTTTTTCTTCTTCTAGTGTTCATAATTCTCTTTTTAATGTCTTTGGCAAAACGTTTTTAACAGCAATGGAATCATGATCATAAGCAATAATGAATCATTCGTTGTTATAAAAAAGCTTTAATTCATTTAAAAAAAAAAGTTAAACCACTTTTTGCCATTTTTCTTTCATTTATTACTGAAAAAATATGATTAAACCTTTCTCACGGAGAGGAAAATCCACAGAGTAGAAAGTAGACGGCAAGTGAAATCCATTTAATTCTACTTCTGGCCGAAAAATATGTGTGGGTTTAAAAAACTTAAGCGTAAATGTGTCTCTTTAAGTAATTTCTCTCACAGTTAGGAAAATGTTAAATCCGTCCTTTAAAACTGGTACCAGCTTTCGCTGTTTCATTATTCTACTAATCCTTCCGGTAAATTGGGTTAAGCATGCTACTTAATATTGACTATGCTACTTAGGAGTGTCAGGAAGTTTTCAGGGGGAGGATACTTTACGACTATCCTTAACGTCTTTGTTTCTCTTCCCGCCATCTTGTTTAAGTAAGCAGTACATGCTACGAATATTTACAACGTTTGCAAATATTTTAGACAAATTCTTCTTAGACTGAATAATAGGTGGGAAAATAAATTCTTTTTATTCAAATTGGAAACTTTACAAGACATACTGAACTCATCCATTTCTTCCGCTATTTTGTGTATACATAGCCTAGACATTAGTGTCCGCAGGATATCAGTTTTATTCGCTTACAAGTTATCGTTCAATGTACATTAAGTTGCAAAGATATGGATATCAAGCAGTGTTTAGGGCCATGCACGTTATTCTGACTTAAACTGGACAAAAGTACAGCTGAAACTATTAAAGTGATTAAGTTGGTTAAGGATGAAAATATAGTAAGCTTACAAAGTGGTCCGCTTTGGAGCCCCCGAAAGATGTTCGACGAAGAACTACGGGGTTTGCTGAACCAATCTCAATAAGAACTCGTCGTACAGTTTCGAATAAGCCAACATGCAATTTCTGTGCGATTGAATACAGGCGGAAAGCTACAGAAGGAAAAGGAATGGATATCCCATGAGATGGCCGGAGAAAAGGGAAACGCACAACTGCAATCTGCCGCAAAAGCAACCAAGGCAATGATCTTCAATTTGGAGCTTCGTCCGATTGCGAACGAATATGATTACCACTTCTTCAGATCGATGTAATATTATTTAACATATAAGCCCCTCATAAATAAATAGCCCGGTAACTATTTCACCCTCAAATCATGGAGTTTTTACCAGGAAGGCATCCGACAAGAGAGAGCAGACAATAGACAGTAATGGTAGATATTCCAATCACTAAAATTTGAAACAGTTATGTTTTAAGTAAAATGGAATTTTATGAAAACATAGACAGAACTTATTCGCACACCCAATGCAAAGTGCTACTTGAGGAACTATTTTCTTAATGGTTGCTATAAATCTTCTTAAGTATGTCTAACTATTTCGCGGAACTTTTATTTAATCTATTTTGGAATTCGTTCTTGTGTTTTGTGAACATTATTTGTTACTTATTTACTAACAAGCACAAATCCGGCGCGATATTTCTTTCAATGTGGCTCGGGGAGATCGCATTTCTTCCTCAATTGATTAAAATTTTTTAAACACAGAAAGTATAAAACAAATTACTCCGAATGTTTTTTTGCCTAAGTAGTTTTAATACTTACACACAGAAGATATTTTAAATCTGCCGAATAGTTGTATCGTACAAAAAGCCGATAAGATACAGAGTGTGTTGAAGAAAAAGGGAAACTTTTCAAACTTCGCGGTCTATCTGCATTCGACTATCGAAGCTTTTTTTTTTTTTTTTTTTGTTATTTTGATACACATGCCCGCAACGTATGTTGACATTATCAGCCATTCCGCATTTTTATTTTGCTCTTGACAGATGTAAAGGTGAGACCTATTTTGGTGTGCTTGGCGATTTTTTGCTAACGAAAAAATGGATCAAAAACACTTTATTAAATTTTGTATGCAAAATAGAATGAAGTCCTCCAATTCACTTAAAATGTTAACTGTGGCGTTTGGCGGACTTACTTTAACCAAAGAAAAAAATATTTATAGGTGGTACGAGCTTTACGCAGAAGGCCGAGAATATGTTTATGATTATGACCGCCCTGCACGCCCCGGCACATCAACGACTGACGAAACCGTTGAAGGGGCAAAGAAAATTGTTATGGAGAATTGTCGAATCACTATTAGAGAAGTTACTGAGCATGTCGGCATATCGGTTGGCCCAGGCTCAAAATACAAAGTAATGAGTGCTTTTAAAATATCTTGCATCGTACGTTGCTTGCATTATTGCCACAACACACATACAAAGAATACATTGGATGTAGACAATATTAAGCACGTAATTTGAAAGTTCTTGTTGATCATAGGGAATAATGGGAAGCACTTCTAAGTTAACTAGCTATTTGCCTTCTCTTCAAATGATGAAATCTTAATACTTAATCTAGAATTTTTATATCCTTCGCATGCAACTATACCGAAAGGCTTAACGACTCGTCCAAATGAGACGCTGTATGCGAACACGACTTCTTGACAACCACATTAATGGTGCTGTGATATTTTATAAAAATTTCATTTTCACTTGTAATAAAAAATTTTTGCTCTTTTTGAAAGTAGGCGATTGGGGACAGTAAAGTTTATTGAAAATTTACCGCTTTTCAATCCAAGGTAAGTCATTTATTTATTTACACTGATATACCAACTTGGTTACAAGCATTTCAAGCAATGATCGCATAAGAGCAAAATAGAATTTTCAGAGCAAAACTTATAATATTTTCACAGTACGTAAAGAGTTAAGCAAAATGCTGATAGCTTATATAAGGTGTTCAGCCAACTCATATAAACACAGAAGAATATAATTCAAACAATAAAAATCTTATACTAAACTGTTAGTGCATTGCTTTTCAGTACCCACCGGGCAAGCGGCACTATACATAGCTAGTTCGGTTTGCGAAACAAAAAGTGCTCTAAATTTATTATATTATTATTTCGTGCAAAAACGACGTTGGCAGATTGCGCGTATTAAGGAACACTAATTTGATGGTTTTTAACACTAATTTGATGGTTTATGGAAACTAGAAACTGGAAAAGTAATCTTTGATCAAATACAACCCGCAAGTCGAAACCTGACTCTACACTTTGCAATTTTTGCGAATCTACAGGGTATTCCTTGCGAATGAGAGTTTTTAAGTTGAACTCCATGAAGTTAAGCAAGCACGATGCAGCCACATTGTCTAAATCCGACAAGAATACGTTCTCACAGTGAAAGAGGAGGCGTATAGTAGCAATAACGGGACTTAATCACCAATGAAAGATCAAAGGATAAGTAGAGAGTTTCCTAAGTGACTGCCCTGCGCGACCCCTGAGGTCACAGGAAAATCGTCGGAGGAGACAGAATTGAACAGAATTAGGAGCATACCCAATTCAGAAAATGTGCGGAAAAATCTGACAATAGAAGTTTAAAGAGAAGTAGGTTATGATTGAACACAATGCTAAAATCCGCATATACAGCGTCCCTTTATGATGCACACGAAAACGCCTAGAAAACATGTGAACTAAATTCTTACAAGTTCGAACAGTTGATCTGCCCTCAAGAAAGACATGCTGAAACACCGAGATAGAAGTATTGATAGCGAATACTAGTTGTTTAGCTAGGATATCCAGCTTTGTGATACCTCCATCTTCAGTTCAGAACTAGCTCTCTATTTCCACTCGTATGCATTAAATAGTAACGTTTTCAACATAATGGAAAGACACCCGCAGGAAAAAATTAAATATGTTAGAAATTACTCCGCACACGACATAAGCATACATGATCATCAGACCCATGTACGCCATTATGGCGCCTGAGAAATTACAACCTTTAGAATCTCAATATAATCATTTATATGGCACGGGTAGGTACTTACAGACGCAGAGCTCTCATGAGCATAGTTACGATGAAAAAAATACTCAAAGAGTTTTGCAATTTCACTATCGTTATAGGAATCAGGGCCATTGTGCGACATCACTGAAGGAACCATGAAAACTTCTCTCTTAGTTTTACAAAATTCGGCGCGACCCGGATACAATTTTTCTTTTTTGCTTCTGTCTATAACATATGGGTAAGATTAATTGCTGGATGGAAATGGTGTGAAATTGTTGCTTATTTTAATGGTTCTTTTTATTTCTCTTTCTCTAAAGTGTTTCTTTGCTTTCTGCACAGATTACGTAAAAAGTTTTCAAAATTCTAATATTTCTTGCGAAAGAAATAAAAACAAACATGAAATGCAATTCTTCTCATACTAATGGTCAACAGAGATTTGCTTTCCTTTTATTTCTATTCATTTTCTATTCACTTTGAATTCCTTATGAATATATTTTGCAGGAGTTCTTACCGTACTATATAATGCGATTACTTTTCCTTAGACTACTTTTAATTATACCTGAATGCTACATACAAACCTTGACATAAAGGATAAGTGTAGATGTTTAATTTAAAGTGACCGACAAAGATTTTTAAACTAAGTTGTAAAATTCATAAACGTAATAATAATTATTTTACTCGAAAATTGAAAATAAAACGTAAGGTTTGTTCTTATTCTGGAACACATGTCGCCTTTTTTGCTATTGATCAATTGGTGAATCGTGGATTAACTATAGTTTAACATTTTGCCTGCGTGTACCGTTTTCAGTACACGCTAAAGTGAAATTGTATATTAATTAAAATTAATTACCATTTTACGGGTTGTAATAATGTTTACATAACTCTTTAAGATATGTATCGATAACAGTGCACACGGCAAAGTATATATTACCTCTCAAAAACATAAAAGTACATTTATTTAAACTTATTTAATTCCGTAGAAGTTTCCCAAGACGTTATAGGTGGGGTAGAAATGGCATCTGGATAGGGAGCATGTTAAAATGGAATGCACCGGCCGAAGTTGTAAAGTTTCTCTTTTTATGATACATAATGCACTACCATCAATGTGTACTTAAAAGGTGCAATAAAAAGAAATATCGGATCGCAAACTAAAACAATGGAACCTATCAAGCAAACCTACAAAAAGTCATTTTCAATAATTCATGGAACACTACTCTAATCATCTGTTTGACAAAAAGAACGATATTTATTGCCAAGAAATGGCTATCAATCTACAATAGCGAAATAATCTGGGCAAGCCTTCGTGTAGTTCAGGAACGTATTAGGTCCAAAATCAAACTCAAAGTCAAATTAAAAAAGTAAAAGTGGCTTATTGACTGATCTGCCTAGTGATTCCCAAGGGAAACTTATTCGCAGAAAACAAGAGGCAGATTCTCTCTTACTAGGCCAATCTCATCTACCAGCGAAACTCCGAAGACATTCACTTTTCAAGACATTTAGTAAGTTAATTTAACAAGAAAAGCGTAACAAGATTACTTTTCGTGAGGAGGTTGTGAGATTACAACTTGATACTCGATAGCCGTAAGGATAGTCGCAATCCCCAAAAAGTTCGAATTTCTCTAAGCTGTTCCTAAATTACACTACAGAGGTAGACGGTTTGTGAGAATGCTGCAAGAATTAACAAACACAGCTCTGCCCTAATACTCTCGCCTATAATCGAAGTTTTCTCTTCATCACATTTATTTCTGTGCTTTGTTAACACGGGAACACAACGAACTTTGCGCACCCATTCGAACATTTCCCGAATGAAAGTTGAAATTGATTGGAATTTGTGTTGTACGTTATGATTGACAAGTAAAAACTGCGGAAAACAAAGGCGTTCACAGTTTTTGTTGGACAATCCTGTGAACATTGTAGGCATGTCCTTTGACGTATTTGAGCCATTTTCAAATACTTTTGCATATTTTTGGGCATGTCCTTGGCAGGTTTGGGCTATTTTCAAATCTCTTTGCAAGTTTGTAGGTGATGTCTTCACTTTTGCGAACAGGAGAATGTATACCACAAATACTACGCCATTGGGCAGGCGGACATTTTTAGATGCACTCAGAACTTAAAACTGGCCAAGAAATTATATATTTCATGAAGCTTTTGAAGCTTGCTCCTGCCGAAAACAAAATTAAATTTTGATACACTCTAATATTAGGTAGGCATGTTACATTTTTCTCATTTTTGTACAGGTACTACAGGATCGCCGAAGAAAATACGTTCGTTTTATAGATTTATCTGCTGTAGCTTATGAGCGATGAGCAAGAAATCAATTTTTTTTAGCCTTTTGGAAAATAGAAGTGTTCTCACTTTACGTAGGAGTGTCCTTCGATCGATTTCACCCACTTTCAAGAGCAACTTGCGTGCAAGAACTTTCAATGCTTCTACTAAATGTGAAGTCAATATCTCGATTGTTATGGCTGGGAGAATGTTTGCAATAGGCGCTACATAAACGGACAGAGGGACATGCTTAAATCATTTCCGAATTTGATATTGATCAACAATATACATACTTTAGGTGGTCTATGAAGTTTGCTTCCGGGCGTTGCAAACGTTTTGGCGAAATGAATATACCCCTCCTCCTTGGGTGGTGGGTATAAAATTGATTTCTTTATTAAATTGGTCAGATAGATCAGTTGAGTTTATCTTCAAGAAATAAATTTTAAAAATTTGCATCCGAACAGCTTTAATAAGTGCACCATTTATAAAATCAATTATTATTTATAAAAAAAAAAACTAAATAACATAAAATAATGCATCTAATAAACTAACAACTCGTAATCGTTAATTTTTAATTTTGTTTTATTTCCTTTGCTTGGTTTTTTTATTTTATTTAAATTTATCCAATTAGTGTTGGAAGAATAGAGAAGCGCAACAGTAAAATCAGGAAACGAAAATTTGTGCGCTTTAAACAACGGAAACAATAAATATCCCTAAGTGAACGTTTATCTAAAATCTGAATTCAAATATTGACTCAATTGTTGAAAGCATGCTCGTGCCTTTATGCAAACACGTTACTTTTCTGGAAGGCACGAAAAGCTCAAGTGCAAAAGAATATCCACCGACTCCCCTATCTTAGTGGTCGATTGTAAGTGCGATGACGAGGAAAGATTAGTTTAAAGGCAATCCAATGCATACACACACGTGTACATAAGCTATGTGAACACCTTTGTTTTGAAATAGAAACTTAGTGTAAATACAACCACCGAAACAAGTGCCGTTTGGCAGTTAACAGGCGCTTTACATTTCCTTTTCGACAAGATTAAGTAACTTTTTCGTTCCGTTCGGTATTATTTATGTGAAACAATTTGATTTCTCTTAAGGATTTAATCTGCATTGTTTCAGTGAGATTTCTCTGAAGATTTAATGTGGGTGCACTGCAATGAAGGTTTTACCCAAGGTGCGCAATGACACACGGGTTAATTTTGCGTAACCGGCGCTCTCCAGAGAGCTTGACAATCCCTATAAGGGAGGGACCTAATCTACACTGGAAAAACCAGATACATTTGTTGCGTATGGCTCAATAAAACCACTCTGGGGAATGTTGAGGCCTATCATTACCTCTAGTTATTCAATTTAGGAATGATGAAAACCACAACCACCGCGACACCACCGAAGGGCCACACCCAGCAGTCAGGGATCACACGTTGGTTAACTGCTGCGTTCAAACTGGTGATTGGACATACTAGCTCCCACCACGATTTCCACATGTATGTAAGTATAATAGCTTCCCCCCGAAGGATCTGGCAACGACCAATCTGCAGTACACCAATGCAGTCACCTCTACCCGGAAATACTCGTGACTTTGTGAGTGGGCTCCTGACCCCCAAGGAGCTTAAATTTAGATTATAAAACCTTACTTTACGCGACACTGCTACTCTTGCCTTTGGGGAAACCGTACAATCCCGGCTAGCCAACACCAGACTACCATTCTTCAAGATATATGTGCGTCGGGTGCTAGATTTGACACGCTGGGTTCATGCTCTCAACTATTACTATATCAACGTACTTTACGTAACCAGTTACGACGGTTTGTACTTCCTCCTTAGCAACAGTCTGTAAAAAAAGAAGTGTTCATAGCAAGCGCCTTCCAGAGTGCCCCTAAGCTGTCGTTCAGAACGCTTGTCGCCAAGTTATAGACAGTCCAAGCCTTTCTCGTTAGCCGGCAGAAACCTAAAAGTCTCTCTACCAACTATTGGCCATTTGGACAATTTGGTTGGCGGGGAAGAGAACTTTCGTGCGTTTCTACTGCCCAGCGGGAACCATGAGAAGGTGAGAACAGGCACGTCTATGATCTCTCTATTACCATTACTGCATTGCCACTGTTGATACCCGCACTTTGAGAGAGAGTCATAGTTACTCCCGCCATTGTTTCAGCCAATGGAAAACACGAAGGAAAGATAAAAGTTAATATTTATCTCCGAAGAAAATCAAAACGAAAACAAGAAAGTTGTTTTCGGAAAAGACCGACTCTCACATAACCACCACTCTTCATATCTTGGACGGTCGATGCTTTTATTAATTATCATAAAAAAATGAATGGGATAAAATTGATCTTCCACCTTTTACTTCGTTGAAAGGTCTTGCTATGAAAATTCACTCAATCACTTCGCGACGTCCTCCACAATTAATTCATAATTAACACACTTAGCTTATCGCATTCTCCTCTCCATGTGTTCAACATTCTGTCTTATCTACCTTATAATTGAAAAACATAAAACCTCGAAAAAGTGAACAAAAGAATATTTAATTACTTTTGACTTTTTGTGGGCATGGCCGATTTTTTCCATTTTTGTACATTTTTCATAAAGTATGTGCGGAAATTGTTAGCCTTCTATCTTTTATAATTTGTGACTAGTGAGGAAATTTTTTTTTACAAAAACAGAGTTGGATTCAGCTTGCGGGCTTGTGCTGTGACCAATCTGACCCATTTTCATTACCAACCTGCGTGCAAAGACTTGCAATATTTGTGCCAAATTTGACATCGATATCTTAATTTTTGCGACTAAGAGACCGACAACAACACACACCACACAGACATACAGACGGACAAACATGGCTTAATCAATCCAGAATTTCTTACTAACCAAGAATATATAGAGTATATAAAAAGTCACTGTGACTCGTAAAGAAATGATTCTTATATTAGGAAATTGTGACAGACGTCATTTAAATACTTTAGCAAACAAATGTGAATTTCAAGTTAAAGGTCATATCAATGCGTCAATTTCGAGGAGAATTCCAATGCCTTTCGGGGCGGAACTTTGAGACTATATATGTCGCAATAACCTAGAAATGTGAAGCTTTCTCTGAAGTTATGCACGCAAAAAAAAAGCTGACGGACGGACAGGACTAAACGAATTTAAGAATTTATATACTTTACAGAAATTCTCTAGTGCACATTTCGTGACTTTAGAAATGAAGCTATCAGACAAAAAACGACAGCTAATATTATAAGATACCGGTAGGATTTTTACCTAAGTAACACAAGAGAAACAATTTCGAACCATTAACCTTGCGTTGACAAAAGATGGAGGCACAAAGTTTTGAAATTATGTAGCAATTTCGACATATACACGATCAAGCATGTCGGCAACGAAGGAAAGGGCGATGACGATTTTGTTGCTCATATTGACCCCAATTAGTATTTCCATGACAAACTTAATGTAAGCACTTTCCCGACCACGATAGCATTCCAATTCCATTTCAACATTCATATGCGCAAGTAACATCCAACATATAAGACAGACGATCTATTATTTCCAAGAAAAATAATATATTTCCAAGGAAGTAACCATAGACGTCTTATATATCAACTTAGCTTGACGATGGGGAAAAGGAAAAAATTTTGAGCCAAGTTTGTTTTTCAAGACAAAATTTTGAGATCGTAATCGTGATTCTAGGAAAGAGAAAACAAAATATTTTTTTTCCTCAAAAATGTAGCCCTCGTGAAGGAAGTGAGAAATGTTGAATTTAAATTTTAGGTAACCTTTACTTAATCAAGCAGTATGTACATCAGCTATCAATAAATAAAAGAAGTCATATTTTTAGATCATGATAGTTGAAAATATTTGAAATTTCATATTAATTTTCCTTTATATCAACAAACCACTCAATAACTGCATGTTTTTTATACGCTTGAGCACATGTGCACATATATATGAATATGTGCTATCCTGTCACTTTGTATATTGAGAGACTATATACTTCTATTCTCGCAAGTTTATCTTCTAACGACAAGTGTGTGACAGTTTTAAGTGAATGCAGAATAAATTGTCTTTTTTTTCTATTTACTTCTTCCGCTATTCCCTTCAAATCTTATCAACTGGACAACATTCTCCATTTCCCCACACGTATGCGTTTACATGTGTGCATGGTGATGATAAAATGTATTGTCGAAGTGTTTTTTTGTTTTTCATTCATTTACTCAAGAACGAATATCATTTATTGAAGGGCAATAGTAAAAGGAATGTATTTCAAAACTCTATTGGACGTTTTCCTTTAAGAATCGATATTTTATTGTTTATATCTTGGTAAGCTGTTAATACTCGGAATAACCAATAGGGGTTCTCTTACAGCGCAAATACATCCGAAAACTAGTTTTTAATCTCTTGCTCGAAGAAAAAAAAATTTGTTTTTAAATAAATTTTTATATAACACCCTAGGTGCACTTATCCGCCCACGTTGTTTCCAAGCCATTCGACGACAATAACTTCATAAGCGTCGTAGAGTATTTCGTCTCGGTTTCCACAGAAAATAGGTCAGCTTGTGTGGCAGCCCGTTTTCCTATTTGAGTTTCAGCACTGGTTTGTGAGCTAAGTAAAATGATTTTATCTTCCACTGATCGAAACATGGATTTGAAGAGACACACAAATACATGTATGCACTTGAGTATCCGACAACACTGTTTCCGCCGGTTAAGAATATCTACACAATAAAGCAAAGTTACAGATACGTATTTCATAAGTGTGCAGTCATAAGTGTGTGAACTCAATCGCTATAGACATCAAATAACACTCTTTATTAAATTCAAAGTTTTCCCATTACAGTAACTTAATGGGAAATAACATATTAAAAGTAAATCTCCACGGTTGTCGTTATTTCCTAATTCCGTTCGCCACGAGCAGACGTAGAACTTTTCTCGCTTGTTCTTGCCTGAATTTTCAAGCGGAATATATCTTATCAAAGACGTTTTCCCACTTTTAGTGTTTCCAGACTACCATCGATATTCTTTACTTAGTTGCTTTATTCATCCCTCTCTTGAACACCAATTCAAACAAAAATTCAATAGTCGATTGATAATGTGTCTCACCAATGATGAATTAATATGCAAAGTTCCTAAATGCTTTTCGCTCGCATCTACTTCTTCAGCACATCAAATAACCATACTGCGCTATGTGTTTTCGAAACAAAAAAGTTGAACATGGAATTTTTTAGAAAATTCTTAGTTTTCTTAGTGCTCTGCAATCAACCGAATAACCTGAGCCAAACCATATCCCAACTTTTGTCGTTAGCGAATACATACATTTATGCATTTTGGCATTAAATAGATGCAAATACCATGCGATATACTGCATGTGCAAATTCCATGCGATATATTTTCACTTTTATTATGTTCACCATAGAAACGGTAAATGTAGAAAATTTATTTTATGAACAACAGCACAACACATTGAGACTTGTGGTCTTTGAGGATAATGTGAAATTAAAATAACGAATTTGAAATTTCACACATTTTTTTTAGATTTCTTTTTGGCATACAAATATTAAATTTACGTGCATGTATGTAACAACCATAAATCTACCTTTTATTATACCAGTCGATAAGGAAGCATTTTCTGAATCTATTTAAGCTTGTTTGTCCGTCTGTCTGCCCGTTATTCAATGTGTCTATGATGTCTGTCCATGTATTTTCGTGTTCAACTTACAGGTCGCAACTTATGAGATATTTTAAAGAAATTTGATGCAGCCAAGGACGAGACCTATTGAATTGTGGTTCGGATCGGCACACTTTTTAGACCACGAAAAGAATTGCAACTTTTAAAATTTAGCGGCAAGACTCACCGAATAATAGTACTTCAACATTCTAAATTGATTTGAAAAAATTGGTTCAGCTGGGGAATTTTTCTGGATCCCTTCTCATATAACTGTTCTTATGAAAACTGAATCTTCATATAGTAAAAAAGTGTTATTTTTAATATTTCATGATGAAAATTGGTTCATAACAGTAAATTTTCAATCTTACGAAATTTGGTTCACGCAGATCTATTTCTTGGATCCCAGCACATATAAAGATTCTCAGGAAAAATAAAGTAAAACCTAATCACACAGTCCATTTAAAATTTTGCATCCTTTTAAAAAGGGTTTAAATTTTAATATTTTATGACACACATATAGCGGTTATCATGGAAAACAAGCTCTTGTACGGTGGAAAAGTGTAATTTCTAATTTTTTAGGATAATGTTTAAGAAGTAAATTAAATTTGCGAAATTTGCATCGCGTCATGTGATGTTTCGGGCGTCCACCAAGACGCGGGCTTTGATGAAAACCATCCGTTTGCATAAAAATAATACATAGTTTTTATTCTATTAGGGAGCGAAACTATGGGATCATTGGTTCACTCATAAATGTGCCGACACCTTCACCTCTTCGTGGTGGTCCCTATAAAACATTGACTGTTGCATTATGACTCTCTTTTTTCCTTTCGTTTTGAGAGTCGCACGGTCAATAGCAAAGAAAGGTTTAAGGCTTACTATCTATAACCTGGCAACAGGCTTTTTTTCTTGGGAGCGGAAGGAGTCTAATCGGAAGGGGCTTCTTTTCTAAATTGAAAAGGAGCATTTCTTTCCCTACTTGGTTCTCTTGATGGAGATCATCGAATAATAATGGCCAGCGATATCAAGTGGACTGGGGCACAGCTGGGGGTGTGTGCTGTGTGATGACAACCTTGGAAGTATTATTTTCCTTAAGAAAGGATAGTGAAAGATCAGCCTTCCGGGACGTGTGGATAGTCCAAAGGCTAGTGCTATACACGTACAGTATGATGTAAGTTCTTGCTGGAACGATAAACCAAGAAGTTAAAGGATGTCCACGGGGGTCGGGTTGCCCAAAGTAGGATTACTCCGGCAGGAAGATGCACACTACCCATCGGAAGGCCGGACGAATGCCTTCTTGCTTGACTGCTGGGTACGGCCCTTCGGGGAGTATTCGTGGTGGCTGTGCTTGCCCCAAAGTTTCGCGTGGAGCTATCTAAGAGGTGCTTAGATAGGCCTCGACGTAAACCACTAAACGAAAATTTGACCCACACCCATTTTCTATTGCGGGACCTCGGGATAGCGAGGTCCCCTCTAATGGGGATTGTCTCCCTCCCCGATGAGTCCTCAATCAACTAAATTGATTGCCAATGGTTGTAGGCACATGCCAGGTGCAGGCGTTAAAACACATACAGACAGCTGTATTATTAACAAGGCGAGTGAATAATTGTACTGGGTGAGGTGGCGTAGAATATCTAGTGGTGGGTCTTGCCCGTCTATGATGTCGTCACTCGTTTTACATTAAATTTTAAATATTGTTTCTTTTGCTTTCAGAAATTTTCTAAGAGATCCTTAAAACATTCCATAAACTTTTAGTCGAGTTAATAGTTTTTAGTATTCAGTAATGAATTTCTTTCATAATTTTTGTCAAATTAATAAGTAAAATATATTGCGTATACATGCCTCTCTTTTGAAGCTTAATATCTAATTAACGTTATATAGCTATACTTAACTGTCAAAATTAGTACACGATGTGCTTGGCAAGTTGTTCTTTTTCATACAGAAATTTCTTAAAAGCTTCATAAGTGAAAGTTTCTGTTAAAAAACTAAGAGCAAAGTATTATGAGAAGAATTGAATAACAAAGTTTCCGTTTCTCACATATAACGTCAAGCGACAAATTAATAATAAATCAAAAAAAATTTTCTATCAAGAAAAGTAAACGTATAACTTTATCGTTAATTATTATCAATCCTTAGAGTAAGAAGCGCGTGGCATTAATTGTCACTGAGTTTATATATGTTTACCGTTATTCTATTATTAATCTTTTAAGGGAGAGAATTATGTGAAAGTTTATTTATTTTTTTCTGTTTAGCTGCTAATGCTTATAATTATAGACTGTTTGACGCCTACTTTTTTGTGTTACGTTGAAAATAATAAACGTAGTATGCTACGATTGCTCATCGGTGTGGTTAAGACAGCAGACCATTTATTAACGCATCAAACAAAGTTCTGTCTAATACGTATTATTTTCCGTTGTTATGCGCTGTTTTTCCCTCGGATAAGTGGAAACAAGCAACAACATTATAGTTGTGCAAGGTTGACCACAAGACACCTTACTCCGTAGTGCCTAATACAATTCCTCTTTTCCGTTTGTGTTACATTTTACCTCGTTTCCATGTAGGCATATTTCCCAAGGTAGCTCTTAGACGCAGAAGAGGAATGCAAAATGTGACCTGATGTGAAGATATTATTATTATTATAATAAATTTAGCCAGAGAATAAATTCTAAGACCAAAGTTTTAAAGCACTAGCATCTAAGTCTCTCGACTTTATTAAAAGCTCAACCGCTCTTGAGATTTGAACCCACGACCATTGTGTTGCTAGTCAAGACTCTTGCCTACTCGGCCACTCAGGCGGATCGTTTGTCGAAGATATTTTTGTGATCGCCACATCAAATACTAAACATCAAATTTTGTTCCCACGCAAAGACTTGCTTTTTATGGAAAACATTACTTTGGAAAGGGCCCCTACAGAATCCAAACCTGCTACAATTCATTTCTATGTCGACCACTTCTTAACTAAAAATATTAAAAAGTAAATCTTTGTGTCTTAAAAATGAGCTATACGGCGAAAATTTGGTTCTACGTTAAAGTGCTGTCTGGACGCCTAGAACTATTACAAAATATAAAAACTTATACGTTCTGTCCAATTTACCAAAGCGAAATGCTGTTACTCAACGACTTTTGTTGTTTATGGGGGGTTTTATGATCCAATTAAATCCACTTTCAATAGCGTTCGCCCTTTGTTGAATGAGTTCGCCCCGTAGTTTGAACATAAAAAGGCAACAGACGGATGGACAAGCTTAAATCGATTGTTTAGGAATTGTTTCTAAATCAATCGCTATAATAAGATTGGGTCTGCGCTCTAAGTCTTACATACATCATCGCAAAGTTAGCATATTCTCTACCATAAGTTGTGCGGGGGTATAACGAATCTAAATTTGTCACCGCAAAAGTGTCAGCAATAGAGGCAATAGATAAGATACGAACGAATCAAATTGCATTATTTCCTCTTCTAACAACTTCAACTAAACATCTATCGAGATAATTATAGTGTTATCAAAATAGATTAGATAAGATTTAATTTCAATCACAGCTCAAGTAGCTATTAATGCATAAATACACAAACAATAAAAATAGTTTTTGAACTTTCTATACACATATTTCATAGTAAAAAGTGGTAATGCAACTTGTGGATAGGTTGGGGTCATGTTAATATACCTAAACATTCCCGGATAATTTTCGCGCATTCCACTATTCCGCTACATTCAAGGTCGTTTACCTAGTTCGACGTAAGACAGTCTCGCCCACCAGCTAAAGAAATTGCGAAGAGTTTATCCTTTAACATTAGAAAGGAGTTTAAAAATATAGATGGGTTTCCCGATAGATGCAAATTTTTCCCATGTAAACAATATCTCTTATTAACGCCAGATGAAAACAGGTTTGCTAACGGCTTGGTTGAATTCATAAAAAGTTTCTACCGATTGTGTCCGCAACTTAAACACGTGTCCTTACAATTGACGCCTAACAAATGACGTCGAAAATTGGTGTTTTGAAATTACATTACATCCAAGCAGGCGGACAGTGACTTAGAAGGACGTGGACCGAGGAAATAAGATCCGCCAAAAATGAAGCCACTTGCTCGGTTTAACCGAGGGAAAGACAGTCATTCGTTAAGATACGTGTATATGACTTCACGATGATGTATTATCTTATTTATCAGCAGAAATATTCTATAATGCGGGCAGACTTGTAGTCCGCGTAGCTTGGCAAGGTTTAATTTTCGTTTATTACTGCACTACAATAAAAGAATGTCCACAGCGATATAGCACTTCTTAATTGATTTTACGATAGAATCGTCGCAATCCCTTGGTTACTAGCTTGTAACAATTTGCGTTAGCATGTCTATGCATCTTGCAGTTTTGAACTGTACAAATGGGCCAATTGTATCTCGTACATTTAACTTAAACTCCCTTTGGCCCTTAACTACGGTAGGTTGCGTTCCCTCAACCAGCTACCACACTATAAGACTACAGACGTTGAGAAACTATATAGGCTTTTAACTTTTCAGCTGGGAATGCCAGGATCAGGAGATGATCTGATCATTTCGCATAGGTCTAATAAAGCATCGATACAATTGAGCATCGGTCTAAAGCCAGACAGCAATTTTATTAGTAGTTTGTTATTTAATACGCACTTCGATATATGTTCAAACAGTATGTGCTCAAAAATCTCGGGTTGATATAGAAAAATAGAAATTGGACGACATTTATTCGACATTTTCGACCCGCCGACGTTTTTAATTCTTCTAGGATAGGCCTGTCGTGGTTATGGTGTTAAATACATACGTCAGCGGCGTTTGATTTTACATATAGGCAGCTGACTAAAACATCGGAATTGCTGGTTATAAGGTGCGTAACCATTAGTAGCACGTTATCAAGAAATCATATATTAATAGTCTTAACATCAATATCCGCTTCGCCACAATGTCTTCGTTCGTCACTATCCATGCCTCTAACCATATGCACCGTTTTTTTGCTATCGCAGGCCACATTGAATCGGTTCTCATAATACGGCTTTGGCATTGTTAGGTTTTTGATTTACGCCGTAAATCATGACGCAGTTCTGGCAATTTTTGAATGGAAGAAAGTAAGTAGAGAGACGTTATCTGGACATAACGTAATTTATTTTCCACTCAAATTTTTATTTTCTGCTCAAAGCATGCAAAAGTCTATAATCCCAGCCCACATTACTTCTCACTTCTTATTAGGCATACAAACAGCAATTAAAGTTACTTATTAGCAATACACGGTTTAATAGGCGTGCGAATAAGTGTCCCCTGATTTTTAGTAAAATTGCAATGTTATTATAAAACAATATGGGGAAATTTTCTGTTCAGTGTATTTTCTAACAACAGCCATTACTTCTTCGGAAAGAACAACTGATCTTTTAAGGCTATCCACAAAACCTCTATTTGGGTTTCGCCATAAAAATGGAAGCACCGTTCCAGCGAACAATAAGTCGTCTACTGAAACCCGTGTTAAGCACAAGCCAAGCTGAAAGCTCGCGATATCATGACTTTTGGCCTATCATTCCCCTTTGCATACCAAATGCATCAGTAGTTGCTGTTCATTTGGTTGGAACAAAGTCTAACTGACCCCCCCAAATGAGTACGCCCTGGATATTCAGCTTTATCCACGATATGAAAAGTACGCCTACCCTGCATCTTGGTTATACAGGCATTTGAAATCCCAACGCATGCCTTGCTTGTTGTTAGTATGTTTTTGGCAGCGGTATTCTTCGAACTAAGCAAGAAAATTGTATATCCTTACACAGGAGTTTTGCTTGGCACAGAACGATACCTATACAAATCTCCAAGGAATCATGTTGCGTACAATTTAGTGTAATAATCTGTATATAGCGTACAGTCGAAAGGGGACACTTTGGAATGAAAACGACACAATTTTATTCTATATTTTGTGCTTAGAAAAAAGGGGACATATATTCACACACCAAATATATGTTTTGTATGCATATGTGTTACATCGTCTCTTAATACGATTTTACTTCTTCCGCCTTATACATTAAACGATCGACGCTCATGTGACAATGCGGTCGATATACCTTTCCGCACCATCGCTACTATTCGCAGAGGACATCTCGTTACCGCTAATTGTACGAGACGCATTTTGCAATTCTTTATGGAACCACGTTTAGTGTAATATTCCTCCGCCATCAAAATAACTGTATTTATTCACTTTAATAAATTTAGTTCAATTTAATTCCATACAAAACACGTAATTACAACAATAATAAAAGTAATAAAATCAGTGCTTCATAATAAATAGAAGGTAAACAAGTAATAGTTGAGTTAACAATACCTTGACACTTGAAACTATATTTCTAGGTAAACTGCACTGGAAGTAGTTCTTGTGTGTTACTACAAACTTAATTTATCCGCCAATTGAAAATCAAAAATACAACTGTACTTACAATAGAGAGCTAGTATCAAAAGTGTTTAAACTTACACGACTTACACGGTTGCAGGCGATCCAGCTTGTCGGCAATTCAGGAACACATTGCAGCTAAACCAGTGTTGTGCTATCATTTCATCCCGGTTAGAAAATGTGATCCTGAGGACAAAGACTTAGCATGAGAAGCAATGGTTGTTATACAAAGGCACAGAGTACGGCCAGTCTGTCCGGAAAAATACGACAGTTAACATTAGACTTAGAGCACAATTGACATCGAAAGATAACAAACCCTAAGCCGATGATTGAGAAAAGGTAGTAGCCAAACTATCAAATCGTTCAATGTGTTAGTTACCATTGTACTTTTGTGTGGGCATTGTATTTGCTCCTATGTTGGTGTTGTGGCCTCATGGTGGTGCGCTACTTTTTGTGTAACCAGGCGATTGTGTGTCTATCACACTTGGTTTCATGTAACCACACTATCACACCAACTTCATTTTACCAATGTAGATGTAAGTCTCATCTATGACCTCTTGTGTTTAAAGCTGTTATCTAAATAAATTTTAGGGCAACTTGAGGGCGGCCTACGAGTCATGGCTTAACACGCTGCCGCTCACTTTAAAATCAGTGAGTGCTTGCAAAAACGCACTTATTTTTTTTTGTTCTATAGACTAAGAATATAGGGCTGCGTCTATAGACGTCGTTCGAATCTACAAGCATACACACACGCACGCACGTCTATAGACGCCATTTATGTCAACGGGTTAAGGTATTCCCGCGACTTAACTCAGGGTATATTGCTACATTAATACTGTTTGGAAATTGTGCAGGATAAACTCATCAAGGCGCGTACCGTAAGCAAACATTGCCCTCAGAAAACTTTGCCAAAAAACAATAAGCTGCAACTCTTGCAACGGCCATAGAACTGCGTTGTTCAAAACAAACATGCCAATGGACAGATATAGAAATACACTTTAGCATTGAATCCAAGATGAATATAGAAATTCACTTTAGCGTTGAATCCAAGATGGATATGGCAACAATTCGGAGCACCTTTATAATTAAAAACTAACTTCTACTGTAAGCTTAGATATCGTGCGTTATTTTTAACTTACAGATTAATAACTAAAACTAATAATAAAAAATAAAAGAAATGAAGGAAATGAATGAATGAAATGAATGAATGAATGAATGAATAAATGAATGAATAATAAGAAATGAACATGGAAATGAATGAAGAATCAAAAGTGAAAGACGAATCAATGTTTTAGAATTAAATGTGTTTTGAATGTGTGTGTGAAATAAAAATAGGCAGACGCATGTGTCGATAGTTAGAATTATTTGTTGGATTCTTGTTTTTCATACATTTGTACCACATTAACCATTTCTTTGACTTAAAGGTACTTTTCTGCATGTACAGCGTATGTCCATATGAAACCGGAATTTGTGTATAGAAAATACATGTTTACTATATGAAAACATATAGTACAACATATATTTTACTTGGAGCATTGCCTATCGCTAGTTAAATATTTTTCCCACATGTCTAACAATTTGTGAAGGCCATGCCAGAAAAACTGTTACTCTTTTCAATCACTCATCGAGATATTTTCGCAAATTTTCGTAAGACGTGAAACGGTGCTCTCCAAGTGTGTGTCTCGTCGATGCAAATAAGTACTAGTTGGAACGACTCGATTGGTGAATACGTCATATGGACTGCCTTTAACACTCGAGTACTGGGTTCGTACTGCAAACCGGTTTTGCTCTGTTGGAAAGCTGAACGGATGCTATGTAAAAGATAGACCTTGGATTGCTTTTTTGGATATTTCGCTTGTTTCGCTAAATAGCGAACGGCTCAAATCGATTAATTGTTGTTGGCAGCATTTGGTGTTAACCGTTTCACAACACTTTAACAACCAAGAGCAGACCACATTCTTCTGCTGTCTCCAAACACAGAATATTGTGTTCCTGTGAAAGCGATTCAATCTCGCAGACAATATGGATAATAAGTCTGCATTTATCCATAAAGTTTTAGGCCTGGAATCCTCAAAATAGATCCATTTTTCATCCCCAGCGAAGATACGACACAGAAAAGGCTTTCATTGTTTGCATTGTTCAGGGAAAAGAGCGCGCTGTCGACGTATGCTCTTTGTTTGACGCAAAACTTGACATTTTCGTTGCTGAACAAAGTATCTCTGCGTTGCAGTTTGCGTTGGTACTACGACTTCTTATTGTTCGCAGATGACCAAGCTATAGAAAAAAAACACAACTTGAAACATACCAACGTACGCCCACACGTGGAGAAAATAAGAGAAAATTGCGGTTTCACATCTACATAGCTAGTACGAAATATGAAATATGCTTGCGATAGAAATATAAAATTGTGCAGCATGACAATTACGTTACCTTGGATGACAACCATATTTAACATCACTAAAGCAACTGTAAGTCGTAAACTAATGATCGGGATTTCGCGAATTCTGATTTCATTTATGGGCTGCTACTACGCAGAAACTACATGGGACTGTTGACAGTGTTGCTATATATGTGTCAGACAGGAAACTTATTGAGCAATGTGCTATAGTTGTTAAAATCAAAGGAAAGCTCCACAATGAGTCCAGTGGAAGTATTACGATCTGTACACAATAACAGTTTTATAATGAGAGTGAAAGAGCAAGCAATCAAACATTAACAGGAGTCTAGTCTAGGCACTTATTTCTCTTTCCATTGCAAAAATTTCTGAAAAACTTTGTGGAATTAGTTTAACTCAGCGAGACACTCTCCTGTACCTCACACATGCATGAAAGTTTCTATCAAGAGCCTTTAAGATAATTTTGGATAACATTTTTATTTACACGTATGTACAACTAGAAGTGATCTTGTGAACTTATTTGGAAATATGATTACTTTAGTGAAATATGTTAGGAGCTTACGAGCAAAGAAAATGATGTCCATGCTGATGACCATAAAAGACTTGAACGCTAAGCTTATTATCAAACGCATTCACTTCAATTACGTAAATTTTAAATAAGCCACAAGATAAAACCAATAATTCATTTATGTTTGATAAGAATTCAATAAAAGCTCTTTACCGTCGAACTAGTAATCTACAGTCGTCTATCAGTCGCTGTAACCAGCGCACATTCAAATAATAATAAAACAAAAGAAAGTGAGCGTTAGAGAGGCTCATCAAGACGTGATAGATTTTATTAAATAACGAAAATATCATAAAGAAATAAAACTAACACGGAAAAAAAATTAAACATGAATTTCGCTTTTGTTACATTAGCGACGGTCGTGATCTGTGCCGCTGCTTTGGTCAGTGGTAAGTAAGGCAATAATTGAAAATGATATTTTTTTCTATTGTTTGAGCAAAATGCTTTACAAAATTGAAGTCATTTTATTATTATTAAGTAGTGGATTTGACGATAGACAATAAAACAATAAAAGACAACCAGATCGAATGCGAATGCAAATTAATTAAATCACAATCTTTCCCTTATTCTGAAACTCTTGAAAATTGATTTTCGCTAATGTTATTCCCTCTGGAGAGAAGGAAACTCATAAGGAAGCAGATCTCCTTTTCAATCCCAACTTCCATACCCTCCCGGGTCTTACTTATGCTACACAATCTACAAACTGAAATGACCCCAAAGCTTGATATCGAACAATTCATAAAAGGAAGTAGCATTGTCCGTTTGTCATAGCGCTTGCGAAATTCATGGTAGAATTTCAAAGCTTCCTAACATTTCATAGCATTTACTGCGATAATTCCTTACTATTTACTAAAGTAGATTAGATAGGAAGTGAATTCATGCAAAGCTCAAATACCTACAGATGCGTAAATAAACCAATAAATAAAGGGAAAGTTGGAATTTTTATAATATGTATTATTTCAGCCAAAGTCGGGTATGGACCGGGTGAGCAGGCATGGGGCCATATTGAGGTGCGCAAGGGTGCTCGCATGTTTTATTGGTTGTACTATACCACTGCTAATGTCAGCGATTACACTGAACGACCTTTAGCAATTTGGTTACAAGGAGGTCCGGGCGCCTCATCCACCGGCTATGGAAATTTTGAAGAGTTGGGCCCGTTAACCCTAGAAGGCGACTACCGCAATTGGACTTGGGTTAAAGATATGAATGTTCTATTCATTGATAATCCAGTTGGCAGTGGTTTCTCCTACGTAGATGATAGTTCCTTATTAACGACGGATAACAAGCAAATTGCTAAGGATTTAGTTGAATTAATGAAGGGCTTCTATCAAACGCACTCGGAATTTGAAAAAGTTCCTTTGCATATTTTCTGCGAAAGTTACGGCGGAAAAATGGCACCAGAATTCGCTTTGGAATTATATTATGCTAAAAAAAGAGGAGAAATACGTAGCAATTTGCAATCAGTAGCTTTGGGTGACCCTTGGACCTCACCCATAGACTCGGTTTTAAGCTGGGCCCCATTATTACTGAACATGGTAAACGAACTTAAAATTTGGTTTTTTCCTTTTTTTCAAATTAAAAATAAAATTCCGCTTCAGGGCATTGTAGATTATGACGGTTATGACAAAATTATGGCCTCTGCCAATAAAACCTTACAATTAATTGAAGCCGGCAAATGGACGGAAGCAACTGCCCAATGGGGTAATACACAAAGCGTAGTACATACGCAGTCCAAAGGCGTAGATTTTTATAACATTGAAAAGCCAACTCGTGGCGACACCTTTCAAACAAAACAATCTGATTACGGTAAAAACCGATTTTTATAGTATGTGTAGCTTATAAGACAAAATGTGTTTTTTTGAATAGACATCATGTTCCGCACATTAGTGCATTATGATATTGATGAGAATCGTGATCAAATGTTGTCCGATCTAATGCGAGCAAATGTTACCAAAGCTTTAGGTTTACCCTCCCATGTAAAGTGGGGTTCTCAAAGTGGATTGACATTCCAAAAACTACGGGGAGATTTCATGAAACCCGTAATAGATGTCGGTATGTAATTAACATGTTAAACTAAGCCGCTATCACAAAAAGTTATACATATGTTTTTTAGTTAGCGAACTACTGGATAAGACCCCCTTGAAGGTTGGCGTTTTTTCCGGACAATTGGATTTAATATGCGCCACCCTTGGTTCTGTTAATTGGATTGATCGCATGCAATGGAGCTACAAGCAGGATTATTTAAATGCTCCACGCGAAGCTATTACCGTTGATCGAGTGTTGGAAGGTTATGTAAAAACTGCTGGCAACTTTTCCATGTTCTGGGTGAATCGTGCCGGTCACATGGTGCCCGCGGACAATCCGGCTGCAATGAGTTTTATTTTGAAAAAATTTACTAATCATGGTTAAGTTATAAAAAATAAACCCATTATTGAAAGCGAAGCAATATACGAAAATTACTTTATCTTACATAGTGCGAATGACAAAAAATTTTCACGAACGCATGCAAACGGCGTAAAACGTTCTGCCGCAATGTATGACGAGCACCAACGCCAACACCATTTCTCTTGCAGTAACTTACTTGGTTGGCATATTTTTCTCTTGGCTTCTAACAGAAAGAGAATTAAAGCAGGATTTCTCCTTTAGAGCCGATTCGGGGATTTTGTCATTCCTTAACGTATTTCAAAAATGTTGAACATTGGTTAACTTTTTTTCACTCACTAACTGCAGTTCTTTCTCCCAAAAAACAATGCATGAAATACTAAAACGAGTCTTTAAACAAGACTAGTATACCACCTGATGAATTGCGCTTAATTGAACTGAGATGCCTATGACCTCAAGCAAAGTGCAGGAAAATTCCAAGCCAAGCTATGGAAGTTCCTAAATACCTTGATATAAATAAATAATTTGTAAAGCTTTATAATACTTTGGATTTCCCTTAATATAAATGTTTCACTTGGGTTCTACAAGTTCGTAAATTCTGTAGCGTATTTTCACTGTTATTCTCAGCTAATGTAGGAACAAATGCTACACGTGTTACGCCGCAGTCATGTATTTCTTTAGATGAAAGATCTCTTCAAATTCTGCATGTCGTTCGTAATCACTCCGCCCTTCAAATTACCAATGCAAAAATAAGTACCGCATTCACTAGAATGAGGGGAAGGAAGCTTCGCAGACCAAGGAAAGCATATACATTCTTCATCAGCACCAACTTTTGAGTCGATTTAAGCATGTGCGTCCGTCCGTCTGTTAAATTGCATTCATGCCCTTGGCCGCAAAAATGAAGCTACCGACTTCAAACTTGGAGGTTCTCGCAAGCAGGTTGATATTAAAAATGGACACAAGTCCACAGCGTAAGCTGAACGTAGCTCCGTTTTTCTAAACAACAATTTCCGTGTTTTTGCATTTTACATATAAGTTATAAAAGATAGAAGACTAAAGTTTCCAATATTTCCTTTACGAAAAACTCTACTATTTATGTACAAAATTGGAAGAAGTCGGCGATGCCCACACAAAATTACAAGTGACTAAACTTCCTTTTTTTTCACTTTTTTGAGGTGTTAAGGTAAACGAGACAGAATGTTTAAACCTATTTTGTACATTTCTCAAATGAAGATATATTCTCTGCTTAAAAATGCGTTAATATTGTGGACACCACGACGGCATTAAAGGTTCACTTATGGTCGAATATAATTTTCTGATCTGTTTAAATGTGCGCGTTTATCTATACCTCCCTACGCGGCACGAAATTATATAGAATATGGTTTCTGTTAAGATGTAAATTAGTGTTGATTAATCCAAACACATAAGTCTGGACTGACACTATTTTTGGAATGTAATTTCAAGATCAGCAGAATAAGTAACAGCAGCACGGAAAGCACAAGCGTGGAATAGTTAATTACGTGATGATGTTCACTATTAGAATTTATGCAATGCGGTAAATGTATTAAAGTCGATTCTTTCAGTACTTTAAAGATCACTTAGTTGGTCCAGCTGTACTTTAAATTGATTTGAAACATTAAAAATTTCTTCAGTTTGCTCACGGCTGAGTTCATGGGCTCATTTAGGAGTTCAATAGGTTTCCTTGCCGCAAACCATTGACATTTCAGTGTCTGAAACCGTAGCAAAGAACGATTTGCTTTGTTGGTTCAGCGGACTCCATGCTGGCTTTCCTGGAATTCAGGGAAACTTAAAACAAGTTGCGGTTTAATTGCTGAGTAAACTGATTTCGCAAGCACTGACCTCCGAATGCTTTCTGAACTCAGATGGTTTGTCTCCACATGTATATACGTCTTCTTTTGTTAGGATGCAGTTTGCTCTATCGTTAGAAGTAAAAGGAATATATACAACTCTGTGCGCATTGATCGCTAGATATACATTACCTGGTGTGATGGTGATTAATGTTTCATTTGTTATTCAAACAGCAACTACCATGAATAAGTCGAAGGGTTGACGATCAACCAGAGGCAACTGAATTTCGAATACGACCGCGTTTTTGGTTACAGATCCCTTAGCACTCATTAACTTATATAGTGCAATTAAGTTGACATCTTCGATTGGAAGACCGTGCAATGTTGGAAAACGAGCCTTACTTAAAGTGAGTTCGCCTTTCAGCTGGCGAGGTGACAGTAAAAGTGGACTAATTCTTCCATTATGAGCTTCAGTGGGCACATTTATAGTTTCAGCTTCGGTTCTTTGAAGATTTATAGCTGTCAGTGGTAATTGAGTCGATTAGAGCCCGACCAGTTGTGTTTTACTATTCTGTTGAGATCCCTTGTCTATTACATTCTTGTTACGATCAACCATCTCCATCATTTCATATAAGCTTTGCTGTGTACTGATCTTGTCCTCTTTTATGATATTGACAAAGGAAGCAATTAGTGACGTTTGATTTTTCACAAGACGAAATACGTGATCTCTCTCTATTTTTGCTTCATTAATAATTTTCGCCATCTCTTCAGCATCATCTGAATCTCGAACACCAAATAACGATCGAGCAACGTTTCCGATTATATTGAACGGTGACCTTCTGAGTCGTTTACTTGTAAATGATTCCTCTTCTTAAAGTAATTCCTTTCTTATTTGACTGAATTTATTGGTTAAGGCGTTGCACACTGAATGGTGTTCGATTGCTGGTCATAACTAATGCAAGGCATGAATATCTGAAGAAAAATCGTTTAAGTTCGACGTAAATGGTGAGAGATCATATCACATATCAATTTCCAGTCAGCAGTGGCCATCCTTGCTGTTCCGATTCCTTCGAAGGTTAAACCTCGCTCATCAGGGAAATTTTTTAACATATAGCAGCAGTGATGAGAAGTAATGTTATTAACATGGTAAGTAGGATTAACCTGGTAAGGATTGGTTGAAGATTTAATCTTTTTGGTGGACTGACATCCTTATTGTCTTTGGGCATAGGACGAAACATGGTTGGATTCTTTACCAAAGCATCTTCACTTTTGTGCATACAACTGATGTTCGTAACAGTTCCAAATATAAATAAAATATATCGATCGGAACTTTAATAAGCTGTAGTAACTTTCACGGTTTTTATAACACACATTGTGATAAACAATTCATCACCTGACAGATCTATTGGTTCTTTTAAGCACTAATGCCATCGATTCATTATTAGTCCTATTCCTATTACAGAGTTTCATCGAAACTTTGTAATAAGAAATCCTCTTCTGTGAACGAACTCTCAAAAATATTTGCTCTAGTATTTCGGATTTCTGCAAAATATTAATGCGCCATATATTTGAAAATAGTTTTGTGACAAAGTCGGTCTTCCTCTTCTTTGGGCGATTTATATAATTTTTCATCCCTGATGTTCTCTCAAATGAGTTGTTCGGCTTTGCCTTGCTTAGTAGTGTCAGGATATGTCCCCTATTCGCGTAACACGACGATGAAAGAGTTGGGAAGTTTTCCTCAATTTGCGCCCTATATCATATTAAAGTTTCCCATAAAAAGATTGCTGCATGTAAATTTCTATTACTCCAAGCTTACAGTAAATATTTCTATTACTCCAAGATTACTGCAAGTAAATTTCTTACAATAATCAATCATTCCGTTAAAACGAAATAAAACATGCCACAGTTTTTTTTGCTTCGTTTACTTTATTTATTTATTTGTTTATGGTTCTCATTGTTAATTTGTCGGAGTTCGATAAAAAACCTTGAACGTTAATCTTCAGTTTAAGAGTGGAATCTTAAAATTACTTAACTTAGTGTCTCTTTTTAACATATTTTAACATCTTTGCACCACTTTTTAACATATCTTAACATCCTAGTAGTTAGTAGTTATGCGCCCAGTTGACTAATGTTATTTATGTCTCCATCGCCTGACTCACTATTGCTACGACTAAACTCTAGTGCACCATGTTCCCGTAAAGAGTATTTGAAGAAGAAAACAAATTAATTCAACAATTGATTTTTTTTTTTTGTTTTATTTTATTTTACCTACTTATGCATGAAATTCAACTAAACAAAATGAGCAGTCGAATTCAAGTACAACTTAAGAGTAAATCTTATACTAATAGTTTTAAAAACTAGTATGCAATATAAAGGAAGATATGAAAAAAGAAGGGTAATAAAAACAAAAACAAAGTAACTTGAAAATAATAATTCATATGTTCCATATCCACTAAATAAAAAGGAAAAAAAAAGTATGTACAGCTAGCGCAGAAGCACACCTGCAACAAATACAGATCCAGGTTGAAAGTGAACCCCTAAATAATTGCATGCATAAGCTTGGCAACCGACACTTTAACAACACCATACAATTTTCGAAAAAAAAAGAGATATTACGAACGCAAGTTAGTTTAAACACGACATAGGTAGATCGCGCGTATTAAGCAAAGTTGCTTTAATAGACTTTAAAGAGTCCGATAATGAGAATAAGTGATAGACATCATTTAGGTTTCTGCAAACAACTGTGAGCGAGTTAAATAGCTCATAATTGTATTTACATTGGCTAAGCTTAATCAAGATAAAGTGCCTAGAGAAGCGGTTAGGGACATTGAAGCTTAGCTCATCAAGTAATGCGCGCGAATCTATAGTACCATTTATTACTTTTGATTAAGAAGGAAACGTCAAGAACAAATCTACGTTTCTCAAGAGACGGTAAGGATAATAGAAGCAACCTGTTTTCATAGGGGGGAAGAGAGTCATTAATTTAATTGATTAATTGAACAAATGATGATGATGAAATAAAAGAAAAAATTTTAATTCCAATTTATTTCCAAATTATTTATAAATTATTTGTAATTGGGCGGAAAAAATGCTGAGTTACGTTGGAATCAAAATTTGGTCTTTAATTGTGGTATGAATAAACTAATCAGGAGCATTTTTACACCGAATTCAGATTAGAGTAACAGTTCTTCATACGCATATTCACGAGATTGAAAATTATGTACGAAAATATGAAAAGCATGTATGTGAACGGAATGCAGCTATTTCCTTAACCTCACATTCTTAATCGATCAACGAATATTTGTGCCAAATTTCATCTTTTTATCTTTTAAATGAACTGGTTTTCGTAGATCATCCGTAGTTCTAGCATTAAAATTTTCATTTTCTTAGTATATCCAAAAATATAACTAAAAGTATGAAAATGTCTGCAATAATATGCTTATAAAAATCCTTTCGCTTTTAAAATCTTCAAAGTAGATCGCAGATGTTCTTGTTTGCGTTGTCAATACATTGATCTGCTTTATTGTTCACCATGAAATTTCCATATAAATTTTGTTAATTTCCGAACGCACTATGAGTGTTTGTTTTATTGCCCCCATTAGCAAAGTTTTTTTCACTGTTTTCTCTTATTAATAAACGTTAAATATCATATCATTCCTTCATTATTTACACACAAATTATATGAAATGTTATTCAAAACTCAAACCAACCAAATTTTCTCCTTCTTTACTACTTTAATCATTCACATTGAATTTAAGCAGCGAGACCAATGACGATATTAGTGCTTAAACAATCACTATTGCCAACAAGCACCATTAAGGGGAAAAAAAGAGAGAGAGAGACTGCAATTAAAGACTGTTATGCTTAGAGAAATGAAAAACAAAAAAATCATCATACGAAAGTTGACAGACGAGAGTGGATATAGACTTATGTAAATAAAAATTGTCATTAAAACGAAGTCATTGCGTCGTGGGATCAAGTCACATTTGTCCTTGTGAACAGAAAAAATATCGGTATAGCGCACAGGTTTCTTTATTTTCATAGTTACAAATTTAAAAAGGTAAAAGGGCAAGATAAGAGTTTGAAATATGCATTTATAATCACTCAGATTCCTTTGCAATACCTTCGCTTTGAAATTTCTTATTAATTCATCATCGTTAAACCAACTTAAAAACAACCCTTTTTAATAGGAATTTTTTTGTTAACCTTACGTTTTAGCGATTTCTTATGACACATAAAACAGCTACGTTTCACACGATATTAATTGTCTGTTATTTACATCACAGAAACTTTAAAATTTGTGCAATGCAGTAAATTTTACTTGTATTAAATGTACAGCGCTGTAAGTGTAATAACAGCAACATATGTTTGTTGCTTACCTCTCTTTCGCTCTCCCTCGTATACGCGTTTTTATATGTAATTAAAAATCCATCTAGTGTTATATGTTGTGAAAATTTTTATTGAAATAAAAATTATAGCCTTTTAAAATGGCCAAAGTTCGTATGCCTAAACAAAAAGTTATTTTATGCGGGGACTATGGTGTTGGGAAGAGCTCTCTGTTTAGAAGATTTACGAATAACACTTTCGTCACAGACACAGACCGTAAATCAACATTGGGCTTAGATCATATCGAGAAAGAATATAAAGTTGAAGATAAACAAATAAAGGTAAATAAAAGTAAGCCTGTAAACATTAAATGAAATTGTTTTCTTGTGGTACGTTTCATTCATCGTTCCAGTTACAATTATGGGATACGGGCGGCATGGAACGGGTTGCTTCGGTAACTTCGTCTTACTACAAATTTGCTGAAGGTGCTATTCTTGTATTTGCCTTAGATAATGCAGCATCATTTCATTCTTTATCACAGCATTTATTGGATATTGTTACCTATGCGGAGAATGCCAAAATATTCATCTGTGGTAATAAAAGTGATTTAGAAGGCCGGGAACCCGAAGTTACCGATGCCGATGTGGAAGCTTTTTGTGAACAATGCCATAGCCTTATAAGTGCCACATATAAAACATCGTGCAAAACGGGCCAGGGCATAGAAGATATGTTTAGCGATATATCCCGCATTTTAGTGGATGCGAACCGTTCGAAAATGGATTTACAGGCCAGTATGGAACAGCATGGTTTTCAAATAATAGCCGGCAATCTGCAACCTTTGGATTCTCTGACTGAGGGAGAAGAGGCCTCCACTTGTATTTGCTAGCAAATGGGGAACGTCGAGTTCGGTTAAAATGGGTGAGCAATGAAATGTTGCCGAACTCGCAAAGAAAAAAGCATTGTCCCTATATCATAGTAATCAGAAGATTTTTATCATAGTACTAAAGGGGTACGAATAATTTATTGAAGGACAACCAAACAAGATAATTTCAAGTCGAACACACTTTACTAATAAGCTCTATGTTAAACACTTACATTCATGTGTAGGAATAAGTTAATAATTCTTAATCTTAAGATTCTATTTGTAAATTTTTAACTTTAACATCATCAAAAACCTTCATTATGAACAGGCATTCAAACATGATCGTCCAATTATTATAAAAAATATTTAGTGGTAGGAACAAAAATTTCTAGGGTGTAGAAAACTAAGCTTCTATTATATTATTATATTATAGTTACGCTAAAAATAAATGCAAAAGAAAATAAAATACTAAAGTTATTTTTTATTAAGTTAATAACAAATCGCACAACAAAAACAAATCTGGAAATTATTTTTAAGTTACTTCGGTTAACTATTTATTTAGGCTTTTCGAGCACTCGAGGAAAATGTTAAATATATGCTAACCACAACAGCCACAACAAAAAAACCGCCAACCGTATACAATATCACTTTCTGACGCATTGCTCGCATCCACATCGAATTTAGCGTTCTGGATGCTCGACCTAACTCAGCATTCGTTTCTCTTAAACGAGCTCGAGAAGACTGTATGGTTTCTCTTTGATGGTGCAAATCACCTAATACTTGCGCGCCCAATGTCTCTGTTTCTAAAGCGACACGATAGCCTTCTTGTAAGCGATTGCCCGTACGTTCAATGCGCTCCGAGTTGTCAAGTAATCTTTGTCTTTGGTCATGGCTTATTGACACATCTTCATAATAATCTTCATCATCGCCGATTGCAAGATTAATCGCCTGCGCTTTGCGACTTTTTAAACAATCTTCTCTTGCTTTTTTGTATTCATTTTGCAGTCTTTTCAATTCAACTTGAGCACAATTCAGTTTACTAGTAGCTGTTGATCGTTGAATTGAACTCAACTCGCGTATCTCTAAACCCATCTGCTCAAGTAATTCCTGAGCTTCCACTAAGCCGCCATCGATTTTTGCATACAATTCTTTGCGTTCACTAACCAAAGCTATTTGTCCGATTTGTATGGTAATTTCTGCAATAAGGGTTGCATATTGTTGCTCATATTGTTCTAATAGAGACATTTATTTACGCAATTTCTTTTGTTTGGCCTTTTCTGTTCTTCTTCAATTAAAAAATCTGTATTTTAATCTAGATTCTCGTTTGTTTTTTCTTTTTATGATAAAACAGCTGTTTCTTATTATTTTTTTCGGCAATCTAATTACAGCTATCGTGAAGGATGCCAGAGTTAAAAATTTCTTCTTCTTTTTTTCTCTGAGATTCAATCATTTTAAGTAAACGTGATGGATTGCTGTTTTTCTCACACTCTAAGAGGAATTCGCGGTAAAAATGCGATTTTAATGAAATTAATCATAGTTCAAAAAGCATTGCTCTTATATATATTGAAAAGTTGCAGTGGGCAGTGAAGAAAAGTATACATTACATTACGGATTTTTTCTTTTTTAATAACCGCTTCTTTGAATTTATTCGTTACAGAAGCGTTATATAAATATTTGTGCAGAAAATCTCAGCAATTTGAAAAATGATTTAAAACGGAGATAATTGGAAGGGTTCATCCAGCTATCATTTAGTTTGAGTTATAAATGTTTCTTAAAGGGGATACAAGGCCAATCAAATGCCTCGTTTGGGCATACACCAACATTTTATTAACTTCAAAGGGAAAGAGTTGTTATAGCACATTTTAAGCAATCCTACATTTGAACCCATCAAAAAGGTGCACTTAATCATTGCAAAATTGCATTAAATGCAAAATTGAAATTTTCCACTTTTTTGGAAATTACAATGGTATATTGGAAATGGTCATTAAAATGAATGGTAGCGTCAGTAAACCGAAGACCTATCAATAATCAATGAGACGCTGTATATGAGCTACATATCTCTGTTATGCTAAGCTCTGTTTTTTCTCTTTGTCAATCAATTTGCTAACTTCTCTTGCTTGCAATAGTCGGCAAGAACTGTCACAAACTTCACATAGACTAACTGCGTTATCAACATCTTCCTTTTCTTTTTTTTCTTGAAGGTAGGCAAAGCGAGAAATTTTAGTTAGAAAAATTATTCCAAAATATCTCGGAACTTTTGAAGTTTTTGAAATAATCATAACGAAAATATGAAATAAAATAAAAACTAAAAGTGCTTTATGTACATATATTTTTTGTTTTTTTGGAATTTTTCGATTTTACTTGTGATGTGGACGATGCTTAACTTCTACTTATGGTGCAAAAAACTTCGTAATTGTTTCGCGTGGACGATGTTTAATAGACTAAAGTCGACAATATGGTGCAACGTTTGACATTGAGGAGACGTCTGTCCTACAACACTAAATCGAACAGAAGGCGTATGTAAGTAAACAAATGCATATTTGTACCTCAGCAGTTTTTGAATGATTAAATAAATGAAATGTTTTTATTGCAGTGTGCGTACACCGGGTGGTCGCTTAGTATATCAATACGTCAAGAAAAATAAAACTGTGCCTAAATGTGGTCAGTGTAAAGAGAAATTAAAGGGTATTCGCCCTACACGCCCATGTGAACGCAGTCGGCTGTCTAAACGTCAAAAAACCGTCGCCCGTACGTACGGTGGTGTTCTTTGCCACGGTTGTTTACGCGAACGCATCGTTCGTGCTTTTCTTATCGAGGAACAGAAAATAGTCAAGGCTTTGAAAAGCCAACGCGAAATGATGGTTAAACCCGTCAAACCTGTGAAGGCTGTAGAAAAGAAGCAGAGTAAAACAGCTGGTGCTGCCAAAACAGCATCGAAATCGGCCACAAAAAAGCCCGCTCAGAAATCAACCGGTAAAACCAAAAAGTAGGAGGAATTTTGGTTTTGTTCGTTAAAATATTTTCTGGGATAATTTGTGTTTTTTTTTATTTAATAATAATAAAAAAAAGAAGTGCGCGAAAGAGTTTAATGATAAAAACAAAACTGCAAAATTCACTTAAGCAAGTGTTTGGGGCTTTGCGCTGAGCTTAATACGCGACTGTTGGACGCTGGTATATAAAGACCTGAGAAAAGATTTTTAATTTAAAGAAAAGAAAACCTGGCAAGAGCATATGATTGTTTTTAAAAGAAACCAGAAGCTGCACGAAGGGGGAGAATAATTCATACATATATTCTAGGAACACCGTTTCAGATCCGAAAGGAAGGGGATATTTAATATTAAAAGTTTTTGGGCAACCAATATATCTGTCGTCACGAATCGTGGGAAACAACAAGAGGTCTCGCGCTAGGTCTCTCTATATCCATCATTGCATCATTGATGTGGACTATATTACTTCAATTTTTTCTTTCATATATATTACGAAGCTAGCAGTGCGATAATCACCAGGGGATAATAAGCCAAAAATTTTTACATTCTTAAGGTACCAGCAAACGGCAACTGTTGTGAATTTCTTGTCACGTCAGTAGAATACGTTCTGTACTGCATATATTTAAATAGTCCAATTGCCGTTCAAATCGAGAAGGTAGACTTGTTAATCGGGCGAGGTAATCACAAAATTTGCGAAAGGTTCTAGAAGCCTGCAGTTAACAAAAGAGATTGGTTTAAAGCATAATTGATCAACACTCATAATTTTCATATCAGGATTTTATGTCTATCAGAATATGTTAAGTGCCTAAACTTTAATACTCTCATTCTTTACACTCGCATTTACAATTCGGTGGAAAACAATTTTCTTTGTAGTTTATACAAGCAAGGCAGTTTCCTATGTTGTGTTGATGACAAGTCCAAGGATAGGAGCAAGATGGCAATTATTTTTGGATAAAAGTTTTGTTCAGCTTTTTGTATGCATTATATATAATCCACAAAAAAACACTTCCATCTTTATAGTATAGTAACGATTAGAGTGTTTTATGTAAATGTGTCTTCTGTTAGCTACTTTGCGCGTTGTACGGCTAACAAAGTTTGACTTGTTGCAACGAAAGGGTGGTTAACTTCGTTTACAGTTTTTACATTCATTCATACACCGCGATGACTATAAATCGATAACATCTACTAAATTTCTGTCGTGTAATCTCTAGTTTGTGAAAAAATGGCCGAAAATTCATTTTATACGCGCGTTCGTTCCTTAAATTTTACGCGAATATTGTTAATTATAGCTCTTCAATGTGAATTTCAAAAAGGTAAGTGCATCTTACTTAATGGGTTATTGAAAATTTTTTGCAAGTTTTCGCGCAATTTCGTACAATTCGTGAGAATTACCTAAAGACATTTTAAGGCTTCCCTTGTGTTTTTCTATTTGTTTTTTTTTTTTTTATCTTCAAAAGAAGTGTCAAAATGTATGATTGTCTCTTTCTTACAACTAAGAATTGAAACAGGTGTTTTTTTTTTTGATTGCTAATATATTAGAGGTTTTTGGTGTTGCAGTGTTTAAGCAGAATATTGTACAGGAACGTTTTCTTAATTAAATTTACTTCAAGTAATTTGTGAATACTTACTGTAAATAATAGCCTGATTATAGCAATTCGCACGCTTATTAGCAATTTCTTCCTTTTATTCATAAATTAATTTATCTTTTGTGATGTTTGGTTTACATTGTGTATAGAGATAGCGAATAAATCATCTGGTATGCACATATGGTATAAATAAACGATATTTTATTTACGGTATAGATGATATGAAAACTTAACAACGGTGTTATCATATCGCTTATATAAAAATTATCTCTCGAATGCAATCCCTTCTTTACTAGGTGGCGCCCTACTAGAATTGCCGGAAGCAGAATTTATTATCTTTTTTACCAGGTCAGCCAGAATTTATTATCTTTCTTAACAGGTCAACTAGTTTAGCTATATTACATACAAGATCCAAACAATTCGAAATTATGTCCATATTTGTTGTGAAAATATAAGAAAACATCTAAAAATTATTTACGTTGGATTCTTTTAGGCCAATACGTAAGGGTTTGTTGAAGATATTCGATAGACGACTACGAAAAACGAAAAGTGTTTTAATAAAAAAGCACGCAAAGAGTAAACGAGCTTATTATGATATGTTAAAAAATAATGAATGATAATAGATTATATGATATGCTTTTTGTTGTTGCATGTACCGTCAATTGTCACGAAAAGCAAGGATCTGTTTTTTGTTGTTTCGCCATGTGTTAACCACTTGCGAAAAAGTTTGTTTACAAAAACGTATGCAATCGAGTCGCTGCCAAACTTAGTCAAGCTATAAATAACTTTAAACGATCTTCTAGAACAAATTTAATATTTTTGGCCGGCGTTAGAACACATACACTCTCGGGCGGGAAAAAATGTTATGAAAATATCAATATCGATATATCAGTTTCAGATATTTGGCGTACCGTGAGAATTTTTCGAGGGTTTATTTCCTCTCATTGTTCTATACCCGCACAGCTCTTTAATGAATTTTGCGACAAACTTTTGGTCCAATAATGTCCTCTGTATCGGTTTGTAAGGAACGTGATAATTTCTTGTTCAACGACATATCTCTCTCTGAACTTGATAAAGCCGTTAGTTTCTCTAAGGCTTAGCCATCCCAAGACGTTGAACATCGAAAATAGATTAATTCTGCTCAAGGAATTTAATAACATTCTAATTATCAGTTACACATCCATTTCTTGGTACGGATTCCAAATTTTCACTTTAGGAAAAAAGAATAAACCGCCCATGAATCTTAACTTCTACAGATGTATTGCCTTAGTTTCCAGCTGTAGCCAAATTCTCAAAAAAGTATTGCATTCAGGTTGAGAATGATAGTTCGAATCTAAATGCATTCTCAGTAATTTTCAATTTGTTTTTAGGCTTTCCAGTGTCATAGATCTGCCCAAGACAACATTGTCACTTTGTGGTCTTTCAAAGTAGAAACGACGTTTCCAAAGCTCCTTGACAGTAAAACTTGGGTGGTTTAATAATTTGAGGGTAAAGTTTTGAGGAATGCCTTAGCGCAGAGCTTCTTACTTCTTCAAAATAACATTCTGATCGAAAGACTAATCAAATGAAATTACAGCTAATAAGTATTTTCCTTTGCACCTATCACCTTTACCTTAAAAAGAAGAAGCTCGCCATTAAACATAGCTATTCATATAACGACTTTTTAAAATAAGGTGCTATATGGGAAACGGCTGAAAAGATTGTTCGATCTGACCCATTTTCAGCCAGGTTAACTTCCTTCATCCTAAGAAGACGTAGGCATAATTTTTTACACCCACCACTGTAAGATGGGGGGTGTACTCTATAATGTACGTAACAATCAAAAGGAAGCTTCAGAGACACTATGAACTATATATATCCTTGATCAGCGTGAAATTCTGAGTTGATTTAGCCATGTCTATCCGTCTGTGTGGTGTTTGTTATTGGCACTCTCCTGGTCGCAAAAATAAAGTTATCGACGTCAAATTTTGCAGAAACATTGGAACTTCTTGCATGCATTCATTCTTAGTATTGAAAATGAGTCAAATCGGTCGAAGGACAGGACACGTCCACAATATCACGTACACTGAGAACATCTCTGCTTTTCAAAAGGAATGAAAAATTGGTTTTTTGCTCATTATTAATGCAACTAAAAGTACAACAATTGGAAGACATGTTCTGTGGTCGATGTTGTAGCATTCGTGCACAAAAATGTAAAATATTGGCCACGCCCACCCGATATTGTAGTGTATCAAAATTTTATTATTTATTTTAATACCTTTATAACATGGAGAAACAAGCTTCAGAAAGCCCATTAAATTCTTGGCCAGTTACAACCCTTGAACGCCTCTAAACATGTCGGGCTGTTCGTCTGTCCGTCCGTCAGTTTGCGCAACTTTGTAGCACAGGAGTTGACGACGTCCGAAAGTGACGTGATTGCCATTTCGCTGTTTTGCCGCCAGCACATCCATAAGCTACCCGATAAAAGGTAAAGACCCTAGATAATGATAGCGCATATTTCTATTATTAAAGTTTGTGATAAGCATATCTTAAACAAAGCTGAATGTTGTCAAAAATTTATTTACCCACCTAAGATATTTATTTAAATTACTCTGCGCTCCAACTTAATAAAAAAATTTTGCTTTGTTCTTAGAATTAAACCATATTCTAAAATTAAATCCTTCGTCTGGGTAACGGGTAGAACTCGATAAGTTCTTAGTATGGCAACTAAAGCAGCTTTAATTTCTAGCATTGCAAATTTTTGACCTGAAAACATTAAGAGAAACGAAAAATGTGAAAAGTTGTTCTGTAAGCATCGTGAGTCAAGATACGAACCGATGCAATTTCTTGAACCAGCGCTAAAAGGCACAAAAGCAAATGGATGCATGTTGCGGGTATTCTCTGCGAAAAAACGTTCAGGTTTAAACACCGAAGGTTCAGGAAAATGCTTTGAATCTCTCATAATGTCAATGATATGAATATTAATCTGCGCGTTTGCCGGTAAAATTAAACCATTCAAAATTGTCTCCTTGGTACACTGCCTTCCTATAAATGGCACAGACGGATACATTCGCAAAGTTTCCTTAATCACACATCCCAAGTACTCCAGTTTGTTAAACTCGAACACGGTCAAGTTCTCAAAAGCGGCTGAATAAGAGGAAAGAGGTTTAACATGCGTGTATGTTTTTATTACCATTTTCGCGTCTCACTAAGATTTTCGATTTCCTGATAGCATTTCTCTTGTATATCTGGATACTGAGCTAAGTTTAGTAAAGCAAATTTGAGGCACGTTGAGGTGGTGTCATAGCCTTCGAACATAAATGTATCCACTTCCTCACAGATACCCTGATGATCTACAAGTCCTTGTGCTTCTTGATAAAGTAGCGTGTCCAACATCGCATAACGGGTTTTTACATAAGAATTTCTAGAAAAGAAACCGAGAAACGTTTGAGTGTCGATTTCCCGCTTGGGCAGAGGAAACTTGACGATATTCTGCAATACGGAATTTGTAACGGGAGAAGTAACCATCGGAATTCACATTCATACATAACCATCGATGAAAAGCTCTCGCGCCGATTGCGGCTGGCTGTGTGCTATGTCTATATATATAAGTTTCAAACAGTATATAGGGAATGTCGGTTAGGCGCGACTTCCAGATCAATCTGTCAAAAGTACATAATGAAAGAGTAAAACCAATACCGAAATCCCAGACAGATAACATATAGTCTGTTGAAGAAGAAAAACAAGCAGACCCAGACGGAATTTGCTGCCGAGTTGAGGATTTAAGAAAACGCATTTACGAGTTGTCTTTGCTTGCAAATGATCGAAACGAAAATTTCAATGGAACACTTGATGAATCCTAACATAACAGAACAATTGCTGTTCTTGGGAACAAAGTTATGAAAAGATAATTTCAGGGAAATGCCATGTGCTTACTCTTTATCGACTTTGCAACCGTTGTTACCGTTCTCGAGGAATTCTTTTCGCTTTTTGTTTATAATTTTGCCGCTGAAGTTGTGAGCGATTTCTACATAATGCTTGCACTTCCTGTACTGCCCGAAAAGATAAAATATAATTCTGTAATACATCAGTGGATTGCACGCTCTCTCCACTAATATTGCTTCAACATTATGAATAGCAGCACGATATTCAATGTCGCCGGCAATGTCGGTCAATTTAACGCCCAAGGCCGTCTCTGAAGAACAAAAAGTATTGAAATAATTACATATTTTCTCATATCTTTTTAATCGCAAATTGCGCACCGCACACGTTATTTAAAGAGAATTCTGCTGTAAGATCGCTAACATTGATTCTGTCATGCTGGAGATGATTTAATTTCTCCAGAAGTTTTAAACTTTCTTCTCTGAAAAACGAAATTACTATCGATTACGTATAACATAAGAAGTATTTATCTTTACTTGAAGATTTCATTAAAGGTTTGCAAGATATTGAAATGAAAGGCTGGCGTTAACATTTTACGTCTTAAATGCCATTTTTCTTCTGAAAATTCACAAAATATATGTTAATTATCTATGTTATGTAAGACTTTAAAGTCAACTAACCCTGACTCAGTAATAAACCATTGCCGAGGAAAGATCGGATTAAGTCATACATAACTCCTTTAGTTGTGAGAGTTTGGCTCAGAAATACTTGCTCAGCATCTTCGGCATTAATTATATTGTAAATAGGAGCGTTCAAGAAATGAAGGACATAACTACGTCCCCTTGAAATTTTCGCCCAACCACGGGTGAGTTCAAATAGTTGTGCTATTCAATTATAAAATACTGGCTTTAAAAAATGATGTTCGTTGGAAGAGGATTAAGCCAACAAAAGGCACACCTGGTGTCGCGTTCAGCACATCGAAATTATTCCCGAAAATTGTTTTACCCGGTATAACGCGCACCTTTTCTCCCAAACGCTTACCATCAACACATTTTATCCGTTTACACAAAGCTAAGATAAAATAATTTTCATTCACTTTACGGAAAAGTACGATCGAAACGATTAAAAGAACTACGAAAAATAGTAACATTTTCTACTTTTCAAACTTTCTTCTTCACTTCAACAAGTGTGTGTATGCAATGAAATTTTGTATATAAGACTGAATTAAAAAATTGTGCTGCCGTTGCTTAAATATTAACTAAAGTTTTGTGCGAAGGTGATGATCGTTGAACCCATGTTTTAAAAGATACTGTGATTTTAAAATTAATTATTTCCGCGATCTCCGAGTGCTATAAATAAAATGGTTATAATTGCACCCATCTTATTATTGTGCATTTCTTTTTGACATTTGATAAGCATCACTTTTGGGTTTATGTTATGGGAGTATTATGCGTATGCTGGCCGCTTCTAAGAGTAGACATATTTCGTTTGTTTGTTTGTGTAAAGTTCTTCACTTTGTACTTTGAATCTGTGTGAGGAGAAGACGCTGCGCGCTTATCAGAACTGTTTGAATGCAAGGCCTTAAGGCAACAAATATTGTACAAGGTCGAAAAATTTCATACCTCACTCCATTGTTGTATCCATCACCGACGGATGAGCGAATATTCATTTTGGCAAAACGTTTGCAACACTCAGAAGGAAGCTTCGGAGACCCAACAAAATTGATGAAATTCTAAACCGATTTAAGCTTGTCCGTCCGTCTCTCCGTGTAATGGCTGTGGTAAACATTTTCCTGTTCGAAAAAATTCAGCAATCGGCTTGAAAAGAATGGAAGGTTTTTCATGCAGGTTGTTTTTGAAATAGAGGCAAACCTGTTAAAAAAGACGACCAATGTGCAACAAGATCTAGGATTACCTCTCGGCCACATCTATTCAATATTACACAATATTGAAATTTTATCGTCTCTCCCCAACACTCAGGAAGAAGTTTCAATATCTATGTATTGTTGGTTAGTGTGAAATCTGAATCGTTCTAGACATGTTTGTCAGTCCGTCGATCCACCCGTTCGTTAATTGCTTTGGTAAACACACTGGCGAATACAGAAATTTGGCAGAAACATTGGAAGTTTTTGCACGCAGGTTAATTTTGAAAGTGGGCCAAATCGGTAGATGGACACGCCCACATTACAATAAAAATCGAGAACATTTTGACATTTTGATAATGTTATGTAGTGTAAAAATGTAGTTTTTGCCCTTATTTTTAGTCCTTCTTTACGGTACCGATGATGGGTATAGAAGGTTTGGTTACAGCCGAATATGGTTTTCTTACCTTCTTACATTAGTTAGTTGTAGCATAGAGCTGAGCTCCTTGCAGCATGTTGTCAAATCATTGTAAATGTTAAATATGCCTTTCGGAAAGAACTTCTCTTAAGTTAGTTTGTATAATAACCAAGACATTGAATGCGGAAAATAGTAATACACGGTACGCGAAATCTTCTCTTCTAAGAATTTATTATCAATACTTTTTTAACCGTTTGCAAGCAACTAAAACAAAACAAACCCTGGAAAATAACAATAGAGAGAATAGATCTGTTATGTTTTGCAACATATTGTTATTTCGAAACACTATAAACAGTTAATTCTTTTTTGTAATTACACAGTTTAATCTTCTCACGCCCCTTTGCACATATGTGGACGTTTAGTGTCCTATAATTATAAATACTGCCAATCATAAAAGTGATGAAAAAACACAGTTTTTACTATAAAGACGTTTGGGCGTTGTAGGCGTGTCGTTTCAAAAATTTTGGTAATTTTCAAATTCTTTCGCTAGCTTGTAGGCGATACCTTCATTTTTGCGTGTAGTAGAATGGTCACCACAAATACTACACAGTTTGGCAAACGGAGAGATGGACGGATGAACGAACGGGTATACTTATAGGCATTCCGAAACTGGCCAAGAATTTTTATACTTTATGGGGTTTTTGAATCTTGCTTGTTTTGCGTTATAAATGTTTTGAATAAAAAAATGAAATTATGAGACTCAATAAAGTTGGGTAGGGATGTCCGATTTTTTTCATGCATGCATCGTCCATGGAATATACGGGGAAATTTTTGTAGATATATCTCTTGTACTTTATAAGTAATGAACCAAAAATCCATTTTTCATTCCCTTTGAAAAACAGAGGTATACTCAGTTTGTGTGGTACTGTAACCGCGTCCTTCGGATATATGGCCCATTTTCAATATCAACCTACGTGCAAGAACTTTCAATGCTTCTGCCAAATTTCAAGTCGATAGCTTCATTTTTGCGGGCAGGAGAATATTCACAACAGGCGGTCCGACGGACTTGCTCAAATCGATTCACAATTTGATGGTGATCAATAGTAAATATACTGTGTGGAGTCTCTCAAGCTTTCTTCTGGTCGTTCCGATTATTTTGACAAAATTAACATACCCCTCATGCTTCGGTGATGGGTATAAGAAAGAGTGAAACAAATTCTGGGCAGCCAGTGGATATATTGAACACATTTAATTGTAATAATGATCAGAAATTTTTACGAAAGAATCGCAGTTATCTTGTATTTTATAAAGGATTTACTAATGTACACATATTTTTACGTCTATCGCTTTTCGTTTTGAAAATTTTATTTCATATAAAACAACTTCAAAGATATCCTTTTAATACAATTGCGTATGTGACCACGATGTAGTCTCTTCTTCCGTTGCATTAAAAAGATTCGCATTTTTATTATTCTTTAAAAACCTGTAGCATTGCGTGCTGCTGTATGTTGTACACACGTAGTCATTGAATAATCCCTTTAGCTGTCAACTCTCACTCTTATACATACATTTACGCACCATAGTGTATATCATCATGAATCGCCATTGTTCGTTTTATCAGCCATACATTGTGCTTTACTTGAACACTTTTTGTCCTTAGGAAGTGAAAAGTATACTCTTATATACTTATACATTTGGGTGTTGTTTTAAACATTAAACCATGAACTATTTTCAACAGCGTTCGTTCTTGGGCCAACACACGTCAGTGTACCAAATTTCATCAAAATATCTCGAAAATTGCGATCTACAGGTTGAACGCAAGGATACGTGGATAGACATCGGATGGACAGATGGACAAGCCAGCCTAACTCGATTCACAAAATGATTCTGAACTGAGCACAATTGATGTGTAAATGAACAAGAGAAAAAAGGGACAAAAGAAAAGCATGTAAACATCTAGCAATGAGGCATACTCCTAGCCACTGTTGATCCGAGTTAGGGATGAACCCCTGAGCCGTTGTAAACCAGCAAAAGCTTGGCAACCAATAATAGCGAACATATTCAGTTCAATTTGTGAATCATACAAAGGTTACGGGATTTAAATTTATTTTGGATGCCGCATACCCAAAACGTGCCTGTTAAGGAAATTTATTTTGATAGAATTTAAGGAATGCGATATTGAGAGTAGCTTACAGATATTATTTAGATTTTTGCATAGGATCTTTTTACGAAAATCAACTAACCAAAGCAGTTAATTTTTATAAGAGAGAAGAGGGTCCCGAAGTAAATTCGTAAGGACAAAAATTGGAGATCTTTTTTGGATTGGATTCTAGTTGCTTTTGAACGGATTCTATTGTGTTTACATAACACTTGTAGAAAGGGCACCACATCGCAGATGTATATTGAAATATAATCTCTTTATAATGTAAGGGTCGTCGTGCGGTTTGAGCCACTGAGCGCTGGCCTAGCATTGTTTAAGGCGAGTTCAATGTGCAGATGAAAACGAAGTGCTTGGTCGGGCAAAACCCGTAAATCAATAAACGAATCTACATTTTCCAATTTTTGTGCATCAACGAAGCGCTCGGTGTATGAGTTCCTCCTAGGGGATGAAACCTTCTTGTTTCTTTAATTATTTTATTTATTTAATTTTATAAAATTGAATGAGCATTTTGTAATAAAATTGCCTAAGACAGATTGAAGGAAGCATTAAGGAAGAAAACAGTTTAACAGTGTCAGCGCATATTAGGATAGGTGGCAGATCATTGATGTATAAGATAAGATTTATAAATAGGTAATTTCTAAATAAGTGAAGCTATGGATTTATACGTAGCCATCTTATGGTTTATGAAAAATCTTTGGCAAATTTTTGGCGGAGTTCCTACAAAGACTTTTCGTCAAAAACTCTGCTGCCATATTCTCGGCTGAAATAGTCAAGGGTAAAGTCTCCTAGGTGTATAATTAAGGACAATGATTCAAGTTTTATCCTTGTTTGAGCTTTTCTCATATGATCAGATTCTTACCTAATATTGATTTCAGGTAGTAAGTTATACACCTGGCTTCTGTACCGAAAAAGTCATCCTCTTTTGATTTCGGCCTTTCGTCGAGCGCACAGAAGGAATTCGACATTCTGCCTCCAATTTCCTTTCTATGTATTTACGTCCAAGAATGTAACCAGCCTCCTCTCCTGTTAAAAGCTATTAGTTTGCACACACTTGCTCTTAAACTGATTAGGTTAACTTTTAGTTTCATTTTTAGCCACTACGGTTTTGATAGCCTCGGATTGTGTGGAAATTTCGTACGCTCCGTGTTAATTTCTCATACTTCTCCACAGCGTTAGCTCTGTGAAGCTACTGCTTTCCCTGATTTGGCTTTAGTTTCATTAGAATGCTTATATATTCTTGTCTAGTTTGTCATTAACATATACGGTTACTACATTCATTTGATCAATTCCCAAATTTCCCCATAAGGGCTAACATCTCCAAAGTTCTCACATTTACTGATCTTTCAACAGAAGAAAAAACATTTTTTCTTTGTTGTTTCTTTACCTAATAACCTCATTTTACAAGAAAATTATTGTTACTATTTCCTAGAAACATGAAAGTTGATACAAAGTCAAAAATGTATAACAAGGAAACCTATTGTTCTATCTTTCGAATAATGATCGGTCGCAAAGTCGAAATATATCTCTTAGTCTCATCAAAAACAATCCCGCTTCTTGTGTTAAGGAAATGGCCATGGAACCCCCTCGTAACTCTCCCACCATATGAAGGTAGACTACTACTCACATCATTACTCATTCTGGAGAAACGTCGATTTATACTTGGTATCTCATTCTTGGTAAAATTGATCAACGGAGTTATCGACTCGAAAGCTCTTTTGAGTGAAATTACACTAATGCGCCCGTGCGACCCTCTAGCAGTTATCAGTTGTTAAAGCTCAGTGAATACAAAAGCAATTATGAATTATCTACCGCGCTTAGGGTTCACGGCAATAATTTGAACAAGTTTCATGACCTGATCAATATGCATGACTCTATAATTAGTATAAAATCAAGTATTCCAAGCGTTCGTACATTGCACATGATAATATTCAATAAAAGGGTGGGTGCCCTATTGGTAAGCGTTGTGTCAGTAAAGTCTCAAAACTCTGTGTGGAGACCCAGGATGATGCTTAAGTTTAGTTTAATTACATTTTCTAGAAGCAAGCGTTTATGGATATGGATTTAACTACTTTGGCTTAATTCTTGTGGTGTTAGAATGTTGCATAATTGTTGTTTGTTTAATTGCCTAAATCATATAAAATAAATAAAATTCTCTATTGCTTAGTTACGAGCTGTTGTTCGCCATAATGTGTATTTCCTGTGTGGCATTTTCTTTATATTGACTTGCCACCTTTGACATGTTCATATTGCCGATATATTGTCGTGTATTGGCTTCTCTCAGGATTTACCAACATCGCGGCAGGAACGCCTTCGACGATATTATGTTGTCCAAAGCTCATTACATTGCTTGTTGGCAATTTTCATATTCATATCCATCAGCCCCTTGTAACGTCCGCGTACATTTGAGGTGTAGTGGTTCGACTATATAAAATCATAATAACGACCTACCGTCATGGAGAACCTCTGTTCATAACTCTCCCTCTCTTCGTAACGCTATTATGCGAGAGAGAATTATGAAAAGAAAAAAAAGTCCAAAGTCCGTCGGTGTGACGTGAGAATGTTTTTTCTCGAATGTTTGCTCTTGTTGTTTTTTTTTTTAAGAAAAAACAAAAAAGGAGAGTTGGTGTTAAGAGATCAGAAAAAGCAGACGTTTTGTTTTAAGTGCACGTCAGGAATTGGAATATCATTTGATACATGAGAAATGGTTTGTTTTTTTTTTTAAATCAATTGCTGAAATATCTACCAAATAATATTTTAGAAAAACGTATGACTCAGTGTCTAACTGTGACGGAGGTGTCTTCTAATGGATTTCAACCGATACAATTGTCAAAACTCGCAAAGTAATAGAAAAAAAAAGAAACAAAAGCGAAAGCAAGGTAAAAGTTAAACAATAGACAGAGAGTGACAAGGGTTTTACGTAGGTTCGTTCAAAAAGGGGTTTGTTATGCTTCCACCTAGGTGTGTGCACCCACCCTGGTTTCCACAGGCGAGTTGCAGTAAATCAATGTTATATCTATGCACCTTCCAGCGTACCTTAATGGCACATTTTAGGCAAAGCGGTTAAAACGCCTTCCGTCAAATCCCTTTTACATCATTTCATTTATAATTTGGTCGACCCCGTTTCCAGGTCCACCTTCCATATTTTATAATGCACCTTCCAGCGTACTTTAATGGTGCGTTTAAACAATAGACAAAAGGGAAAGCGTTAAATAAAATATTTATAATATCTGTGTATACAAAGTTTGTTGTGGATTCAGAAGCAAAATTCTACTATCAGGGCCGAAGAATTTCAATCATTGAATTTCAATCAAGATTTTACGCAATAAACGGCATGGAAGCAAAAAAAAACTGCCTGAACAATAAAACTAATAAACGCTACTAGTTATGTGCATAGCACATATATGAATTTAATGTAATGTACCTTTAGTTTTAACCGCGTGTTGTAACGCGACTTCTAAATAAAAATGCATGTAAAGTCGAAATGCTTCGGAAAAGAATAAAACGAAAAAAAAAGTAGAAGGTTTTCTAATTATTTTGCCATAATACTGGCTTCATGGTCTGCCGTGAATGTATCGTTTTGTGTCGCTATTTATGGTTAGTTTGCATTATTACTCATCGATCATACCGTTGGCATTGGTACATCTTCGACAATTTTCTTTTTACTAATATTTGGTGGAAAAAAAACCTTAAATGCTATCTGCAAAGGTGGATCATCATTGAGCTGAGACCCCTAATGAGCATATTGATCGTCGTATTGATTGCTTTCTTTTACGGAATGGTATTTGATGTATTACGATAGGTAAAGTATTGATAGTGCGCCAGCTTCTTTCACAATCGAGTCATCGACTAACTGTGCCATAGATTGGGTTTGTATTAGATTTTCTTATACATTGATATTTATGTAGCTTTTAGGTTAATGTCTATTATTTGCTTGTTCGCGTGCATATATGGTTAAGTGAATATAAATATCGCTGAAACTAGTTTTATGTGTCAAAAAAAAAATTAAGTTGAAACACAAATTGTGTATGAATAGAAATTAAATTTTTTTTCTTTATTGATCAATTACAAAAAAAAAAAAAAGAAAAAAAGAATGGCAAACTAAGCGCTCTGTGGGTACCACTGAGACGGGATATGCATGGTGGTGCATGTGAGCGAGATTAAATGGCAGGAAATACGGACTAACGGACAAACAATGAACTGACAGATAGCGCATAGTACAGACAACGGGCCTTACAGACGGACTTTCAGCATGTTTCAGGTTACGCTCTGTGAGCAGGAATACTTTTTAAGGAAAATTACGTCATACGTCATACGTAATACAAATGGTTTACTCTCTTTTTTCTTTTCGGCAAAATACATTTTCTTTTTTCTTTGGATCAGGGGATGCGCAGCTCGTCCGTTTCCTTTTCGTAATACATAAAAAGTTTCATCTTCAATCGAATTTGTCGAAAAATGTTCCCTTGTTATCTCTGGATAAATCTTTTACAAGGCAGCGGTTTATTTATGTGAAAGATTGTAGCAAATTATTTTTCACTTTTCCTTCTGGATGCTTCGTCAATTCTAAACACGTTTAAAACTTAAGGCGTTTTTGTCTTAACAGTAACTTTAATAGTATAAGTATCTATAAGTATTATTTATCGCCAGCTTGGAAAGTATTCCTCATAAGATCGTAAGCGTACTTCTTAGACTAAAAGGAAACGAATTGAGCATTAGTGAAATTAGCAAAATTATATATTGACTCTAGTAGTTTTAATGAAGTGCTGTATTAAATTGATATTACGTTCTGTAATTGATTTCAGGATGCGTTCAGGATGTTAGTTGCTCCGAAAGCAAAATGAAAAGCTTAGGCAGTTACAAAGAAGATGGTTTTTTGCAAGAATTATTCCACTGTTGCAGCTTGGAGAAGAAGATTCCTTATGGATTCAGCGGTGTGTGGCAATCGTGTGTGGTATGACCGACACACACAAAGCGTACTAATCTTATCACAGTTTATTACGATGGCATCCTCCTGGGTGGCTTTTAATCGAGAGAGACTATCAGTGGAAACAACAGTCTTGATCACAATGAAGTGCGAGAACGTTAAATTTAGAGCCGTCTGTATATAGGAGATGCCAACTTCCATTTTTCTTTTGTACATAGAAAGTGAAATGTCAAAGGAGTAGCCCTCCAAAATCTGCGGGGTTTAAGAGAAAATTTTTATGTCATTTTTGGAGGAATGTTAAATGCCTTTGAGTTACGTTAATAATAGTCAATTGTATAAGGAGATGTTTTGATTATCTTGGCACTAGTAGCCTTTTTAAAATCTTCACCGAGAAGAGAGCTGTTTGAGTTGAAAAGCTATTTTCTAACTGTGCGAGAGCCGTTTCAGTTATATTATTGTTGTCTTAGGTTGTTTATATCAGTTTGACATCTATTGCCATAAAATATCAGATCTTGATCAATTTTCTTTTAAACGAGCGTTTTGCTAAAGTACGCTATGGTGGTAACATGTGCATACCTTTTCCAAGCAATGTATTGTATGAAATTAACGCTAAGCGAAATAGCACTCTTCAACTGACGACGGGATTACTTGTTGGAGAAAGTGAGTCCGAGAATGTTGAGTGCCTTAATATTTTGTATTGGTAAGACATTAATGAGCAATAGCCGATTTTCTGCATCCTAGAGGCGCTTTCCATAGACGTAGACTTGATTTGATTTTTCCATTAAAGTTTTTGCGAATTGTTAATTGTTCTTATGTTCTCTTCTTCTTTTGTTAATATGTATAGAGTTAGTGTAGAAACAATGTTCAATTCTTGGAATGCGACAAAGAATTTTACTTATTTCATTGAAAGCAATCGAGAAAAACGTGACGGAAAGAGAACATCCTTGTGGAACACCGCTCACCATTCATTAGGGGAAAAGATTTAGAGAGATGATTGATAGCTTTAGTTTGAAAGCGTTCAAGCGATATGAATGATTTAAATGTACTTAAGGAGCTTGGGTCCAAGATTTCTTAATTTCGTGGCTCTTAAAATAATATAAGAGCGCTGTCAACCAATTTCTCAAAGTAGATTAAGCGAATTGCGACATGATTTCGTTCGGAAATTTCTTTGGTTATAAAAAATCGGTATATAGAAGAGTGTCGATACAGCCTCGACCCCACTTAAAACCTATTTGTTGTTTTTTAATCAAATTCCCGATTAGCACTTTTAAAATTGCTGTTATATTAAGGTATAAAGATATGGGCAGCTGTGTAGATGACTTTGTATATAACGCAAAGTGTTGGTTGCATTTACCGTTTAAATGTTCAACTTCGTAGCTTCAACAGTTAAATTTAAAATGGTGTTATCTTATGAGGTAATACAATAGATATGTTTTTGCAATGAATACGCAGTACAAATACACTTCTGTACAGAGTTGAATCAACTCTATTAAGTGCTGCGAAAACGCCCATTTTCGGTTTTGCGGATAAAAGCAACTGTGCTAATCGTAAACAAAAAACATGTGGCTGTGTGTTTTACGAAAGTGAAGCCAAGTTGTTCACTTCTTTGTCTGAATTTTATTTAAAGTGCGATGAGAACATCACTAACTCAAGTGGTTGTTACGTTAAAAAACCGGCAATCATGTAAACAAAGTAATTCGTTTGTGCAGGGATGCATTTAGAAAATTAATAAGCCATTGAATTCCAAACAAATGTGACGATGGTTTCCCCCATTTCTTTTAATCAGAAAAACGAAGTTTTTACGTGGCAATAAGTGAGCAAATTATATTCGGCTGTGACCGAATCTTTCATACCCACCTCAATTCTGTTAAAAAAGACTAAAAAAAAAGGAAAGAACTAAATTTCGAGTTCTTCTGTTTTTTAGATCAAAGGTAGAAATTTATATAGTGTGTTTGTCGAAGCTCATTTGTTATATAGGCATTTGCTATATAGGCATGCGGATGTTGTAGGACTTTGCCGATCCCTTCATCTGTTTGGGTCATTTTCAAATCCTTTTGCAAATTTGTGGATGATATAGTCATTTTTGCAAACGGGAGAATGTTTCCCATAGAATCTACACATTAGGACGGGCGGACATACATAGATGTGAGTTTGAAACTGGCCACGAATTGATATACTTTATGGGATTTTTAAAGTTTGTTCCTGTGCATTATAAAGGTTTTGACAAAAGAATTAGAAATAGGTAGACTATAACACTGGGTACGCGTGGTAAATTGTTTCCATTTTTGTACACTTGCCACAGCATCGCTCATAGAATGCACCCAAATTTTTATAGATTTATTTGCTGTAGTTTTTGAGTAACAACCAAAAGCCCAATCTTTTTTTTTTCTTTGGGAAAACATAGAGTGTTCTCAGTTTACCTAGTGCTGTACGCATGTCTTGGACCAGGTCCATTTTCAAAAGCAACCTTCGCGCAAGAACATCCAACGTTTCAACCAAATTTAAAGCGAATGGTTTAATTTTTGCGATCAGAAGAATTTTTACACCGACATGCAGAGGGACAGACCGACATGCTAAAATTGACTCAGAATTTGATGCTGTTTAACGATATTTACGAAATCTCTGAAGCTTTTTCCTGTGTGTTCCATAAGTTTGTACGCACGCACAAACCAAACTGCGGTTAAAGCTTTTTATTCTTTAAAATTTTTGATATTCTTTAACCTAATGAAATTAAAGTTGACTTTACTTATTTCGTCTTCCTCGACTTCACAGCTTAAACTGACGTTTTCTTATACGATAATACAAAAGCGGTGTTTTGTATTGAATTCACAGTACAATGCAATTCTACACAAAATCGAATCAATTCTAATCAGAGGTGCGTACACGACGCCAACCTTTTGCTTTAAAAATGAACGATGTTGTATGGAAGTAAAGTCAAGTTAAGGTGCGACGAAAACGTTACTAACTCAAGCGGTTATTACGTGTAAGAAAGCTAGGTGGTAGTCATGTAAACAAAGTAATTCATTCGCACAGAGTTGCATTTAAAAAAATAATAAGCCATTGAATTCATAACAATTGGGATAATTTATTACCCCTTACCCATTTAACATCAAAAAGTAAGCATATAAAAGCAAAAAGTAAGAAAATTATATTCGCCTGCGACCAAATATATATTTTTGCATGGAAAGTAAACCTAATTTTTAGTTCTCTATTATGAAAGCAGAAAATTAATTACACTAACTATCCGGCTATAATAACATGTTTCAAAAACACGTTGTAGGCTTTTCACAAGTCTATTTAACCAAAAATTACCTCTAACCCAATATTCCGGACGTATGAAAAGTAACTCAAAGAGATTCAGCGGTTTTGAAATGAATTCTAACATTTTCTATATGCTGCATGTTGTTTGTCAGCTCACTACAATCACCTGCAAACTTTCGGCTATAACAATGTTCGGTCCACGCTTAACACAACCGGTTACATATTATTTTAATTCTTTTAAGTGAAGACGTCTCATAAATGAAGGCGACTTAATTTCTGCAGCACTAACGTTTATGGACCAGAGTTTTGCTTTATTTCATATAAGGAATAAAAACGAAACGGAATCATATTATTTTTATTTATATTACCCTTGGCTCCAATTTAACGAAAAGTTTCTGCTTTGTTTTTAGAGTTATACCATATTCCAAAATTACGTCTTTTGTCTGCATAACGGGTAAAACTCTATAAGTCCTTAGTATGGCCACCAAAGCAGCTTTCATTTCTAGCATTGCAAACTTTTGACCTGAAACCATTAAGAGAAACGAAAAATTGGAAGAATTATTCTTTAAACATTCCGAGTTAAGATACGAACCGATGCAATTTCTTGAACCAGCGCTGAAAGGCACAAAAGCAAATGGATGCATGTTGCGCGTATTCTCTGCCAAAAAACGTTCAGGTTTAAACACCGAAGGTTCAGGAAAATGTTTTGAATCTCTCATAATGTCGTAGATATAAATATTTATTTGCGTATTTGTCGGTAAAATTAAACCATTTAAAATTGTTTCATTGGTACAGCGCCTTTGTATGAATGGCGCAGGCGGATACATCCGTAGAGCTTCCTTTATTACGCATCCCAAGTATTCCATGTTGTTAAAGTCGAATACGGTCAGGTTCTCAAAATCAGCTAAATGAAAGCAAGGAACTTTAAAACTCATGTACGTTTATATAGTAATTTTCGAGTCTTACTAAAATTTGCGATTTCCTGATAGCATCTCTCTTGTATATCTGGATATTGAGCTAGGTTCAATAAAGCGAATCTGAGACACGTTGAAATGGTATCATAGCCTCCGAACATGAACGTCTCCACCTCCTCACAGATACCTTGGTGATCTATAAGTCCTTGTGCTTCCTGATGTAATAGTGTGTCCAACATCGCATAACGTGTTTTCACATAAGAATTTCTAAAAAAAGCCAAGAAATGGTTGAAATTTGATTTTTCGCTGGGGGGAACGGACTTGATGATATTCTGCAATACGAAATTTGTAACTAAAAAAGAATCATCAGAATTCAAATTCATACATAACCGATAAAAAGCTCTGGTGCTGATTGTGGCTAGCTATGTGCTTACAAGTTATGCCTATATGTATAAGTTTCAAATAATATATAGGATAGCCCGGATACCCAGACCAATTCTTCAAAAGTATATAATAAGAGAAAATAAATAAGAAAATTATATTTGGTCGTGACCGAATCTTTTACAGCCATCAATGTTATCCTAAAAAAGACAAAAAGAGTAAAAGAACCAAATTTTCATGCCTCAAGGAGGAAATATTCCAATACTGAGTATTTCATCGATTCACACAAGTTGGAAACCGTAGACTCCTTCATCGATTTAGGGGTTCTATTCGACCAAGGACTACGCTTTAATTTGCACATTGAGCTCTCTTAAAGTAAAGCTGGATCCGCCCTAGGTGCCATTAAGAGATGGTCTAAAGAGCTTAACGATCCTTTCATTAGAAAAAGGCTATGTGTGTGCCTAGTTAGGCCAATACTTGGGTATGCCTCTGTTGTATGGTCTCCTTCATATAGATGTCATGTAGATTCAATTGAATTTGGGTTGGGCTCCGGTCGTCTCTCTGCCCGCTTGTGAAAATAGTTTGCTTCTTACCATCACTTGAGAAACGTAGACCTGTTCTTGGTATTTCCTTCCTAATTAAGTTAATTAATGGTATTATCGATCCGTCCAGTTTACTTGGCGAGATCAGCTTAAATGTCCTTAGCCGCTTCTCTAGGCACTTTATCTTTACTAACCTTAGTCAATGTAAATATAATTATGACCTGTGTAATCCCTTCAGAGTTGTTTGCAGAAATCTAATTTATGTCTCTTTCTTAATCTCAATATCGGATTTTAAACTCTATCAAAACAACCGATTTGCATATGTGTGTATTTAAACTAACACCTTACTATGCTTCGAAAATTAGCTGGTGTTGTTTCCTATTGTCGACTTTCGCATGTTTGCAATGGCTAAGGGTTTAATTGCTACTTGGATCTATGCTGGTTGTGTTCGTGCCTCTGTGCTAGTTATGTACATCTTTTTTCCTTTTTTTCTTTCTTATTCGATTATATACGAATTATAATATTTTTTCTTGGCTTCTCCTTATATGCTTTGTATTGATTTTTATAATAATTAGTATAAGATTTACCTCTAAGAGTCGATTGAATTCTGCCGTTAGTTTATTTTCATATGTAAGTAAATAAACAAACAATATGGTATCGGCGCGTCTGGTCTTTTCCATTTTCAACATAAAAGTTTCTCTCGCATGGGCGTATAGGCGTTGCAGGTGTGTCCTTGGACACGTTTAAGTCACTTCCAAATTCTTTTGCAAATTTGGAGCCGATATCTTCATTTTCACCAACGGGAGATTGTTTAGCACAAATACTAAACAGTTGCGCAGACACATAGCGGGACAGACGAACAAGTGGACATGTTTGGGCGCATTCCAACTTTGAATCTGGCCAACAAAATATATACTTTTTAGGGGTTTTGAAGCTTAATTCTGCGTCTTATAAAGGTATGTTCCTTGTATGTGTTTAACGTCTGTACCTGACGTGAAGCTTTAATCAGACGGGTTGCCTATAACCATTGGCAATCGAGAGGTAAGTTGATTGAGGACCCCTCAGAGAGAAAGACAATCCCCATTAAAAGGGGCCTCGCTGCCCTGAGGTACCGAATAGAAAATGGGTTCTCGCTTAGTGGTCTGCGTCGAGGCTTATCTAAGCACCTCACAAAATGTTTTCCGCGAAACTTTGGGGTAACCACAGCCACCACGAATACTCCCCGAAGGGCACATCTATGGGTAAACCCATAGTTTCGCTCCCCTTATAAAGGTATTGTAAAAAAATTAAATTTTGGCATACTATGGTGATGGATAGGCGTGGTCACTTTTCTCCATTTTTGTGCACGAATGCTACAGCATCGCTCATAGAGTATACGTTCAAATCT
>KK499837.1:128726-141008 GCA_000688715.1 Glossina pallidipes
TTTTCTTTCAAAGGTTTGCCATCCACACATTTTATACGTTTGCACAAAGCTAAGATAAAATAATTTTCGTTCACTTTACGTAAAAGCAGGATTAAAATGATTAGAAGAACTGCGAAAAATAGGAACATTTTCTATTTAGACTGACGCGACTTCAACGAATGTACTCAATGTTATGTTATTCCAATAAGTGTACTCAACGACCTCTTGAATGAAACTGATTTTAGAAATTTTATTAATGCTATTTATTAAATATTAGCTTAAGCGTTGTGTGAAAGTGTTAGACTTTGCAACTATCAGATAACTGATAATGCAAATTTAACTTAATTTTAGTTATGCGGTATTCCTGAATAATACAAATCATGGAATTAGGACGGTGAGAATATATATGAGTTCGCTTTCTATTTCGACACTCGATAAGAGAAAATTTGCTAAGGGACATCGAAATGACTTCGCAACTGTAGCAAGGAACAAGCAGTAGTCTCGCAGTGTTAACCTGTTATCTGTCGTCGTTAGTTGAATAAATCCTATTGAATAGACATTTTGGACTGCGCTTTCATGATACCGCGTTATTAATCTATAGCTTTCCTGCGAAATTTCCATACCATATGTAAGATGTAACTTTAGCGATGTAAGTTCAACTTTGTCATAGCCGATGACTTGCGAACTTTTGCCTAAGTGAGGTACAAAGGTTGGCCCAAGTCCATGTCAATGTACTTCTTTTAATTATCAACATTTGACTTTACGCATATTAATGCACTTTTTTTTTATACGATGTTTTAGATAGCGTTCATTTTATACAACGTTTCCATTGGAAATAAACAACCACACATTGAAGAGATAGTATGTGCAATGCGTTAGAATATGACAACAACGATGCTGCAAATGTACCAGGTGTACCAATATAAAATTGTGTTTTCTTTTTCGAAATAAAAAACAAGTTTATCTCATAAGAATGACAGAAGTGCTTAGTAGACATAATGAACAATGCAGAGCAATATTTTGCAAACAATTTTTAAATTTCACACTATTGCCTGTGTCTGACAGATGCTGGTGTCGCAACAAAATGCCGAACTTCTATACACTATAAACTACCTGAGATCGCCACCTGTTTCTTAGTTCCTTATTTCATACTTGCACACCTCATAACATGGAGCGAGTCATTTTGAGATCATTCATATGCCCTGATTGTAGTATTTAAACAGAAAGACCGGTTTTTGTGTATAGTATGTAAAGTGTCCAGATTAGAAATTTATACTTTAGAAAAGCACACTTTAGTCTGAACCTTATCACCCATTATAATAAACGGAAATTACGAATTTGATGTGAATTAAGTAACAATTGAAGCAACAATTAAAACTTATTATCAAAACGAAGAAACTGTATTGACTTTTAGAACCACAATCCAAGCTTTGTCTAAAGAAAAAAGCGTTATTGCACAAAACCATTTTAAAGCCGGTATGGACGTATGGGCTATAACTATGGGGGAGTTCAATTTACAAATGCCCCTAGATTTGTGACCAATCATATTTTACATACCGATCTTGATGTCCTGAAACTTAACGACGAAATGAAACGCTTTAGCGTTTAGCGATTACTTAAACATATTAATCCTGTAGCCTTACATTTTAGCTGCCTGTAAGTCTAAGAGATTGGAGAAACACTACATGTTACACTTCTCCTTCATATAGACGGATTACTATTAATGTATACTCAAAACCTCAAGTCCAAGATAAGTGTGACAAAACTATGTTCGATCGTGACTGAATCTTTCAAATCCATCACCAATATCGAAGAAGAGACTAAAACAACTAAGAAAATTATATTCATCGGAGGCCGAATCTCGCATACCAACCACTATCCTTTTCGCATGCTCCTTTCCAAGTTCGTTTATTTGACACCCATAGCACTCGTGTTATTAAGAACAAATTAATCGCGGTGCCTATCATATTCATTTTAAAATTAACCCATTTTTAGGCACATAATATATCTTCATTTGAGGAGTGTACAAAATAGTTTTGAACCTTCTGTCTTGTTTGCGTTATGATAAATAAACATAAAACCTCATAAAAGTGAAAAAATAAAATCTAATCAATGGTAAGTTTTTGTGGGCATGGCCAATTTTCTCAATTTTTGCACGTAAAGAGTAGAGTGCTCGCAACATAAATGTGGAAAATTTCAGCCTTCTAACTTTGATAATTTCCAAGCAACGAGGAAAAATCCCCAAATTTTTGTTAAGAAAAACGGAGTTGCGTTCATTTAATGAGTGCGAGTTTCTACTCTGATCAATTTCGCCCACTTTCAATACCAACCTGCGTGCAGAAACCTCCAATGTTTCTACAAAATTTGAGTCGATATCTTCGTTTTTGCGACTAGGAGATTGCGAACAACAAACACCACACAGATATATCGACGGACAGACATGCCTAAATCAACTCAGAATTTCATGCTGATCAAGAATGTATATACTGCTGATCAAGAATGTATATAATTGTTTTTGGATATTGCAAACATTATGACAAAATCTTCGTTCAGTGGTGAGTATAAAAATGAAAAAATCGCACTCGTACTCGGAATGGAACGAACGGTCAGGATTACTTTTATGTAATAGTTTTACATGGGTTTACTAAATAATTTTATTTGACAATTTAAAGTGTCTGAAGCTTTTTGAGGCCAACTAGTTTTCATATGTATTATTAGGGATAAAAAACTTTTTCGAACTTTCGCTTTAGCAGTTCTGAGAACTGTCGAACTTCGACGAAACGATTTCGCCCGATTTATATTTTAAATTAGTGTTTTCCCCCTCGCGTTGTATTGGATGTAGAAGCAATAAACTTTTGGAAGACCCAAAATTCTTTACCAAGGTTGTATTTTTCGCCCTTTCTGGGAAATGATGTTTTTGTTTGTTTCGAAAGCACATTTTATCTCTATTTGACATTTTGTGTTCATTTTTATGTATAATATAGGACTAAAGAACCTGAAAAAAATATGTCGTGCACTTCATACAAACATTCACTCGATATTACGAATGACGTTCCGATATTCGGTGCTACCGACGATATTATGTAATTTCATACCCAAAGCTGTCATTAGAAGGCACAAACAATTTAATGCTTGCTTTCTTTAATGCCAATCAAGTTAATCTAAGTAGTGCGAGTTTTCTTTTCGTCTGCGATTTTTTGATTGTTTCGGTGTTTTTGAGTATTTAACTCGTATCTTTTCAGTCTTTGCTAAAACTGGTTATCGCGGATAACGGATCTGCTTTTGTTTCCTATATGTATAATAAAAAAATAAAAAAAAAAAAACAAACAAATAAAAATAAAAAATTTGAAAACAATTGACATTTTCCATTGGTAGTTTCCAATCTTTTTCCAGTGAGTGGTTCTTTACCCAAATTACTAAATAATAGACAACAATAAGGCATAATGGCCCCGGGGCCAGGTACAAATTCAAATAGATTTCATCTATTAGCGCACAAATCCCCGCAAAGAAAAAAAATTAAGAATTCGGACTTTCCGGTGTTGCCAATCAGTAGCATCACTCTTATGGACAAAAAAGTATGTTGTTATTTCTTCAACTGATGCTAGCATAACAATTTCACAAATCAATCCTTTCGCTATAAAAAAGCTCTAGATGGCGTTACAACATACAACATAGACACTATCTCGATTCTACGCGATGGGAATTTACTTGTCCTCGCTGGGAACCCGCGCGCAACCGAAAACCTCATAATGTCGAAATCATTAGCTAATTTATGTGAACTTTCCGCTAAACTACATGACAAACTGAACTCAGTTAGAGGCGTAATTTATGCCCCGTGCTTAAAACACGTGCGGGAAGATGAAATAGCTCGTGAAATAGGCAATCAAGCAGTGACTGAAGTCTATAAATTCACTAAATTAAATGAGAACTGAAAAACTGGCTCTTCTAAGGAGGCTAAGGAAGGATTATTATTACCTTTGAGCGCTTTCGGTTACCGCAAACTGTTGATGTGGCTTGGTATAAATGTAAAGTGGAACTCTACATTCCAAATTCCATGAGGTGCAAAAACTGCCAACGCTTGGGTCATAGGGCAAAAAGGTGGAACAGTGCTTTATCTTGTGCTAACTGTGGTCTTCCTCCACATGCTGAAAGCTGTACGCGTAGTTTCTGCATAAATTGCTGGGATCAACACGGTATTAGAAAAGATTATGGCATCTAGATTATTTTGGTCTCTTGAGTCCAAGAACCTGATTAGAAAGCATCAAGTTAGTTTCAAGCGGGGTAGAGGGTGCATCGACGCTCTTTTACCTATTGATTATTTTCCAAGCAAAGCAATTTCCGAACGAAATCATGTAACAATTCTCTCAATTGATTTCAAAAAAGCATTTGACAGATTTGGTCTTCATGTTATTTTAAGACTCTTGAAATCATGCAATGTTGGACCCAAATTCTTCAACTGCACCAAGTCATTCATGTCGCGGATTAAAGTTAGAATAAAAAATCGTCTCTCTGGTTCCTGTCCGCTAATGAGTGCCATTCCGCAAGGATCTCCTCTTTCTGTCACGCTGTTCCAGATCGCTTTCAACGAAATTAGTAAAACTCTTCGCCGTGTAGAAAGAAAAAGATAACAAGAAGGCATTCAACATCCTCGAATCTATTGTACGAGAGATCTCCACATGGGCAAACGCGTCAGGGGCTAAAAGGATATGTGATGCAGAAAATCTACTGATGCATATTAATGCCTTGCCAGTACGAAACGTGCAGACGCTCCATATTCTCAGGCACACGTTTTCCAACAAATATCGTTGGAAAACACACTGTCTTCGGTTAAAAAATTCTATCTTAACAAGGGTGAATTCCGTACAATACGTTACTTGGAGGCATGCGCACATTAACACTATTGCGAAATGGCAGAACGCCTTAGAGCACGGCGAAATGCACTCCTGTGTGCCAAAGACCTGATAAACGTAAACGCAACATTTCCTTTAAAAGTATTTGCCTTAAAACTTGTTATAATGTGCATCTCTATGTTACAACGGACATTAGAAAAGAATTACGACAGACACCTCAATTGTTCGTAGTTAGCACTTAGGCTCATTTCTATACACTCCGCCTATACATATAGTGCAGAGTATATTATGTTTATGCCGATACATAAAACACACAACTTTTATTGTTACCGATCGATTGAGAATCATTTTCTGAATGAAGTTAAAATTGTCTATCCGTCTGTTTTTCTGATTTCTGTTCGCTTAATATTGTGTCCAGCGTGAAGTTTCAACTTATAAAGATATTCTGGCGAAAGTTCGTACACTGATTCGTGTCAGTCGAACGAACGCTAATGAAAGTAAATCGATTCGCGAGACTATACCACATCTGAAAAGAATTGAAGGGAATTGAAATGTGAAATATATATCAGCACAAGCAGACAGAGAATAATAATTTGGCATACAAAATAAATTGGATGAAATAGTTTTGGTTCCATCCCTTATAAAAGTTCTTATAGAAAACAAGTTTTTATATGACAATTAAAACGAATTATTAGAATTTTATTATGCAAATTGAACGCGAATAGCGATTTAGCATATACATCTTATCGCGATATGCTTGCACATTGGCCATTGGTGTGCTTGCAATACACGAGCCTCTTCAAAACTAACCCTGCACATGATGGGAAGGTGTAACTTGGGAAACTCATGAGGGGTTGGCTTTCACGTGGCAACGAGTCTTGTGTCAAGCTAGTAGGTGTAGATTATATAGTAGTCGATCTGGTTCCGTGTTTTTACTTGCTTTGCATTGAAAACATTTGATCGTGTTAAGAAGCGAGGAGAATGTATTGCTTCGAAAAATTATAACCACATCTCGTCAATATTAAATTTAAACCGTAAGGCATTGGAGCGAAATACCGCTTTTCAGACCCAACCCCCAGGTTGTAAAAACGTGTGCGCCAGGAGGAAACTTCAGGAAACTTGTAAAGTATGTGTGTCCACGATCAACATAAAATTCTGAATCGATTTGGACATGTCCATCCTCCTGCGTGTGTAAGGCCTTTCGTGAAAACTCGCCCGATCGCATAAGTACAGTATCGGCTTAGAATCGGCGTAATATATGTAAACAAGAATTAAAATTAAAGGCTAAAGCTGCGGCATTATAAATTAAAAGAAGAATAGGACCTTGAAACCGTTGGTACGTTGGCGAATGGTCCAAATCAGTCAAGACACCTTTACAAGCGTTTTATGAGTGAGCTGTGTAGAAACGACCACGCCCACTCAATTTGTCATAATGTTTGCCACATCCAGGAGGAAGATTGAAAGACCTGATAAAGTATGATTCGGATAGAATCACCATTTCGACCACTTGCCAATAACTGTGTTCATTTAGTGCTGGGTATTTAGAGCTGGGCCGTGGTTCACTGCAATACTTTTAGTTGCCATTTTAATGTAACTGCGCTCCTGGTCATAAATCACATTAAACCGCTGATGTTTGTGGACGTAATCGTGTTTCGAGAACAAGATGTACGCTTCATTTAACCAAAAATTTTTTTCGTCACGAATGAACGACTCGTAACCCGAAGGTATCCACTGTTTTTGGAATAAGTTCTAATATTTTCTATGCGCTCAGCATAAAAGAATCTGCCAAAAAACACGGGATCTTAATGCTATTATTCCTTCAGAATTCTCTACGATCAGCTGCAAAACAAATTCTGCCACAAAAGTCGGTCCATACTTGATACACACACTTCCATATTACAATGGTTATTTTGTAAAGTGAAAACTGTTGTAGATGAACACGATTTAATTTCTGCAACAACAACAGTTATACACGAAACTTTTGTTTTACTTCATATAAAAAGTGAAACGGAAAACACATTATTTCCATTTCATTTCTTGGCTTCAATTTGACAAAAAGTTTCTGCTTTTTTCCTAGAATTGTGTACCATTTTCCAAAACTAAATCCTTCGCTTCGGTAACGGGTAAAACGACAAGCTCTTAATAAAGCCACGAATTTGCAATGCTAGGACGAGCATCTTCAAGTCCTAGCATTGCAAATTTTTGACCTGCAAACATTAAGAGAAACGAAAAATTTGAAGAATTGTTCTTTAAACATTCCGAGTTAAGATATGAACGGATGCAATTTCTTGGACCAGCGCTGAATGGTAAGAAACGTTCCGGTTTAAATACCGAAGGTTCAGCAAAATGTTTTCAATCTCTCATAATGTCATAGATATAAATATTTATTTGCGTATTTGTCGGTAAAATTAAAATATTCAAAATTCTTTAGTTCGCACAGTGCCTTGCTATAATTAGCACAAAGAGATATATTCGAAGAACTTCCTTTACCACACATCCCAAGTATTTCAGGTTGTTACGGTCAATTTCTCAAAAGCGGCTAAATTAGAGAAAAGAATTTTAAAACGCAAGCACGTTTCTATTATCATTATTTAGTTGTACTAAGACTCGCGATTTCTTGCTAGCATTTCTCTTGCATATCTGGATACTCAGCTAAGCCTAACAAAGGTGTCAAAGCCTTCGAATATACAGATTCCTTGGTGATCAACAAGTCCTTATGCTTCATGATGTAGTAGTGTGTCCAACATCGCCTAACGTGTTTTCACATAAGAATTTCTAAAAAAAAGCCAAGAAATGTTTGAGGGTGGATTTCTCGCCTGGGCGGAATGATGATATTCTGCAATTCGAAATATGTAAAAACTGCTTATGACTGGCTACGCGCTCACAAGTTATGCCTATATGTTGAAACAATGGTGTATTGGCTTATTTTTAAAAGTGAACTGGAATTTCTCTCCATGCGAGGATAAAAGCAGGGAGAAGTAAATATGTAGAGACACTATTGGAAGCTTTAAAATAAAAACTAGTAAAATCTCAGAAACTTTTAATTTTTCTCTTATTGAAAACAGTGTGTTGATAATTGACAGGCAATCGATTGCTTGCTCTTCCGTATTGACAAAAGCTGTGTTAAAAGTTTCCTGACGTGACGTTATCACGCGATATCAAATGTTTGCAGCGCAAAAGTACGCAAGCTTGTGTACTTTTAAGGGAATATGTGACATGGGTATAAATATATGTGTAAATTAAATTTGTTTTTAAAAAACAATGTATTTTTTATTTTCATAGCGTTAGTTGTAGTTTACACGGTATGCAATTACCAAGAGTACTTTTTCTATTCTGCGCATCTTAACTTACACCTTTTGGTTATCTTAATTTTATCTTGGAATTGCGAGCTTGAATATTATGATTGAATTTCAGTAGCGCATGTTTATTATGTTGTGCATACAGTAAATGTTTATTTAAGCGCTCTATTGCTCTGGGCAGCAACTTTTCTATTAGCTGTTTACTGCAGTATCTTATCTATCGATTCCTTATAGATTTGGCTATTGTTTTGTAGTGAAAACACAATAATGATTCCGATAAATTGACGTTTATTATATACCTCTTTGCTTAACTTTAAGTCTGACTAAACTGAATTGTGGTCAGTGCCTTATATAATAAATTACTACGCTTAAGCAAAATAGTAGTTCTAAACTAGGTTATAGGTAAAGTAGGTTATCTTAACTAGGTTATAGCTAGATTTACATTATGTGGAAATATAAGAAAGTGTAAACTTAGAAAAAGTGATTAATAAGTGAGTGGAACACGATGAATCGATAATGCTCCAGTTTATTCTGGTGGCTAACTGAACCGGGCGGCATCTTGATAAATAGTTTATTGATATGATTAATGCTGAGGCTGTTATCAATACTTATGGAAGTCTTTATTATTTATGAATCTGTAAATATCTTATTATTGAGTTTTCAAAGCGTACGATGTTAACTTGCATTCGTACGAAAAATTCGAAAAAGTAACTTCGTAGGAAATATAATTTGTTTTCGTTTCATAGTTTATTTCATATTAAAAAGTTCTAAACTTTATTTTCCCCAAGTGCTTCCTTCAATAAGCTGCAGTAAATATATTCTATATAAAGGAATAATTTACCTCCACTATATCCAACACCGAAGGAAGGGGGTACACTCATTTGTCAAAACGTTCGCGACTCCCAGAGGAAAGCTTCATAAAGCATATGTATTTTTGGTTAGCGTCATATTCCAATTCGATTTAAGCACATGCCTCTGTCGCTTTCTACACTGTGGCTGTAAACATTCGCCTGATCATAAAAATGAAGCTAACGGATTCAAATATGTCACGATCGTTGCAAATATCTCCTGCACGAACAAAGTGGATTTAGATTAAAACAACTCGTACCATGGGTTTCTTGGAGAGATGAGAAATTGGGGTTAAAATCCCCTCTTACTACGCGCAAGTCATTAAAATTATTAGTAAGTCCTTTAATGTTTCGTTGTAAAATTTTAAAATCTTTGCTTAATTGTGAAAAAAAGCAAAGTGATAGAATGGCTATGTTGACATGTGCGAATCTCCGTCGACGATGTCCCTGACGAGAGAATCACAAATGCTACTCAAGTTCAAGTTGGGTCGCTTGAATGAAAATGATGTTTGAAATTGTAGGTTAATTATGGAATGGAAGGATTGAGTTCACTATAATATATAGGTTGTTTGTTGGGGTTGAGAGTTAATGTCCAGAAGGCATTCGATTTATTAGGCTGCAGGTTTTCGTAGGTCGTCGTTTAGGTTTTATTAACATGGATGTTTGTGAGTGATAGTTTGGATTTATCGTTAACAATAGCTGGACTTGTTAGCTCATTAAGTTTGATATGAGATATTATTTGTTTAGCTGCTTGTAAAGTGTGACCAAGTCGTTAGCAGGTTTTTCATTTCATGGGGTTTGATAGACAGAGTTCTACTTTGCATTTGCACCACTCAACATCAACGGTTTGTGATAAACGAGAACGGGCAAAAGTGATAAGGAACGACATTGAAAATGGGTAGGATCTTTAAGATCGCCCACTAAATTTCACATTAAGTACTGTAAAGAAGCGTTTTACTTCCTTATAAAGAATAAATCCGTGCAAATGTCTACCCTTAGAGGCCAAAAACAGTCAGTCTGAATTGTCCCTCCGCACGAGAGAATGAATACCCTTGCATATCTCTTCTCCTTACGTCAGCTATGATCATCCTTCTCCCGCACAAGCTACTGATAATAAATACAATAAAATATATAAATAAATATATATATAAGTAGGATACATATAAACCATATATGTAAGTCGTTACATTGTCCAACAAGAAAATGTATACATAAGTAGGGCACATGTAAACATTATAAGGAAACGTGTTGTAATCCGGTGAGCAACATTGTAATTATCAACAAACTACCGGTAGCGTTGAATTACCCACAGTTTGCAAAGGCACCGAGCTAACGGACTGATGGCTTTGCAAAATCGTGCTCAACGGATTGCAAACATCATACGATTCGGTACCTAGATTAATGATAACAATAAGACAGACATAAGGATAGGCAATAAATCAACATTACGAAAGAAAAAAAAGTGAAGCTATAAAATTATGCATGTTGATGTGATAGCATGCTTAACGGTTTAGCAAATCATACAATTCGGTACCTAGAGTAGCAATAACAAGAAGATAGGCATAAAAAAATGCATACTAGCAAACATTGCAATAGGAAAGAAGGGTTTTATAAAATCATGCATGTTGATATGGTACGCATCATATGCAGACATGCCTAACGGTTCTGGGGCTTATAAAGTCATTCGATTTGATGCCTAAGCCAGCACTAGCAATAGGATCATACGAGTTGATATTTAAGGTAATATTAACAATAAGCTATACATAAGGATAGCATAATAATACTTAAACAAGAAAAGCTGAGATGATAACATAGTTGCAGGCAAACATGTCTGGTCAGACCTCAGCTAGCATACATAATAATAGATAGCATAAGAATATTGTTACAACGCACATGCAAGTGAGTGTTGAGGTTGTAACACAAATATAGCCAAAACATCGATGTAACGGGACGGCTATGGTCATCGCGACTATAAAAGACCGCGTCGCAGTACGCTCAGCCTTTCTGTCGTGTTACAGCAGCCAGAGGTAAGTGAACACGGACTACATTACCAGTTGATTTTACTGCTAGTTTTAGTCTTTTTTTGACTTTACGAATAAGGGATGGCAGGTTTGGCTTAGCCGTCATCCCCGAATGACTACTAGGATTGCTGACCCTTACGGATAGGGGATGGCAGGTTTGGCTTAGCCGTCATCCCTGAAAGAAAATAATAATCGTACGAAACGAAGAAAAAAACATTAAAAGGAAAAAGCGAAAGTCGGGTCACAAAGCTGGTGTTTTTTATACTCCAATCGCTTTAAACAAAAATCGCTAACAAATAATAAAATCAAATTTTCAAATATTAATCGCCAATCCGGAGGTCCAAGTTTTTAATATAAATTTCTTGGAAGGAGTCCTGGTGGAGCCCTGGGCTTACCCTGCCGAAGAAGACCCGTTACAGTACAAAAAATTGTTAAATGAAAAATGTATGCAATTTTAAATACTTGTTTGTGTTGATGCGAAAAATGTAAATGGTGTTGTGGCGTTCCAGAAGATCGGAGGAATAAATTAACAGAGCTGTTTTTTTTTATACGCACGCACAAACTCGGAGTTAAAGCTTCTTGTTCTCTGAAACGTTTGATATTCTCTAATTTAATTGAAATAAATTAAAATTGGCGTTGCTTATTCCGTCCTTCCTCGACTTCGCAGCTTAAAATGGTGTGTTGTTGAACGATGTTGTATGTTTTAGGAAAGCAAAGTCTATTTAAAGTACGACGAAAACATTACAAATTTAAGCGGTTACAGCGTGATAGTCATGTAAACCAAGTAATTCGTTCATACACAGTTGCATTCAGAAAAATAATAAGCCATTCAATTCATAACAAATGGGATAATTTATTCCCTCTCATCCCTTTAACCTCAAAAAGTAAGCATATAAAAGCAAAAAGTAAGAAAATTATATTCGCCTGCGATCAAATATATATTTTTGCATGGAAAGTAAATCTAATTTTTAGTTCTCTATTATGAAAGCAAGTAAAAGAAAATTAATTCCACTAACTATCCGACTATAATAACATGTTTCAAAAACACGTAGTAGGCTTTTCTATTTAACCAAAAATTACCTCCAACCCAATATTCCGAACGCATGAAAAGTAACTCAAAGAGATTCAGCGGTTTTGAAATGAATTCTAACATTTTCTCTATGCTGTATATTGTTTGTCAGCTCACTACCATCACCTGCAAACTTTCGGCTATAACAATGTTCGGTCCACGCTTAACACAACCGGTTACATATTATTTTAATTCTTTTAAGTGAAGACGTCTCAT
>KK499837.1:144603-313243 GCA_000688715.1 Glossina pallidipes
TAATTATCTATGTTATGTAAGATTTTAAAGTCAGCTAACCGTGGCTGAGTAATAAGCCATCGCCGAGGACAGGCTGGAGGAGGTCGTACATGAATGCTTTAGTTGTGAGGGGTTGACTCAGAAATAATTGCTCAGCATCTTCGGCATTAGTTATGTTGTAAACAGAAACGGTTAAAAAATGAAGAACGTAACTACGTCCTTTCGAAAACTTAGCAAAGCTACGGGCGATTTCAAATAGTTTTCCTAATTAATTATAAAATACTGGCTTTAGAAAATGATGTTCGTGGAAAGGGAATTAAGTTAACAAAGGCACACCTGGTGTCACGTTCAGCACATCGAAATTATTCCCGAAAATTGTTTTACCCGGTATAACGCAGACCTTTTCCTTCAAAGGTTTGCCATCCACACATTTTATACGTTTGCACAAAGCTAAGATAAAATAATTTTCGTTCACTTTACATAAAAGCAGGATTAAAATGATAAGAAGAACTGCGAAAAATAGTAACATTTTCTATTTAGACTGACGCGACTTCAACAAATGTACTCAATGTTGTGTTATTCCAATAAGTGTACTCAACGACCTCTTGAATGAAACTGAATTTAAAAATTTTATTAATGCTATTTATTAAATATTAGCTTAAGCGTTGTGTGAAAGAATCACTCTTTGCAAGTATCTTTTAACGGATAATGCAAATTTAAATTAATTTTAATTATGCGGTATTTCTGCGGTATTACAAATCATGGAATTAGGACGGTGAGAATATATATGAGTTTGCTTTCTATTTCGACACTCGATAAGAGAAAATTTGCGGACTTACGTAAACACTAAAGGACATCGAAATGACTTCCCAACTGCAGGAAGGAACAAACAGGAGTCTCTCAGTGTTAACCTGTTATCTATCGTCGTTAGATGGATAAATTCTTTTGAATCGACAGCTTGGATTGCGCTTTCATGATATCACGTTATTAATCTACAGCTTGCCTGCGTAATTTTGGAACGGCTTGAACAATCGACATTTATAAGATGTAACTTTAGCGACCTAAGTTCGCCTTTGCCGTTGCAAAAACTTGCACAATATTATACTTGTACAGCGCTCCCAACTTTTGTCTAAGTAAGAGATAAAGGTTGGTCCAAGTCCATGTCAATGTAAAAACTTGTTTTAATTGTCGACATTTGGTTTTATGTAGATTATTGTGTTATTTTTTTATGCAATGTTTTATACAATGTTTCAACTGGTAATAAATAACCGCATATTGAAGAGACAGTATGTGCAATGCGTTAAAATGTGACAACGACGATGCGGCAAATGTACTAGGTGTACCAATATAAAATTGTGTTTATCTTTTAAGAATGACAGAATGACAGAAGTGCTAAAAAATGCGATTTAGTTTTGCGATCTATCTATACGGTGCACTTGAGCTTCCCCATGATCTTTTACGCCTGGAATATAAAATTGTGTTTATCTTATAAGAATGACAGANTAGTTTTGCGATCTATCTATACGGTGCACTTGAGCTTCCCCATGATCTTTTACGCCTGGAATATAAAATTGTGTTTATCTTATAAGAATGACAGAGTGACAAAAGTGCTAAAAAAAGCGATTTGGTTTTGCGATTTATCTATACGGTGCACTTGAGCTTCCCCATGGTCTTTTACGCCTGGAATTCTCAGAAAAAATCGTCTTTTATTGCGAATTAACGATTCACGCAAATGCGTCGCTCGAGCAAAAACAAAATTCTGTGCCCAGTGGCTCAGATGTCGACAGATGTATTGAACAATGCAGAGCAATATTTTGCAAACAATTTTTAAATTTCACACTATTGCCTGTGTCTGACAGATGCTGTGTCGCAACAAAATGTCGAACTTCTATACACTATGGACTACCTAAGATCGCCACCTGTTTCTTAGTTCCTTATTTCATACTTGTACACCTCATAACATGAAGCGAGTCATTTTGAGATCATTCATATGCTTTGATTGTTGTATTTGAGCAGAAAGACCGGTTTTTGTGTGTAGTATGTAAAGTGTCCAGATTAGAAATTTATACTTTAGAAAAGCACACTTTAGTCTGAACCTTATTACCTATTATAATAAATGGAAATTAAGAAATTGATGGGAATTAGATAAACAATTGAAGCAACAATTAAAACCTATTATGAAAACGAAGAAACTGTACCGAGTTTCAGAACCACAATCCAAGCTTCGTCTGAAGAAAAAGTTTTATTGCATAAAACCGTTTTAAAGCTAATGATACACCTATGGGGGAGGTCAGTTTATAAATGCCCCTGGGTTTGTGACCAATCATATTTTACATGCCGATCTTGATGTCCTGAAAGTCAAAGATGAAATAAAACGCTTTAGCAGCAATTACTTAAACATATAATCCTGTATCCTGCTGCCTGTGTTTATCTGCCTCAAAAAAGTGAAAATAAAATTTAATTAGTCGTAACTTTGTGTGGGCATTTTCGGATGTAAAGAGTAGTGTGTTTCGCAAAGTAAATGTGGAAAATGTCACCCTTCAAACTTTAATAATTTCCGAGCAACAAACAAAAATCACCAAATTTTTGTTAAGAAAACCGGAGTTGCGTTCAGTTTATGCTCGACTGCGAGTTTTCGCTCTGACCAATTTGACCCATTTTCAACAGCATCCTGCGTGCAGGAAACTCCAACGTTTCTACCAAATTTGAAGTCGATATCTTCATTTTTACGACAAGAAGAGTGCCAACAACACACTACACAGACGGACAGGCATGGCTAAATGAACACAGAATTTCACGCTGATCAAGAATATTTACACTCTACAGGGTCTCTGAAACTTGCTTTTAGATTTTCCGTACATTACGGAAAAAAACAAAACGACTATACGCCTATTTTACAGTAGTGGTTATACAAAAGTGAAAGAATCAAATTTTCGCATTCTACAATATTGGATGCACGCGGCTAATTTTTTCTATTTTCACGGAAATACGGAATCTCCGTTTTGGCAAGCGGGAGAATGTTTAACAGATACTATTACACACTGTCGGGCAGACGGACGTGCTCAGTTTCATTCCGAATTTGAAACTTACTTTCATAAATTTTCACACGCTACAATATTGGGTAGTCGTGTTTTTGTACAAACGCTATAGTATTGTCCGTTTAATAAATTCAGTGATTGAATAAATTTCAGCTAAAATATTTCGTCAAAACGGGTACAATAATCGATATTTTTAAATTAAAAATTTATCGGCCCCTGTTAATCAGATGGTGATATGGAGAGATGGACAGACAGCTAGACAAATACAATTAAATGAGTTCACAATTTGATGCTGCTCAGGAATATATATATATATATATATATATATAATGAATGGTCGGTGTAAAAATATATATATAAGTGCATGAGATTCATAAATAAAACAAAAATGCAATAGTAAATTAAAATGAGATTCAAATTAAAATTAAAATTAGATTAAAATTAAAGAGATTAGCAATTTTTATACACGAGCAACAATGGAAAAGAACTGATTACACGGAACATTAGAATCTCATTAAGCTTAAGTTTCATTCTACCTTAGTTACTGTAAATGAATTAAACTGGCTACCAGTACATAGATGAAGTTCAACGTACAAGTAAGAGTGGGCCTGGAATCGAGTACGTTTTTGTTAATCAATGGATAAATGTAAAGTTGTGTTATGTAATGCAACGCTAGACTTTATGCTAGTGGGATCACCTGAACGGAAAGAAGTTGGGTTCTAGAAACCTCTGAGAGCATGCTTGAATAATTAGCTAACGAGAATCTTTCTTTATCTTGAGCATGGTGGGGGGCATCTCTATCTGTTGCCCACACGGGTAGCATCAATTACTCATTGACTAAGGCAAAAATAGACGGTAACGAGCGCATTGACGTACAGATCATTAGGTTGATAATGATACCTTTATTTGAGCACAATGCAGTATTTATAGTATTTTCTTACACAATAATTTTCCCATGCTTATGATTAAAATTGATTAGAATACAGTTGGCCTACTTCCAGTATGTCGTACTTTGCTTGCGTTTTGTGAGAAAATGCAGGTGAGATGAAAAATTTGCGACGCTAAGACGTTGTCAAGACATTGTGTACGCAAATAGGTCGCCTATTTGTTACGGAGAGTATGTGTGAAATGTTGAGCACATAAGAAATGCTTGAGAACCAGCATTGAATTTAAGGCCCTAATGGATATAAATTTTAAGTAACAATATTTCAATTAATCGCTATGACTTCAACTAGAGTACTCCCAAAAGTCTTACTCTTCTTGCCTTTTGCGCAGTAGTGATTTAAGCAGAAGGTATACTTATTCATTAACTTATTTATTTATTCAGCTAAATACATTCAGGTCTAGTAGTTTCCGTGATTTCTAGTATTCTTCAGAGTGCACATCTAGAAGTCCTTCTATTTACATTATTGGCGAATCACCTTTCTTCCTTGGTGCATTCAACATTCCATTCCATTCTATTAACGTTTGCGGACGACGTTTCCTTTCACTCAATGTGTCAGTTCGTCAATCCGATTTTGTTAATTTTTGCACTTGGTGTGCAACTAATGGCAGGGTGATGTATTCCAAAAAATGCCTGGATTAATATGATGGCCTTTTTGGAAAATGTTTTCTGCTATAAATGTTTCTGTGTTGTCCTCTATCCCAAACACAGGTTTGGTATCTATATGAAGGTTTCAGTTAATGAAGGTAGATCTCTTCTTGGGTCATTTATTACAAGAACGCACATTGTTACAGACCAACATATGGCTGTATTATGCAAATATTATTGCCATTGTATGTTATAAGCAGGTTTCACTTAAGCGTAGCGGAATTTACACCTTTTTACCTAAGAATTTGAAAAAATTGTTTATAATTTCACGAATACTTCAAGCGTGAAGAAATCAAAACTATTATCTAATCTTATAGCTAGATATGTATTCTGCATGAGGCGGTAGAATCATTACATTCGACGTTTTCTAGGTTGTTCTTTCGTTAATTTTATTTTCGTTAGATTTTCCCTTCACCTCTACAACATTATCCTAAATGCATTGCAAATCGGCATATTTCATAGTCATGCAAACAAATTCTATATAAATAAAAGTCGTTGTGCATCAATGAAGAACCTGAAATATGCATTAACGCGCATTTGTCATTCGCCATAACCTACAGAGAAGTCACATCTGCCTATATAAAGATTATTTTTAGTTGTGATGTTTTTATTATTATTTTGTATATACTTTTTTTTTAATTAATTCGTTAGCAATGATTAAAAGGGGTTCCATTGTTAACTGACCCGTCATTCTGATATAAATAATAAATCGTTTTTTCATAGCTTTTGCAAAGGAACTGACGAGCAGAAGAAATTCGTTGATAACACTAACGCCTCCTATCAAATCTAAATCCACATCCCTAAGATATTGAGATACAAAGCTATCTAATTTTATTTAATTTCTAATTGGTTTCAATTTAAATGATTTTCTAATGGCAAATCTTCTGATCGGGAAACACGTACAATTTTATAATCCACTTTCATTTGTACCATTGCAAATTTTTGCCCTGGAAACACCGACGACACTAAAGAAAGATTTGCTTGAAAAATTCTTTTTTGAACAAAACCAAAGAATTCTTGAACACAGCAACAGCCCCGAATCGTTCGGGCTTAAACATCCAGGGTTCTGGAAAGTGATTTGAATCTCCCATAATATCATAGATGTGAACATTGATTTGGGTATTTGCTGATCTAAATCAAGCCGTTCAGATTTGGTTCCTTAGTATACCACTTTTGTATAAACTGCGCTGGTGGATACATATGTAAAGTCTCCTTCAGTACACAACCTAGATATCCCGTATTGCTACGGTCGGGCACTGTTAAATCTTGTGTATTCGTTAAATTGAAAAAAGAAGAACTTAAGAACGCAGTATTCCTTGATCTTCGTTATTCAGTTTTATAAATATTTTTAACTTTTTGAAGATTCTTCTCGAGAATGTAGTTTAAATAAAGAGATGAAGAAATATTACCCATTTTCGGACTTTAGTTTCGGGCGAGACATAAATATATTATTATCTAAGGCTTTTTGAGACCAACTTCATAGGTATTATTAGGGATGGGGGGCTTTTTCTTCTTTAACACTTCTGGCGGCGGTCGAACTGCGATGAAACGCATTTTTCTAAATTGTACTTTAAAGTAGTGTTTTTCACTCCCGCAGTACTGGATGCGAAAGCAAGCGTGATTCGGAAGACTACGAAGGCTCTCTCTCTTTCGTCACTTCTTGAAGCTTCTTAAGCTAGTGAAAGTCAAACACGTTTTTTCGCGCGTCCAGGAAACATATTTTATTGCTTCTTGAAATTTTGTGAGTAAAGCATTAGGAGAGAAAAGATGATTGTGAAGCATTCTCTAGCATCCGCTGTATTTTTATTTATTTACTTCAACCGACCGCATTCGCCGATCAGATTCTGTAGAAATATTTTAGTTCCATGAAATTTATTTGTATGCTAAGTATACTTTAAGCTACGAAACGGAAAAGCGCATCAGAGTACGGTTAGCGTAGACAACTATCACACAAGTTTTTCTTTAAAAGTTTTTGTTGTTAAAATAATCTTAAAACTGTGTAGAGCGCAGATATCTACGTTACTTGTGACATTAGAAAAGAATTACAGCAATTATCTTAATTGTTTATATTGTGAGTAGTTATGCTCATTTATTATATTTGCGCGGATTCATGTAACACTCAGCTTTCATTCGGGTCGATTCAGAATTAAGTTGACAGCCGGTTTGTTTCTCTGCTCTCTCTTCGAATATTGTTGTTGTGTCCAACCTGAAGTCCCAACTTGTCCATAGTGCTGTGCCTCACGTGTGTGTTGGACGAACGCTATTAAAAATGGATTGGATCTTCCAATTTTTAGGATCACGTCCCACTTGAAAGGAGTGTTTATGTGGAAAAGAATTGAAATTTGCAATATATCTCGGCAAAAATCGGCAGATAATAATATTTAGACATACGAAATAAAACGAGTCGGATCGGATGGGACATTCTATCCCTCTTTTTACTGTCTTTCATTCCTCTCATTCCTAAAAGAAATAATTTTTTTTATAAACATAAAGTCGAATTTCTAGAATTTTATGATAGAAGTTGGACGCAAGTAGCAATTTGGCATTTAAATTTTATAGCAACATGCTTAGATCACATGGGACGATTTTTTCGGGCTCGCCGACCCTACAAGTCTTTGCAGAAATATGCCTTTACCTGATAAGAAGCTGCACTCTCTGGTGAAAGGAAGTGAATATTAAAAAGTCGTCCGCAAAAATTTGAACTTTACCAAAGTCAGACCATTTTGGTTCATGTGACGACTTCTACAACGACGTTTTCTCACTTGTTAACGTAGGCTTTAAAGCCCTAAAGCCAAATACCACCACCGACTCTACAAAGTGTATGTGTTCTTGCTCAGCATAAAAGTCTAAAGCAATTCAAATATGTGCGACTGCTTGGACGTGTAATATCTATCGTGTAAACTCTCCCGATCGAAAAAATTAAGGTATCCGCCTCAAATTTGGGTAAAACTCCGGAAGTTCTTGTAGCTGGGATTTTCCTTTATTTATTCATTCGTGATGTGTGTACAGAGTTCGGGTCCCGTAGGGGCTTATCTAAATTAAACAACTTAATATAAAATAATCTTAAAACCTTTGGTACCGAAAATGGGCCAAATCAATCAAAACACATTTACAGTGCAATATGGTCTGACAACACCTCTGTTTAAGATAAAGATGGTGGAGATTAGCAAGACCTACTTTTTGTTATATTCTAATCTATACGGATTTGAAAGTCGTGGGATGCTTTGTTGTTTTTGTTGTTGCATTAAGTAACGATTTAACATGAGACAAAACGTCGGATGGGATTTAACCTCACGATTTAGGCGATCGCTCATCAACTACGTTCGGCATATTTAAAGGGTCCTCTCTGTAAAATGATTGTATTGCGAAAAGGATAACACTTTGCACCAACTTGTTCAAATAAAACTTCGTTAAAATCGACGCCGATGGATTTGTGTCAAGAAAATGTGTGCATGCTTCTGCATCCTTCTCCCTTGGGTTGCCCTTATTATACGCCGCAAATGGTGTACACTTCTTTATTAAGCTTATGCGAATGCATACAACAGCGCTTTATTGCAACCCAGGTAGACGTTCAGCATCGATCTGAGCTTGTCTGCCTATTTGTCGGTCTTGTATTCTTGTGTCAAACCTATTTTGAAGAAACCACTTCATGTATAATGCTATATTTTACAATCCATTGTATGCGTAAGTGCATTAGGCGAAGAAGAGTCGGTCGTAGTGTACTTCTCGTTTTTAAGTAACAAGGGTTTTGAGCACAAATTATACTATCAGCTAGCTTTTGTGAACGTGTTTCAACAGCACAATGTACGCTCTCTTTCATGAAAAATGCTTATTTAACTAAAAATTGGTTGCCTCCCGGCAGTGCGACGCGTAGCCTGGAGGGATTCTCTCACATTGCGTTCAAGGATTTGGCAAAAAATCTTACACCTAAATGCCAATCTACAAAGAAATGCCCAGCGTGCACTTGAATCTCCCTACCTTCACCTGTAAAATTTATGCCAAATCGTACAACAATCCTCGCTTGATACGACTCGTTCCATATTACATTGAATATTTTATAAAGTAAAGACGTGTTATAGATGAACATAGTTTCATTTCCGCATAAAGATGACACTTTTTTCTTTTCTGTTTATAGATGAAATTTTTTTTTTTTGTTTCGTGTAAGCTACAAAAAATGGGACGGGAACAATATTGATTTCATTTAAGCTATTCTTGGCTCCAATTTGACAAAAAGTTTCTGCTTTGTCCTTAGAGTTATACCATATTCCAAAACTAAATCCTTCGTGCGGGTAATGGGTAAGATTCGATATGCTCTTATTATGGCTACCAGAGCAGCTTTAATTTCTAGCATTGCAAATTTTTGACCTGAAAACAGTAACAAAAACAAAAAATTTCAAAAGTTAAGCTTCAAGCACTTTGACTTAAGATACAAACCGATGCAATTTCTTGAACCAGCGCTGAAAGGCACAAAAGCAAATGGATGCATGTTGCGGGTATTCTCTGCTAAGAAGCGTTCAGGTTTAAACGTCGAAGGTTCAGGAAAATGCTTTGAATCTCTCATAATGTCAATGATATGAATATTAATCTGCGTGTTTGCCGGTAAAATTAAACCATTCAAAATTGTCTCCTTGGTAGACTGCCTTCCTATAATTGGCACGGACGGATACATTCGCAAAGTTTCCTTAATCACACATCCCAAGTATTCCAGGTTGTTAAAGTCGAATACGGTCAAATTCTCAAAATCGGCTAAATGGGAGGAAAGAATTCGTGAAAGCAAAGCAAGCGGATTTTTATTATCATTTTTGAGTTTTACTAAGACTTGCGATTTCCTGATAGCATCTCTCTTGTACATCTGGATATTGACCCAAGTTCAATAAAGCAAATTTGAGGCACGTCGAGGTGGTATCAAAGCCTTCGAACATAAACGTATCCACTTCCTCACAGATAGCTTGATGGTCTATAAGTCCCTGTGCTTCTTCATATAGCAGTGTGTCCAGCATCGCATAACGTCTTTTTATTTCAGAGTTTCTACAAAAACATCAAGAAATTTGTGAAAGTTTTTCCCTGACTTGGAGAGAAGAGGCCAATGAAGGAACGAATATGAATAAATAACTATTAGAATTCACATTTGTATAGAGTCGTACGTTCCCAAGTTACGGTTATATGCACAAGTTACATAAGTGCATAAGAAAAAAATAAGTGAAGGCTGCAGTCGGATAGGGCCGACAGTAAGGTACCCTATACCGCTCAGCTTAATTAATAATGTACCAAAAATTATACGTTATTTTTATGCAAGTACATAATTTTCATGAAAGCCCAAGTATTAAAGGAGTCCCCAAACGTCAACATGGTCTGAGTTTAGCAAACTTAATTTACATTTCAAAGATTTTGTACTTTTTCAGATACTTCCGTCAGAACAGACCACAAACTAGGCTTTGTCAGCTTAGAACGCTATCATGCTTTCATGAACGCTCTATATATGGTTCGGTCTAAAAAATATACCAACTTGGGCCAAATTCGGTAATATTATCTTTATGTCGAACTAGTATTGTGAACGGAATCTCATCAAGAAGCATTGATAATTAGCGATATAAAGATGCAGCTTCCATAAGAAAGGGTTCAAGAAACAGCCATAGTCGATCCAACACTTTCACAAGAATTTATAAGTACTATTATTAAGCGAATTTTGTTGCGAAATTCTGAAAATTACCATACTTTTTCTAATAAGAACTTGGCATTATATGAGGAGTGTTTGAAACCGTGCTTCGATCGGAACTATTTTCAAGGGCTTCCTTCCGTGGACCTACACACCCCAGTGTACCAAAAATCATCAAAATTTCCCAAAAATTGTGAGCTGCAGGCTGAACAAAATTATCTATGGACAGACGAACAGATCAGTCTAGATTCTGAACCGATCGGTACAATAATATGTGGGTCTATTCCAAGTCATTCTGAAGTTTAACAGTAGTCTGCACAATAATATACCGAAGTGTGCCCCGTTAAAGAAAAGCAAGCTCACACGAAAATTACTCTTGAGTTCACTACAACAAAGCATTAATACGGAAACATTGTTTTTAGAAACTTATTTTCGATTTGTAAATCGCGAATGACTGCAACTAAAATTGCAGTTGAGAAGTTGATAATAATTGCGACTCTTTGCACAAAATCAAAAAAGATGATTTTAGAGAAATTCCGTCTGCTTACTCTTTATCGAAGTTGCACCCCTTATTCTTCAGGAATTCTTCTCGCTTCTTGCTTATAATTTTGCTACTGAAATTATGAGCGACTTCTATATAACGCTTGTTCTCGCTGTATTGCCCGAAGAGATAAAATATAATTCTGTAATACATTATTGGATTAGAGGCTGTTTTCGCGTGTATTGTGCCAACATTATGAAGAGCAGCACGATATTCACTTGCACCGTCAATGTCGTTTAACTTAACTCCTAAGGCGGTCTCTGAAGAAAAGAAAGCGTTGAAATAATTATATATTTTGTCTTATATTTTATTACGGATTGCGTACCGCAAACGTTATTTAAGGAGAATTCATCTATAACATCGCTAATATTGACCCTGTCGTGTTGGAGATGTTTTAATTTTTCCAAAAGTTTTAAACTTTCTTCTCTGAAAAACGAAATTACTATCGATTACGTATAGCATAAGAAGTATTTATCTTTACTTGAAGATTTCATTAAAGGTTTGCAAGATATTGAAATGAAAGGCTGGGGTTAACATTTTACGTCTTAAATGCCATTTTTCTTCTGAAAATTCATAAAATATTTGTTAATTATCTATGTTATGTAAGATTTTAAAGTCAGCTAACCGTGGCTGATTAATAAGCCATCGCCGAGGACAGGCTGGAGGAGGTCGTACATGATTGCTTTAGTTGTGAGGGGTTGACTCAGAAATAATTGCTCAGCATCTTCGGCATTAATTATATTGTAAACAGAAGCGTTCAAAAAATGAAGAACATAACTACGTCCCCTTGAAAATTTCGCCCAACCACGAACGATTTCAAATAGTTTTCCTAATTAATGATAAAATACTGGCTTTAGAAAATGATGTTCGTGGAAAGGGAATTAAGTTAACAGAGGCACACCTGGCGTCACGTTCAGCAAATCGAAATTATTCCCGAAAATTGTGTTACCCGGTATAACACAGACTTTTTCTTTCAAAGGTTTGCCATCCACACATTTTATACGTTTGCACAAAGCTAAGATAAAATAATTTTCGTTCACTTTACGTAAAAGCAGGATTAAAATGATAAGAAGAACTGCGAAAAATAGGAACATTTTCTATTTAGACTGACGCGACTTCAACAAATGCACTCAATCATCTCTGAAATGAAACTGAATTTAAATATTTTATTGATGTTTTTTATTAAATGTTAATTGAAGCGTTGTGCGAAAGTATTGATTTTTGCCCCTATCTTCTAACAGATAACGCAATTTTATATTCATCTTAATTAATTTATTCCTGAATACTGGAAGAGAAATAACTGGCAGGGCGGTAATAGTAAGAGTTTGTTTCTAATCTGGACATTTGACAAGGAAAGATTTGCGTACGTACTCTTAAGCACTTAACAAGTATTGTAGCAGCTTCTTCAGTCGAGCAAGCAAGTGGCTTACGATTAAATCTTATAGTTTACACGGATCTTGTTGCTCTGATGCACACTGTGTGAATAGTTTTTAGTCATAATTACGCAAGGATAATAGTGCAAGTCCTCCATCCACAATTCCAATCGACTCATTTTGCTTAACTGTTTTTTAATCTTCATCCTTCAAACCATTTTCAATTCAATTTAATATATTTATTATTTTATAATACAAACTTTTTAGCGTCGACATTTTTTACTGAGAACTACACATGCAAAGCCGAAAACAGAAATAGAAGAATAATTTAAAGATTGCCCAAATTGTTGATTGACTTTATTAGCAAGTGTAATGAACGATAATATTCCGTTCCTTAAAACTTTATTATGGTAGCAAAACGAATAGCACATATACATAGCTGTTAAAAACAGGTATTACAGTATGCGCATGTATGCATGTAAGCGAAAAAAAGACAACTTATAACTACATTAAACTAACTTAAAAAAGGTGAGGACATTACGGTTGGGCAAAGTTGACGCGTAGATACCATACACCACTTCGCTTTTTGCAGTTATACCACTCGTTTGGTAATAATACACCAAAAATTACACATTACTTTCATGCAAAGGCATGCTTTCGATGAACGCCCGCCTATTGGAGGATGTTCAAAACCCCGCATGATGAGATCCAAATTTAACAAACTTAATTTACTTCCTAAGAGTTTCATTATTTCTCAATTCCCTTCATAATAAGTTAGACGTTCTTTCCGTATGAGGACTTACTTTTCATGGTAAAACATTAACAATTAGATAATTTTGTCTTAGAAGGATTTACATTTCCTAACAGTCCCTGTATGCGGTGGTATCCAAAAAACAAATCTACGTGGTCCAAATTTGGTAAGGTTGACTTCCATGTCAATTTGCTATCCAAGGCTTGCCCCAGCCGAACCAAATTTTTCATATCAATTGACTATGTCGAGGATACTGTTACTCAGAGAGCTTTGTCGAACATTTTTGGAAATTATACTTTTTTCACATAACGACTTTTCAAAATAAGACGTTATGGAGAAAGAGAACCGACCTGAACCATTTTCAACAACGTTCGGCCTTGGATCAAAGCATGCCAGGGTAAGAAATGTTATCAAAATACCTCGAAAATTGCGACCGACAGGTTGAATACAAGAATATAAGGACATACATTACCCATACCTGTGGACGGGGAAGCGATCGATGTAATACAAGAGAAAGACATGAATATATCTTAAGCCCATTTGCATGTTACATACGTCCGCACAAATTTAATACGCCCTGTTCCACAAGCACTGTATCGTATAATAGGATTAAAATTAGAAAGAATTAAAATTTTAATAAGGGCACAAGGTACAAAAGAGAAGGCACTACACACTGTGCGATTGCTTATTAGCAGTACCAGGGGCTTGTACGTTTCTTAATCCTTTGTAGACTTAAATTAGAACTCACCATTTAATAATGAAAGAAGTCGATTCGTTTAATTTTTATCTATATATATATAAATTTTATATATTATATATATAAATTTTATATATTATATATATAAATTTTATATATTATATATATAAATTTTATATATTATATATATAAATTTTATATATTATATATATAAATTTATAAATAAATTAATAAAAAAGTCTGCTGACTACATTTTGTGATACGTAATAGAAAAGCACATTAAAATACGGCAAAATACACTTCTGTGCTCTAAAGAGTTGATTAGCGAAGACAACAATCTGCTTGAAAGCTTTTGTTGCTTAAATAATCTTAAAACTTCTTCGAATGTCGATGGCTACGTTAGAGGGCACAAGACATTGCGTAGAAAAGAATTACATTCAAGCAAACATTTGCTTGCGTCAAAAAAAGTTACAAGTTAAACTTTGCCGCCATACAAATGTTGGCTTTTCATAAGATACCCTATGTATGGTGGAGCTTAAAAAATAGACCAATTGGATTCAAATTTTATGTAGTTAAATGCTATATCAAATTGCTATTACGAACCAATTTTCATCATAAAATATGAAAATTAGATATTTTTGCTTATGTTTTATTGGGATATATATGTGAGTTAGGATGCAGAAAATGGATGGATTGTACGCCAACCAAATTCAGTATAATTTTTATATAAAAAACTGCCCCGAAGTTGTATTTGGACCAAACTCAGTATAATTTTTATATGAAAAACTGCTCTGAAGTTGTATTTGAAGCAAACTCAGTATAGTTTTTATATGAAAAACTGCCCCGAAGTTGTATTTGAACAAAACTCAGTATAATTTTTATATGAAAAACTGCTCTGAAGTTGTATTTGAACCAAACTCAGTATAGTTTTTATATGAAAAACTGCCCCGAAAATGGGCATGCTTGGTCTAAATGTAGTAAGATTAATTATATGAAGGAACGTTCATCAAAAAATATTACAAATGTGGCCCTGTTACGCTATAAACGTTCAATTTCGCAGGAACGATTATATGACAGGAGATTTGAAAAATTTTCCGATTCGATCCAAATTTTTTATATTTATTTACAATGCCGAAATAGTATCACTCAATGATTTTTGCTGTGAAGCTCTAAAAATTTTTTTTTTCAAACAATATGTTAAGTGAAGCGACGTCGAAAACGTGCTCCGATTCAAGCCGTTTTCAAGAGTGTCCAGCCTTGGACCAAGACACGCTAGTGTACCAAATTTCCGAAATATTGCTCAAAAACTTGCGGCCTATCGACTGAACACAAGAATACATGAGCCGGACGGACACAAGCTCACAAGCTCACAAGGACACAAGCTCAAAATCGGAATCACTTCCTGAATCGATCGATATAATAAAAGGAATGTCTATCTCAAGTCCTTCTCTGTGTTACAATCGTCCCCATCAATTTTATGTACCCTTTACCATAAGGAGTGGAGGGTGTAAATAGCGTAGTGTAGAATAGAAAAATAACGCCACAGTAACGCCGTCAGAAGTAAACTCAATTTGACACTTTATTTAACAAATCACGAAATTTTAAGAGAAGTTTGTTCTTTTTTTGGCTGCTTTCACGATAATAAGACTTGGAATTGGGGCGACCATTTCCGTTCGCTTTGCCTTGGGCCTTTTATTATATAAGAATGTAAAACATTGAAAAATGTTTATTCAGTACTTTGGCTAAAAAATATTTTCAAATTTCCACACATTTTTTTATGGATGGACGTAACGAGTGCTGAAAATTCGTTGCAAATTAATTATAATCTTGCATCTTTTCTAACGGTGAGCTATTGCACTCTTCGGAAGATCTGTCGTTCTGTCTTCATGGCGGCAGGGGAACTGGCGTAAACATTGCACCGAAAAGAAAGGAGTCAAGCACCCTTTATTATGTTGGCCAGTTGGAAAAGTTACAAAGCAGGTGTCGTGCTCTTTATCACTTTTTACGCTTTTATCTATGTAAAGAGTAGAAAATCAGTTAAATTTGCACGAAAATTGCCATAAAATCAACAAAGAGAATGTTCTTCAAGAAAGGTATTGATGACGATTGTATATGAAATGTTAATGATTTTCACACCTTCAAGAGAAACATCAGCAATATGTGAAATTTTTTGTTGACGATTTCTTGCAAGCGTTCGATTTGATAAGAATTTGAGTTACGACAACCTAATAATTTCAAGTGATCATGACGTCGATAATATATGATTTGTTCACTTCAAAATTGTTCGTTAAAATTCAAGACACGTTTGGCTTTTCCAAAGGAATTTGAAAAATACGTGAAACTGTTGTTAGAGGAAAACTTGAAAGCAATCACAAGCGTACGTGTGTACATATAAGTGCATACATGTAAGTTGGCAAATTGTTTTCTTGTTATAAATTATATACCATCTCTGACTATCACTGCCACCGCCAACGCTATACAGAAACCATTATTTACAGTTTTACAATTTTGATAGGATTAATCGAAGCGAAGTGTTGTTTGTAGTGTTTTGTAAAAATGGTCAGACGAACAATAATGCTTTGTTCCCACAATTCTAATAAATTTCGATTAATATCATGATCTAAGCGTTTTAAAATCATTTATGTAGATGTATACACAAGCATATGTTCGGTTATGTTAATCAATATAGTGCGCTTGGCTATAGGCAGCTTGTCTCAAGTATTCAATTTTGTTGAAATTTTGTTGGCAATTGATGTTTGAATTCTTTACTGTAGGAAAAATGAAAGCAAAGAAAGCTGATTTCCTCTTAATAACGACGACTGTAAAAATTAAGGGGCAACGTATCAATAACAAGTTTTCCATTTTCGAATCTTTCTCATTTGGAAGTTAGTTAGTTAATGGAAGTAACATTACGGTTTACTTTCTTTCATCTGTATGCACCCTATAGGGGAGTGAGTTATATTCGATTTCACATTCTTTTTTTAATAGTGAAAGACGTTGGAAAACGTCTGTATATGTTGGGTAAGCAGAAGATTCTTAATCCATTTAACAAAATTTACGTTTCCATCCGTCCTCATTTTTGGATTTTTCATGGCCTGGAAAATGGATAAAAAAAAAAACATTTATAGTTAGATTCATACGAAACTTATTGCTATTGCAGAAGTTATGACAGATTGTCATGTGTGTTGAGTTTGGTGGAGTGGGAAAAGTTATTGCTAAACAACAGTCTTTCTAAACAGTTGTATTAATTCCATTTGCATTCTATGGCAAGACCTTGCGACTAAATGAAAATACTCGAAACTGAAAAGTCAACAAAGTGAATGTCCCAACTCCAGCCTGATAGGAGAAAGAAACAAAATGTTGACGATTGTCAAGCGATTTTGGACGAATATGGAATGCGATGCTTTATTGCGGAGATAGCGTCTCTGAAGGTTAACTTCAGGGATCGGGCACTGGGAATTTTTCATCCCAATCCACGGTGACCGATGACCCGCCGATTAAGTGACAAGTGTTAGCCGATCGCATCTAGAAAGTGAAGCAACCTCCATCATTTAGGTGGATACATTACTCCCGAAATGTCAAAACGGGGTGATGGGTATAAACTTTTCTCTCAGCTCTGCGCAAGGCGATCTGTTATTGGATGATATTCTTTTATGGCATCATTATATAGGCTCGAAATACTTTTAATTATCGCACTGTTGTCAAAATTGTCTTGTATTTTGCATACATGCATCATTTGAAATTATTAAGTGAAGAAGGCGGTTCTTTGGTAACCCTATCCAATCCTTCGATATTAAGTGCCATAGAAGAACAAAATGCTTTCTCAGCGGTCGGGACGGAGGAAAACAAAAAGACATGGAAAGTAAATCTCCGTCAAAATCCGATACCCATGGTACTTAGCAATAGTTTTCTAACTTGTGTTTAATGTTCGCTATATTTTGGTCCACGAACCATTGTTCTCTCGTTCCATAGATTTTCAATGCCCGCGGGTATACATCGATACAAACGATAGTTATTGTCTCGAACCAGCCACTACTTATTAGGCCCATTACAACCGGGTCAAAAAAGCATCTCATCTCATACCTTTGGTCTTCCCCGAAGTTGTGACTAATTAAGAAGACTAAATAAGAAGAAGGAGAAAAGAAAGGAAGTCTACTGGTTCCAAGTTGGGGAATCAGCATGCAAGAGTCGCTCTAAAGCAAATTAATATTTTTACTGGCAATAGAATAGATATTAAAAGGATGTCATAAAAACATATTGGTATTCCGTAGAAAAATGCGGCAATAATGATTTTTTGTTTTTGTACATGATCTAAAGTTAGCTATCTAACTATATAAAGAGAATAAATGAGGATTTCTTGAGTCATTTGGCTTTTGCTTAAGCTAATCAACAGTTATGGACATGGTTAGACATAAGAAACACGAAATAAGTCGATGATAATTTTTGCGCGTCTTATACACATAAGCTGACCGCATGTATTAGTATCGCACCAAGTAAAGTCAATACTGGTAGCCAAGCTACCATATAAGTGGTCTGTGTTCAAATTAATTCTTAAAGCAAACGCTGCTTTACGATCATCCCAGCTATGACTGCTGTAATGGTGAGTATCAACGACTATTGCTGTGTTGCTACTGTTTACAGTTTAATCAATTCCATCGTTTTATGGATTTTTAAACGTTCATTTGGACTTGTTGTATATATTTGCTGCTCTTTATAAGTGCGTGCACGCATCTCTGGAATCTGGGTACATAACGCACATATATGCGCATACGTATACGATTGTATATAAATGTAAGCATCTTATGTATAAAGAACATGCATTCATCCACTTAAACACATTAAAGTTTGTGGCTTGATGGCTGGATTGACGCTTAGAGTTGATTTGGTCAAACGCCGTTTACACAATAATCAACTTGCGTTGTCAACCATATATCTTTTGGCGATGATATGTTTACTATGAAAACAAACCTATGGGAAAATAGTTGGGTAAATAATTTTACGTGTGCTGTTGTGTGTTTGCGGGGTTTTTACTTTATGAACTGTTCCTCGTTTCCATTTATTTCCCAATCGAAACAGATGAACTATTTGGCATCTTTAATGTTTATGATTGGCATCTTTTTCCTTTTGCATTGATAGCCAATCGTTCATCATCATCATCATCACCATCACCATCATCGTCATCGTCATCGTCATTGTCGTTAACTACCTTAAAAGCAACAATCTGATGAAGACGATGTCTTACAATTTATCGTTTTCTTATACCGTCATTTGTTCATCTTTTATTGCTTTTACTGTCTTTGCTTTAAAGATGTCCGCGCATACAAAAAACTATCTGATGCTTCTATATTGTTTCAATCTTTTCTACATCATGACCATCTTTAGACAAACAACTTACTTTTACCTCATTTTTCGTGCCATTTTTATCTCTTTAACTCATTTTTAACTCTATATCTAGAGTTTGTCTATGCACTGTAGACCGCTAAAAATCTGAAAGGAAATGTTGTCGTTGAGACTTTTTCTCAAGTAGTTGTTGACATTTAAGGCGTTGTTTGTATAATTAAAGCAATTATCATTTTCTGTCATTATGATTCGTACGTAACCACGCAGCCATATTTGTCAAAATCTACACAGACCTGCTAAGAAATTAATGCGAAAATGTATACAACTTCTGCCAAAAGCGGTTTTGTTCACAAATAGGAAGCAAAAATTTCATCATAAAATGTCTTCTTCATAAGAAAAGTAAGAAGAGTTTGATACGTCTTTTGAAGCGATACTTGGTATGTCTAGCAAACATAAATGAATTGGTAAATGTCAATAGTATTCCATCGAGACTGCTTTTGCACGAAAATTTCCAAATGATTTTTAAAACTATTTGCGTCAACTTTTAAAGGAATATACTGGAGCTCGGGGTTATTATTGACACCCATAGTTTAAAATTTTATGTTTTAAGAGCTTTTTTTCACTTTGATGGCAACTGTAGGCATAATTTTCCACCGACGAGCGATCCCAATGATTAGATTTTCTATAAAGTTCAACTCAACGATTGTTCTACGGGTTAAATATGAAACGGTAACTGGCAGCTCCCAATAAGTAAGAGTCGCGCTGTTACTTTCGTAGAACGAGAAAATGGATGTGAATCAGCTTTCTCCACTTTGGTCAAAGTGTAGGCCTACTTAACATCTCTTTATTTAATGCCGCCGCAAGCTCGGGGTAACCATAGGCATCCCAAAGGGACCTATCCCAGCACTTAGGTAAAGAATATTCTTCACTCGGTCTGAAGGCTACTGCAAGATGAATTCTCTTCTTGCCGCTACGTAAACAAAATTCAAAATTAAATAAGTCTGGGCAAAACAGCATGCAGGAAGAGCTTACAATATTTACATTATATTATTGTTTTCTATATATCTCCGGAAGCCACCCAGAATGTAAATAAACACAGGTCAACTCCAAGTGGTAACATCAGGTAACCGTTTTCTGAATTGTCAGTAAGCACAATACGAACAAGTAAGAACGTTATAGTCGGGCAGGGCCGACCTTTAAATATCCTACGCTAAATTGCCTAACACAATTCTTATTTTTATTATAGAACGCTTGTTCTATATAAAGGCATATTTTTTATGTGCGTCTTTCTAAGCGGGCCCAAACCGCAACCTAATGTAGTACAACTTTAATCTTTACAGCATCCTAGAGCGGGAACCAAAAATAGGCGTAGACGCTTCAAATTTTGCAGAATTCATTTTTGTATGAAATTACTATAATATTCCCGATCCCTACATATGAAAACTTAGACTTTTCTGCTTTGCAAAGCAACAATTTTCGTGAAAATTCTTATTAGGGTAGCATCCAGTTCATAGACCGAGATAGTCCAAATTTGCTATAGTTAATTTTTTTATGTTAAATTTCTATTCTGATATAATTCTCGCCATGAAGCATTGAAAATTATACCTTTTTGTCGTATGAATGTTACTTTTCGTTCGTTAGGGGTTCAAAAATTGCTTCAACTTGGTCCAAAGTTTGCATACCAATTTAGAATGGCCAGATACTATTGCTTATCCACTTTTGCTGGCAAATTTTAAAAATTACAATTTTGTTCCATATAAGGATTTTTCAGAATAGGGCGTTACATGGGGAGTGGTCGAAAAAGCGGGCGAATCAAACCATTTTCAATAGCATTCGCCCTTGGGTCAAAACGCGTCACTGCAGCAATTTTCATCAAAATATCTCAAAAATTGCGACATGTAGTTTGAAAGCAAATTTACATCGACAGACAACAGCCGAACAAAGGGACAGACAGGCTTACTTCAATTCAGATTATGATTCTGAAAAAAAGGTGGGTGCATCTTAAACCCTTCTGCGTGTTACATACGACCACACTAAGTTAATACAGCTCAGTACCATAGGGTGTGTAGGGTATAAATATTGGTTGGAAAGTTGTCCTCCATTGTTATGCTTTACTAACTATGAGCGTATTGCAATACATGCAAAATGTCTACTATACTACTTTGGGTGCTTTAAATGTTTTTCTTTCGTTCGTAGCCACATTTTCGAGATTATACGGCAATCTGTTTCATGTTGGGTTTCAGACTAAGTGTTCACCAAGAAGCAACTACTGCTAATAACGAAAAATCCGGAAACTTAGTTGTTTATCTCTACATATCACTGCATAGAATGGGAATACGATGGCAGCGTTTTTATTTATGACTGCCTTTTCAGTTCTGAGAAGTGAGCCATGGAAGCCTAGCAAAGAACACATGGGTTCTGTTCACAATTTCGTAGCAAACCTGCGTGATTGAGGTTTTAAAAAAAAGGAACGGACAATATCGAAAGTATATCCGATCTGTCTAATTCTAAATTTTTTTAATTTTTTCTAATTAACATAATGTCTGCCGAAAGCGCTTAAAAGCTTGATTACATTGACATCATTGATGATTGGAAAACCTTGCAAAAGTATTTGCGGCAAAAGTATGTACGTTGAGAGCCTTCTTTTCATACACAGCGTGTGTTCATTTACGAACATACGATGCGTGTTTGTCTTTTCGGATATAAAAAGAGGGGAGTGCCTTGTTATTTTCCCCCAAGTTAAAGCTTTATAGTAATGAAAGTCCTGTTAAAATGTTCCCTAAAAGCAAATCTATTGGAGTTTCCATAAGATATTACGGAAAGATGATTAAAGTAAAATTAGAAGTTTTTGCCTAAATCTTATGTCGTAATAGAAGTTAATTTAATATAATTTAATAGGATTTTTTTAGCTCATAGTTGTGATGGCTTTTTTGTGATGGTCGTTTCTTTTATTTATTTAATTTTTTTGTTTTACTAGCATTTTATTGAACGAACGGAAAGGTTGTCAGCTGAAGGCCACTTAGAAGCTATAAAAGAGGAAATGGAGAGAAACAAAAAGCTTTACCTGAAAGCCTGGATTGAATTCTGCCGAAATTGACTAAGCAGAACGCGGATAAAAGAGGAAAAGTAGAGAAGAATGACCAAAATACATGCAAGAACCTAATAATTAGATTTTGATTCTTAGTTGACGATGAACGATGTCCAGCATAAGCGCATCAACAATACGCAAAATGGTGAATGAAATCGATCGAAAATTTGGTATAAATATTCGACATTCTGAGCCACTTTAAGATTCGATAGGAAAGTCTCTCGATCGGTCAAGTAGAACAATTTGGTTTGCAATTTGTTTCCAGGGCTTATGTTTTCATTGTCCAAGTTTAAGAATCGATATCAAATGTCATTATTTATTATTCAATATAACTGGAGTTCATTCGAGTTCAAGCCCTCTTAAAAGTCCAAGTAATTTTTTTTTTAATAATGATACCCAAGTAATGGAATGTAATGCACCTGTTGTTGCTGATGGTCTTAAACGACTGTTTCTATTTGATTTATGTATTTATGGACTTCTTTAAGATGCCATATAATGAATTTCTGTATACGACGTACATATCGGAAACAAAAAATGACTTCAACTATGCACGCACACATCATTGAATTCGTTTATCTTGCTATGGTGTGTGGTGGCATGCTAGTACTTATTACAACTTTACTGTTGCCGTTGCCGTTGCCTATGTTGTTAGGTTTTGATGTTGTTGCGTGCAGTTGTGATTACGACTGATGTTGCATTGCATTTAATTTCGAATTCAAAACACGCTGACGACCGTTTTTCGAATTACTAATTGCATCGACGCATATGCTCGTATTTTTAAACGGCTTTTTTTCTGCGTATATTTGTTTGTCACACAAACATTTCTCTTATGATTTTTCTCTCAGCTTTCATAGGCGTTTTAGTTAATGTGTGCTGAACAGTAAACATGATGCATGTACATGTGCTTTTCTTGTTTGTGAACGCTGTGCACTGCCTTGATTGTGATGTTTTAAATTATTTTTTATAGCTTTCGTTGTTTTGGTGTTGTTTTAAATAGAAAACTTCTTTTTTTTGATAAACTGCCGCCAAATGTTGTTTTGTCTGTTGTTGTTGATATTGCGACAGAAACGCCGCAGTTTAAACTATCTATCCTGTAAATTTCACACAGGAGCACATTAAGTTTTCATTGTGTGAGAAGTAGAGTGCGCTTTAAATTTTTCTACCATGTTTCCCGTTTTCAATTGATGGGCTTCTTATTACACACTCCCGGGAATTATTATTTTTATTTTTCTCCTCTTACCAAACCAGCCTTTTGAAATGCTCTCCGATATCTTACCTACATGTACCTTTGTTGTATTTTACATTTTTTCTTATACCTTATCTCTGGGTTTTTCCTTTCTTTTTATATCCACCGCCGCAGAATGTAGTTATGTTCATTTTGTTAAACTGTTTGCAACAATCCGAGGACTCTTTGTATATATATTTGTATGTATATTTTTGATCAGTATTTAATTTTGAATCCATCTACGTCTGTCCGTTCGTTCACCTGCCTATCGACTGTTGAAGTTTCATTTTTTATCGTTTTTTTCGAGCTTCTTTTAAAATAAAGATGATGGGTATAAAAGATTCGGTCAAAACCAAACATAATTTCCTTACTTGTTTACTATAGTTGTCGATGTTAAACTAATTTTAGCAATACTTGTTATGCTTATTTAATGTTCAATCTAAAGTAAATTTCGTTGTTTTTATCCTTGTTAACAAGTGTTGCCTCAGAATTGAGGGCACACTTACATACCGTCTGTAAGTTTGCTAGCGTATGATTGAAGAGCACAAAGAGAGTCAATGTTGTTGTACTTTCTGTTTAATGTCGATCTCAAGAATGTCTGTGTGAACAAGAAAAATACATTTAAGTTAATATAAGCAATTTCTTAGAAAGGAACCCGCATTTAGATTTATATTTCTTAAATAACTTTTTTCCCTCATCGAGTGTTTAGCTTTTACACCAATCGTTGGGTATTAAGATGTGTTACCTTTGAATTCCATGGGAGACAAATACTTTCCCTGGGGAATCAAAAAATAAAGTACGTGATCCTTTCCCGTAAAATTGTTTCACTTACCGTACCTAGTATTACAGTTGCAAATTTTCGAAAACATGATTTCATGTAGGTAAAATAATCCCCTTCCAATGACGAATTCTTAGCTGCTATACTTTGAGGAGCTTTATAAAAGCAATTAAATTCAATCAAAAAATACCGGAAAGTTATATTCGTAGCACATGTCATCTAAGTGTTTCGGGTGATGGTTTTGCAATATGTTTGTCGGTGTTGTTGAAAAGTCGTATTATTAGGGCCATCATTGCCCTATACTTGTAATGCGGTAATGTTCGGAAAGAAATCCGGGAAAAGATAGGGTATGGATGCAACATAGCTAGTGCATGCCTAATCGATAAGAGTTATGCCTTATGGTGGAGTGTTCGTTATAGCTATGGCCAGGTACTGTCAAACCGAGCTGAAATTTAGATCCACGAACATCGGCTTGGTAATCGTCACTCCTGTCTACTCGGTTATGCGGCCATTTTTTTTTTAATGCTTGATTTCATATACGACAGCCGATTGGCACCTTAGATCAGCCGGGAACAGATTGTAGCAAACATAATCAATATTCAGATTTGCATTGAAGTTAACGGTTGCTGAAGTTCGCGGCATGAGTTTCAGTGTTCCGTGGATTATCGTAGCGTTTTCGTTCGTCATCAGGCGTGACTTCTATGCAAAAGGATCAGGAAACGTAAGACTTCAACCAAAGGGAATGTTTCTGCCATAGAACATAGACTTCGTGAAAATTATATTATAAAATACGTACAAGGATGTAAACAAAATATTCTGACTCGAAGTAGGTACATGTTCAGTACACTATGTGGGGTGCACTATATGTCCTTTCCTTTCTAATGCAAATAAGAAGCTTATTATCGGGTGGAAGTTATTATGATGTAAGTTTGCGCTGTGCTGCTACACGGCCAGCTTGCATTCGAAAAACAAGGTTTTCGCAAACTTTTTCTAATAATTGCAGTTCGACGGCCTCGATTTTTTGAAGGAAAGCTGATTTTTATTCCGTGAATTTTTTGCGTGCCATCCGCATACACCTAATCTTCCGAATTACATAAAGCAGTCCAAAAGCATTAGTTGGCATTACCTTGCTTGCCAATACGCTTCCAAATTTTGAAAAAAAATTGAATGAATAAGCTCCTTTTTTGTTCACTTGTTGAAATCAAAAGTCGCTTGCTTTCATTTCATCTAAATTGGGTCACAGAAAACCAGTTACAATGTATCGATGAAGTTCACTGTTATAATTCGAATGGTCTTTTCGCAATCATTTTCGAAGAAATATGGCGGTATTGGGCCTTTAATCCACGTCAAATGGTGGCTTTCTGGGGATCTTGAAATGAGGATTTTCAGTTCCTAAAATGCAGCAAATACGTTTATTAATGTATTCATAGAGTGGAAAATCAGTTTCATCAGAAAAAACGATTCTCGGAGGAACACAAGGAATGTCCAAAATGTGTTTTCATAATTGGTTCGAATTAGCGAAATTCGCCATTTTTTTTTTTTAGTATACACTAATCACTTAGCGGAGGAAAGAGATGGGGAGCTTGTAGTTGCAGCAGATGTCTATCCAATCGGCCAGTGTTATACCCTTACCAACTAAGTATTCATTGAAACTACGATCAAAGTGAACTATACCGCAGTTGAGAGTTGAACTCGCGAGCATTGACTTGGTAGTCGCGTTACGGCGTAGTAAACGAATGAATGGACCATAGAAACCCTAGTTTTCAACAATCAAAAAATTTTATATTGTCACTCTACATTATTCTTTTGCATTAAAATGAAATTAACAGGCGGAACGTCCTAAGCTTGTAGCGATGGCCTCACTCAAAAATGACGTAACATTTTATTGTGTTCCCAACATATGGTTTTTCGGAGATAATGGACGGACCCCTTTGTATTAATTTTACTGGTATTCGATAGTAAAACAAAGTTTCAAGGTAGTAGTATCGCGATATCAAAAGCCAGTAGAATCTGATAGCAAAAATTTCTTATACATTCATTAAAGTCATAAGGCGCCAAAAGTCTGTGTAAATCTTATGATAAATTCTTTAAACATAATTGTATGCATTTACTTCTTTAATTCAAGTTTGTGTGCATTACCTTTTCCATTTTTCTGTGCTGATGAAGTTTTAGTGTGATGAATGTACGTCCATCTTTCATGTTTTCGTTTTCTTTAAATATTGCTTTCTAAGGATTGCACTAATTATGTCATTTATGAATACATCTTCCGGTTTCGTTTCTTTGGGGAAAAGCTATAATAAGTGAAAATAAAAAAATATTTATATTACGTTATATTATATGCATTAAAAGTAAATCTTTTCTCTCCACACTGGGATGCGCAGATGCGAGCTTTCAAATTCTCTTTTCAACCGCCTGTAGCCAGTTCCTTTGTGAACACATTGCGATCAAATATCGTTTACTGATATTGCTATTAGCCCTTGATTATGTAATAGTTGCTCTTTATTTATTTTGCAATAAACTATGTCTCGCGAGTGTCTTGTATTTGTACTCCACGTCACTTGCGGCGAGGATATATTAAATATGTCAAGGTATATACAGCATCGGGAAGCGCCTACTACAGGGGTACCTTTTGTGAACCAATTCCGTATTGATTTTAGCTTTTATGTCCCTATGTCCTTCTTATGTCTATCAATACATTTGAGTGCTCCATATCCAGGTCGAAATTTGTAAAGCATTTTGAAGAAATTTGGTACGCTCACATCCTTTGGCCCACGGACGAACGCTATTTACGATCACGATGATTTGCGATCACAGCTTATATAATGCCTTCTCTAGAAAAAGTTGTATGAAAAAACAAACTATCTTCAAAAACAGCTGAGTCATTGTCCTTCGACGTACTAAACTGATGTGAAGGAATTGTTTGGGATGGATCATGGGATGGGATGTTTTAAATTCCCTCCCCATACAACCACTTCTAAGTAAAGTAAGACCTTATGTGACCAAGAGGTGTCATTTTTATTATTTTACACTGAATGTGGATAAACTAGAAGCCTTGGATTAAGTAAGACTGTTCCGGTCAACAAACCACTACTATCCTTTCTCTTCTTCTTCTTTGTTCTAAATTTAACGAACAATCCTGGTGTCGTTTTTGTCTTTTCATTTTCGTCCAAAAACCCCCTAAAAGCTTTGAAAAGCCCTCAGCAACCGAATTCGAGGCAGAATGTGAAGAGTTGATCCCTGAAAGCTTCTAAATGATCTCAATTAACGATAATTTTGTAATTTTGATCAATGATATTTAACTAAAATTTTTTAAGTACTGCAACCAGTTAACGTTCGTAGAGCAATCAAAAATATGTTATTATATAAAGAGAAGTGTATTCAGTATTCTCTTCGAGCGAAGCTTTTTCACTATACAAGTTTAAATTTGCTACCGCCGAGAAGGCTATTAACGTTCTCTAATAAAACAAGTGTCGGACCTAAAATCATTGTTTTCGTAATATTTATTTAATATGCTGCGACATTCAATTATCCATATACGGTATTTTGCAAACTAATGTTGGAAAACTGTTCATATTACGTAGACGTCTCGTTTTTTTACACTCACACCTTCTAATATATGGAATAATTTATTTCATTAAATGAATGATTTGATTTATAAATTTTATAAATTAATCAAGAATTTCCTTTTCATTTAATGTTTTAGGTTTAATCATATGAACTAAGTTGTAATACCTACAAAGGTAGCTGAATATCATTAAACTTGTGAATCAAATGAGTCCGTCCAGTTCAAATTACTTTGTTTAAAAAGTTTTCAATTGTTTTACTGTTGATTTTTCTCTTTAGAAAAGGTTTATAAAAGTGATTGTTAATTAAAAAAAATAGTTCAGTCTGCGCAGAGGAGATAAAGCTACACGGTACACGCAAGTTGACTACACTTTCCAAACGAGAAAGCTTTAGTCCTTTCGATTCTTCCACGTTGTTTTAAAATTTGTAGGTGTAGATCTGCCTTTGTTCGTTTTGTGAATACTTTGATAAGTTTATGATACCACACATCACTCATTGTATAGGGTACACAATATTTCCTGCGATAGCATTAAGAAGGGATTAATATAGGCCACTTATTTATTATACCAACTCAAAATCATTTTCTGAGTCGATCCAAACAGTTCGGTCCGCTTAACGTCTGCCCAAGTATTTTTGTGTTGAACTTACAGCTACCTATAGCAGCAATTTTGACGACATTTGGCGGCCTGAGGTGTTTTGGTCCAGCTTAGAAGCCTTTTGATACCGGATTCGATACGACCGTTTCTCGACCGTCCGTCAAGTCGCTACTTGGACAATAATTGATATTCTTTAAGTTTCCGAGCAAAAATTTCTGAGTAATAGAATCCCCTCTTACTAAGTCGATGTGAAAAATTTTGGATCGTAGATTCTCCTCCGTTTTAACATTTTTCTTATAGAATCTTTCCTACCAAAAGTCGGCCTTTACATGCTCCAATTTTTAATATTTTATAGTGAGCGTAATTTCATATAAAAATCAACTGCACCAAATTCGGCTCATAGAGGTCTATATTACGCAATCCACCCCATGTACGGGTTCCAACGTAAACCAATGTGGCACTTTTTTTAACATTTTACGGGGAAATTGCTCAATAATAGATATTTGCAATAAAATTTAAAATTGGGTTTATTTTGCAGATCCCACCCCCGCTCATTAAAACTAAACCTTTATATGGTAACAAAATCTATGTTCCAGTACTTTATAATAGGAACAGGTGAATAACAATAAGCTCCTTGTTAAGAAGATTAATTTGGCTATATTTCGAGCCCGTCAACTTTAGTAGTGGTGGCCCCATTCATGTAAGGGCTCCCATAAAAAGTATGCTTGTAGAAGGAAGTTAAGTATACTGGTTGGTATAGGATAACGCAATGTAGGGCAACTAACATTCGGCGTTACCCGATTATAATGTTCTTGTTTTCTGCAAATTTTTTATGTAAAGAAATAACAAACCCCTGTTCCCTTCCCTTTAATTGTTCCTATAATCACCAAGGTATTTTTAATGTGATATCGCTACGCTTTTCCTCTTGTTGAGTTCTTTATGGAAGTATCAAGATCGGTTATTCATTGATAGGTTTATATTAGTGTTCCGAATTGAATTTCAGATTATTTTTGTGTACAGAGTTGAAGTTACTAACAAAGATATTTTCCGCTTAACAAGCTCTTGAACTTCAATTTGCTATTTTGTTCACTAAGCTTTTCTAAGCTTTCATATAATTGATGTAAAAACACTTTAAGTAACGGAACATTGCAGAATTCCGATTTCAACGTCAATTGCAATAAATTTTTATATTTAGCTTTGCGATTCTCAATATGTATTTGTTTACATACATATCTAATACTTTTTTGTGGTAATTTCAGTCGCATACTGCTGCGTACAAAGGCAAGCACATATGAAAACGCCTAACAATCTCGTATAGATTGCAAAAAGTTATTATAAAATGCGCCATATGGCTTAAGCTTAAGTTAATACTAGAAACCAAAAAGGAAAAATTAAAAAAAAAGCGACATTCGTTTCAGACGAAACAGGTTTCTGTTATATTTTTGGTTGACGGTCGCATCGAACCTTAGATTGCGGAATCACACAAAAAGTATATGAAATACTTTGCAATTTTCCATATCAGTTTTCCGGTATTTGATAATTGCCATGGACGAAGACATATGGGCGACGGAACGAAAAGGGCTAAATCTAGGCAGGCTATTGCACTATTATCTTTTATGGAATGTCTGAGATCTACTGCCGGGTCTTGAAAGAGGCATGTCATTGCTCAATGTTTAACATAAAAATAATGTAATAAATGTTGAATTTCTAGACCAGTGAAAGTATCTCTTGGATACAATTTATTGGAGCCAAAATTCTTCTTTCAAAATATCAATTTTTAAGAGAAATTAGCCTTTTAAAGCTAAGCGTTGGCTTTGTTAAGAACAACTTATATAAGTGAGATAAAATTCATCTGTGTTAGGTATGACTTCACTAGCATGTACGATTTAAATTTAAGTATATGTTTAGAACACGAGCTCAGGCGAGGCCTCTAACATAGGAAGAAAAGTAAATATCCATCGAATGTATTACCTATTTGTTAATGGAATCGATATATAAGCTACATATAATATATATTAAGGGAATCGATTTAGCAATGTCCGTTTGTTGTCCTGATTGTTGATAAATATATTTCCGCTCGTTCAACGCTATTTTCGAAGTCAATTATCCAAATTCATAAAAGATTTTCTTTTTTCGACATAAGCTTTTTATAAAAGATCGAATTGTGTTTCAAATTGTGTCTTGTCTCTTCCATGAAAGTGCAACCGAACTTAGGGTTAACACCGCAATTATCAAAATTGAGCCTTTTCGCCATTCCCCTAAGTTTTGGTAGGTAGATTGGAAGATTTTTTGCCTAAAGCTTCAACTCCAAATGTTATTTATATGTGGACTCTGCCGAACGAAGGGTAAATACGATTACCTAAAGTAGAATTGTGTCACGAAGGAAAAAATACAGAATTCAGTGTAAAGAGAAAACAATTGTTTTAGAATAACATATTCAGCATCGCACCGATGGAACAAACACGCGGTCAAATGAATAGTTGGGGCCACTAAATTCTGACATTTCGAAAAAGCCCTGCCCTTTTTAAAACGTAAAATATATACCCCATGTATGATCAATGCATCTGTTCTTTGTCTTGTACTCAAATATCGTGAAAAAGTAGATGAACCAAGAACTCCGAGAGGAAGTCAATTCCTTTTTTGTTTTTGTATTGTTTTTTTTTTTTTCTGTTGAACACAATCAACTGCACCGGTTCGTAGCGAACGTGTTAACAACTACTCACCTCTGTAATAAGCGGCGCAACTGCAAACCAACGCATAAAAGCACAATATTTGTTATATCACTTACTTGTTTGTTTGTTTATTTGCTTTCTACTTGATTCACATGTTGCTACAGACTCTGAAAACATTTATCACATTCCGTTGTGATTATAGATTAATATTTATAAAATGTGTACTTACACTCATAAGCTCCTATGCATTTTTATCCAATTAAACGTCAAGATTTAAAGCAAATTATTTGTGCCTGCACGATCATGTGCGAATTTGATTAGTTCTCGTTTGTTTTTTTTTTTTTTGTTTGGCCACTAAGCACATGGTTTGCATAAAATGTGTAATGCATGGATAAATTTACAATGGATCAGCAATACAGCAGTAAAAATAACAAATTGTTGCAAACATACCGCTCAACACATTGCGCGTTTGTCTAAAAACTTCCTACCGTTCGTTACCGTATTGCATATCCATTGACAATGCGTATATTGAAGGTAACAATGCTGCATGTTGGACATGGTTACCAATGACTATTTAAAACGTATAGCGAATGCCTCCTATTTCCCCTTCCAACTCTATTTTTTCTCTGCTCCTCCTTCTGCTCAAGTGCTAAGATGTTGATAACATTAAAGCGAAGCACACTAGTCGTGTGGTGTTCTAAATTGAGGTGTTAAATGACCATAGCCAAAACAACTCTAAACATGAAGTTATTAACACAGATACCTTTTGTTTTTTTTTTTGCTTTTGTTTTTGAACCTCGCTATTGAATAATAGATTCATATTAAATTTATCATTGCTTATGTAATATTTCAACATTTCAATGAGAGTAAAGTTCTAGCCACGTCCTAGCCTCTGCTTGCTTCTGCCTTCGTTCTTGAAAATCTAAAAATAAAATAAAAAACTAAAACTTCTTGGTCGAATCCGACTGGTTGTGGTTTTAAGAAATGCCAAGCAATTAAAAGTCGAAACAATCTGTTAAGGAATTGGCGCAAATATTTATCAGACGTCATATATTTATTTATTTTGAAGGGTGGGTATTAAGCATTCGTTTGAAAGTTTATATAACTTTCGTAAACATTTTTTTGCATGCTTTTTTTGTGCACTGATTACGTGCCTCAGGCTTTCTAGCGGTGTTGTTAGTCAGTATTATATTTAGATTTATAAGGCGGATGTTTCTTTTGGCAACTTAACTGGTTTGGAATGCTGGTCGCCGCTACTACTTCTTTTATAAAATCGACTTGGCCAAGTTATGTTGATTGAATTTGCATAAAAGTAATAATAATTTGTATCATATTTACTTGTTTACATCTTCAAGTTTTCTTGTCTAGTTTTCCATATTTGAATACTTTAAGTAACTATGTTGAAATACTCTGCAAAATGAAAACAAAAATATGAGAAGCTTAACAATTATTACGAGGGACTCATTCTCAAAAAAAAGCGCAACAAAACTTTCAACTCGATATAGTAGCACTTTGCAAGTGCTTCGCCTGAGCACGTTCCAACAATGAAAGCTATAATGCTGTCCTTTGAGTAAAGGCCATTTCAGTCTACAAATGCTATCAAAACTCGTCTAATGTGCACAGAGGGACAATTTTGTTTTTCTGCTCTCAAAGATTTTCTAGTCTCCTATACTTTCGACTATTTTTGGAAGCTCTTTCCCAATTAAAGAGTTTCTTTTCTGGTTCCTTGTTTGCAATTTTTCGTTAACGATTGTGCTGGCCATTCAGCATTTGATTGTCTGCTTATAGTTAATTCATAGAAAAGTATTTACTATGTGGGTTCGCTGGTTTGCGAGCCATTTATTATGTCTGCATTTCAAATTGTCAAGTGATGAGACGTGCCACGTTGTTAATGCCACTACTTTTATTATAGTTTTATTCACTACTTTAGTGTTTATCTACGGATATGTACATTAGTGGAGAAGTTTGTCAAAACAGATCGAAGAGGAAAAGGGTTCTCCACCTTATTCGTACTTTCCACATACATGTTATTTTCACAAATTTTTGTCGAAAAATATTGAACGTCGACAGTCTGTTTTTTTTTTAAATAGATCGCTGTACGCTGTACGAGGAATGGCCGTAAATATGGCCTTATCAAGTTTATACTTAATAGCTTTAGTCCTTGGACCATGATACGTCAGTGTACCAAATTTACTGTCTGTGGGTTGATTACAAAGAGATATAGACAGAGGTCAAATACACAGGCGAGCAGGCAGAGAGATATGCTGCTATGCCACTGGTGGGGGTAACTCAAGTGTTTGGGGCTTTTGCGTAGATTAGCACACACTTAATATACCTTATAATTCCTATAAGGTATAAAAGCCTTGGATATAACGGACCAGATAACATTTTGGTAATTTTTGGTTTCTTCAAGTATATGCCTTTTTCGGATTCTTATAAACTCCACATATGTATTGTAGGATTTTCCGAAGATAATTTTTATTTCTCAGCTATTGAATGAAATGTAAATAAATACAACTACAAAGCAAAAAGTTTAGGAAAAAATGTAAATGGTTTTTAAGAAATTAAAAAAAAAAAAAAAAAGAAAAAAGAAGTTTGCATCGGCCGGGAATCGAACCCGGGCCGCCCGCGTGGCAGGCGAGCATTCTACCACTGAACCACCGATGCTCATGCTTGTACTTGCTTTATAACGCATACAGTACTTTAAAACTTTATAATGTATAATAGTACTATTACTATAAGAGTTAGAGCAAAAATATTTTTTTTTTTTTAATGAAATATTATCTTAAGTCCCTGTCAACATACGCTAGACAAAGGTCGTTTTCACTTCTCAAAGCTTCTTATAAAATTAAAGTATTTTCACTATCAATAATTTAATCTAATTAAACAGAAGCTTTTCTTCCTTTTGTATTAATCTCGCGCGCTTTTTCAGCATGACATAAGCAATGAAGTTAAAAAAGGTGTTTTGCGATCATCTGTGCTTTCCTATTTACTAAAGGTTAACGACTACGAAATACTCGCGAATTATGAACTGTGCAAAAGTCTTTATCGTCACATCACGAGAAATGTTTATACTAACTCCAATGTACTCCATATATCCTCCGTGCGGTGCATTGAATCGAATGAATGCATTTGACTAAGAGTTTTTTGTAATCTTAATATTACCGTCAAGCATGTGGTGAAGATCGGCTTTAATGCCGTAATCTGGAAAATTTTTGTAAAATTTGGGCTCTCTAGGATTTCAACTTTCCATTTCAATTTTCTCTGCTTTCAAAATCTAAAAACTTTCCCACGTTGTTGTTGAAGAGATGAAGGGGAAAATGAGGAATCCTATACAGAATCTGCATCTACTTATTTCGTACTCTGCATCCACTTTTTTATTTTTTCAAACACCGAAGAACATAATTTGCCTTCATTTTGCGTTGGCTAACAAAAAAGGAGATAGTGGAAGCCAAAGTCCCTTGTTGGACGATTTTATCAGAGCGGCATATTTATAAAAGCTTATTATGCAGCTAAGGATAATTGTTGCGAGATATAATAAGCCATAAAAATAGATATTTTATGGTGTTACGATAAGATACGAGACAACAAATCAACAATGTTATCGATAAATTGTAAAATTGATATCTTATAAATTTGCATCATTACATTAATTTCATTATCTCATATGTAACACTCACAGATTCCGTGATCAAAATCAAACTTTGTCCAAATTTTATATTGAACTGTTAATGTTGCCTTTTGAAAGCAGTAGTGGAGAAAGTGCTTAAAAAATGGAGAGGTAGGCCCGGTGCCGCAAATATAGGACACAGTGGTAAAACCACACTAATGCAATTTGTTTCCGCCGCGAGTATTTATTTATATTTAAGGGAATCTGAATTGTAGTTAGCCCCCCACCAGTGCGAAAACTATAAGTCACAAATGTTGTGCGAAGCGAGATATTAAAACATTCGGCGTAAGCCCCTACTTTTTCGGTTCTGTTAAATTCGGATCTTTGACGATATGTGTGTGTTTCACAATCGAATTGAAATCTTTTATCTTTCTTTCATTCAATTTACACACTCACATATGAACACATGAAGAGAGATACGGTTTATGTTTACGGCAATCACGTATTCGTGCTTGATGTAGTTACTCTTCGTTGTTTTTGCTTTCGTGTAAAAGACTATAAATTTGTATAGTTAGAATGAACCAAACACAACAATAACAACAAGCTTCACAAGAACAATAACAATAACATAAACAAAAATAATGTTGAAGATGTGAGGTTTTGAACGGCAAAATCCACAGAGGAGGTGAAAAGACTAAGGAAAAAAGTGAATACGCGTACATATGCCCTTGTTGTTGTTATTATTGTTGCTCTTTTGCTGTTTCTTAATGTTGGGTAAAGAATAATTTAAAAAGAATTTATGTGTTGATATGCTGTTGCTATTTTACCTGTTAACCCCAAATGAAGTGAACGCAACAACCCGAAGGAGAGTGGATGTTGCCAATGACTGCTTATTTTTTTCTTTTTGTTGCTGCGGTGTCACACTCAATTAGTGCGCGTAAGCAAGCGATCGGGAAGGCAGTTTAAAAGACTATACCGACAGACACACGAAGAGAAGCGCTACAACTTGCGTTCATGCGACGCTTATGTACCAAAGGTGTAATGTGGGCAGCACAATATTTTTTTTCCAAAATCCTTAACGGGGCTAAAAAAAAAATAAAAACAAAAAAAAAAAAAGAAAAATTTATTGGTTTAAAACGGTAAGAAAACACGCGTACACGAACTCAATACATATAAGTCGATGAAAAAATCCTACGTATATATATATATATATATATGGTGTATACATAGAACTAAAGAAGGCAGAAACGCACATTGGTTGCCATTGTTGTTGCTCATTCTTTTTTTTTTTTTATTTTTCGAAGAAGAGGGTCTTCTAAATTTATTATTTCGATTGTAACGATCGTCAATGTTTTCTTACACTACAAACATATTCTTTATAAGTCAAAGATTTCGGATTAATTTAACCACATACAGCTTTCCACCCGCTGTTGCTTTTGATGGGCCTAGCACTGAAATTTCATTCACGTGTTCTTAGTTCATAGCCTCGTAAGGAGCATGCCTTCCGTCAGCAAACACACATCTAATCTTTGATACAAATTTTTCCTGATAGTTAGTATTCTTTCTAATTGCTGGCCACAAGCTAATTTTCAAAATGTATCCGCCCACATCTCTAATGGCATTTTTTCTCATTCGATCATATTCAAGCTTTAACAGACTATAGTTTTAAACAACATTCAAAAAGTTTAAATGGTTCAAAACGGTGTTGATCGACATACCGATGCTTCCATATTTACTAGGAAAGGTATGAAATTGTTTAGGAGGTCGTTCCAAGGCGAACATAACTCTTTTATTTACTCTCTTATTATTATTATTATACTATTATTTGAATGTTTGGTCAAACACTTGAACGTTTAACTGGTTAAGATTTTTTTTTTTTTTTTTGGCCGCAGTTGTGGTCTTTTATATAAATGGCGGTAAAAATCGTTTGATGTATTTATATATATTTTATGCTCTAAGTTTAGCCTTGTGTTGCTGTTCTGTTTACTTTGCGGCTAAGTTGGTGGTGATGGCTTACACTTTTTGTTATGTTTTTAATTTATTTTCTTAAGAGCTTTTCCTCTTCATATCCATATAGTCGTGCTTCCATATATATATATATGTGTATGTATGTATATACACTTTGTACATATATCTTTGGTTAACTTCAGCAGTCGGTTATTTAATATTAAATAACACATCAATTGAAAGCGAGAAGAACATGAACGAGAAACAGAAAAAACAATAAGTGAAGTGAATTTTCTTGTCGTTAAAAAACACGCTGAACAATTATTTCGCACACCTGCTAAAGATATTTAATCAAGTTTTTCTTTTCCTTTACTGAATGATTAACTAAATCAACTAACCATTCATCACATTACAAATATGTAATTATCGCTCCACCTACAATTATAACTTTTAATTTATTCTTCTAATTAAATTTTTCCCGAAATGCGTTTTATGTGCATCGTAGATAACCTTTGTTAGACGCAAGTTATTATTATTCATCTTCAAAAGTTATGCATTGCTTAGCAGCACACGCATACGAAGATAGAGATTTTACTGCGATAATGATGCAACTCCTTATATATGTACAACCTTTCAGTATGGAAACAATGGGCCGCAAAATTTAAACCTTCTGCTTACGTAATGGCTCGGTCAAAATAGATTTCGAGACGATTAACTTCAATGTAAATGATTTAAAAGACCTCCATTCTCATTGGTAAAAGGTAGGTAGGAAGACGTGTATGATGTTGTAAGGAATTACTTGAAGAGAAATTTATTTCAAATCGATACGAGTCGTAAGTTATATAAACCAAAAAACAAATAAAAACACTATAACGGGGCACCGTGGGCCATTAGAAACCCTACACCGCTTCGCTTAGTACAATTACTCACTCGGTTTAAAGATCATGTACTAAAAATTATAAGTTATTTTGATGCAGAGGCTTACTTTTCATGAATGCTTTATAATTTTTCCTGTACATGTTCCGGTCTATTATGATTCAAATTACGTATCGTTAATTTTTTTTGGCAAGTTGCTTCTATGACTCTATATTTAGCATACAATATTAAAAACTAAATCTTTTTCTGAAGGACTTACTTTTCGTGAGAAACTTTATATGGAGTGGCGTCCGAAATGTAGAGCCATGTGGTTCAAATTTGGTGCAGTTAATTTTTATATCAAATTACTACAATGAACGAATTTTCGTCATAAAACATTAACAATTAGGTTTGCTTGGCATATAAAGTTAAAACCTTTCCTGGAAGTCCTTTTCCAAACTCAGTAATTTTGATTTTTGACTTCGTCGAAACATTTCTAAAATTTTTACTTTTATGCTAAAAGCAAGAATTCGAGCGGGCCAGACGGACAGACAAGTGATTGTGAATCGATCGGTGTAACAAAAGTTGCGCCTATCCCAAATCCTGTTGGGCGTTGCACACAGCCGCGCAAACTTTATATATCTTTGTATCGCAAGTGGTGTAGAAAGGTATAATTATTGTTTGGCTTTTGCGGTATCCAAAATCCGGGCAAAAACGCACGTATTTATATATAAAAGTTGCAAAATTTTAATGGATTTACAAAGTGCATGACACAAGGTCATGTCGGCTAAATGGCCTCCAAGGCTTTTCGGGTGCATACGTAGTCTTTGGGTGATGTTTTCGTTGAGTATTTTCCATAAATGTGGCTGAATATTCTTATAATTCTATCCTTTAAGATGTGAGCGGCCGCTGGCATAAATCATTAATTTCAAAAAACTCCCAAGAAACAAATCCCGGGCGGCCAATTTTAACCACCAGAACATGAAATTAAACGAGCTGGAAAAGACTTATGCGACGATTGAATTGTTTCTCGGGCCGATAACAACACTTTCGCGAACTGCTTGGTGTTGAAGACCGCACACACCACGTGTTTACGATCATAAATTGATGCAATCTTCCTAAATTTTTTAATTAACCTCTTCACAGCTGATGATGCGACAATTCCGAGTTGTAATTGCTAAAGAGCCATTATTTTTAAAATATTGCTCAATAGTAAATCGTGCCCGTATTCTTCCGAGTGGTTTTCCACTTTTTAATAAACTTGAACAGTCAATAGTCACACTTTCCGTCCTCATTGGCAACACTTTACCGTACAACTGATGAAAAATTCAAATCTTACGTATGTTTTGGATCATTCCTTACCTCAGTGCCTAAGCTAATGAGACTGCACAACAAGCAGGCGCACAAACGGTTCGATATAAATAAATTTTCTCAAAACAAAGCTCACGAAATTCTAATTCCTAAAGGGGTAGAGTAAAGAAATTATTATGATTTCCTTCTCCGATGACTTCGTACAGATCATATCCCCCACCACCTTCGGCCTTGTTGCGCAAGTTTTTGTTTGCGGTTCCTTTAATAAAGGTGAAACATATGAAATAAAGAACCGAAAGAAATTCTCACAACATTTACAGTCATGAACATAAATATCAACTTAAGGCGAATGGTTAGCTATTTGAGATTATGGTGCTTTTGTATGCCGATACAAGACAATGTTGCACAAGCAAAGTAACCCGCCAAAGCGATATTTATATTATATTTGGCATATGAGTCTCAATAATGAGATAGAATAAGAATTTCATGCTGGTTAATGGTGAACGCTGTCTCATTTTGCTGACCATGCTTGTTAGGCTGCTTACATCAGTTCGCTTACATAGTTTCGAATTTAGAATTTTCTCTTAACATAGTCTTTACATAATGTCCAGCTCTTTCAGTTTTTTCATTCATAACGTATACCTCCCGTGGTGAGTTGAATGTGTCATTTTAATGATCAGTTAAGATAATCACGAAGTAAGGATTAATTGATTTACGGCATTTACGTACTGTTGCCCCTCAATAAGCGATTGATATCAAACGTAAGCGTTTGTATTTTCAATAAATGATAATAATTTTTAAAATTTATGATTATTTAAAAGGCTTTCGTTCTTATTATGCGTTTTTCTTTTATTGTCTTAAGCGAATGTCATCATAATCTCATATATGTTGGTTTTGAATTTATACCCAGAGATATCTGATACTTTTTTTCCTGCTTATTGGTTGATTGTTGAATTTTTGACACTGGTATCAATTTCAGTTGTTGACTCGTGTTATGTTTCCAGTTGCTGACAATCTCGTTTTATCTGCGTTTATTTTAAGGTTTTTTTTTTTTTTAGTTTATTTTAAATATTGCTTCTGAATATTTGATTGGTTTATACCTATCACCGTAGGAAAGCAACATTTTACTTTCATCAGTCTATTGGCAGTAGTTAGAAATACTCTTCAAAGACATCATAAAAGGAAATATTCTTCTTCTTCTTTTGATAAATTGATCATATGTATTCCTCTAGCGAGTGATATAAATAATTTCGGCCGACTCTGTCGGCCGTTTTTAAATTAGAATACATTTCTTTTATTCCTTTTTCCTTTATACTCTGCTGCCGGTATAACAAAAATTTCCCTGGTGTTAGATACATTTACTCAAACTTAATATACCCTGTGCAACAAGTGGTGTATGGTATGGAAGGGACGGAGTAATGAGTATTGCATATATATTTTTGCATCGTATGGATTGTGAGATACTTGTCGCCTGGACATGCTCATCTAGAAGTCACAAACAGAAAACTTGTGGCCGCTAAAGAAATTCGAACCACAAACTTAACATCGCACCTAAATTTATCAACGTTGAAATTGGTTTACTTTTGTCGTTTGCTTTTTCGTGCATCTTATGTTTTTCCTTTATATTGTCGTTCCTTGCTTTTGCTGCAATATCTTTCCAACGATTATATTAAAAATTGTAATAAAATCGTTCTTAATATACACGATTTACATAAATTTAATAATTTTATCACAATATTGAATTGAAATTGACATTCACTGTCTTTATGAGCAAATGAACCCCATAAGGTTTTTTTGAGGAAAAGAAAATCAGTTTGCGACGAATTTGCGACACTTTAGAGAATTTGTTTGAATATACGTAGTAAACTTTAAAACGACATTTGCTATAGTTTTAAGTACGAGTTTAATGGCCAGTTCATATCTATAATTAAATTCGATCTGTGTGATCAAGGATTAACATTTATTTTTTCGATTTCGATGCGAGTTCCAACATTAAATTTCGGTGGGACGGACAAATCAACATCTCTGAGACATATGTATTCATATACTTCAAGCTATGAAGATTACTGTAGGGTGCCACAATCTCATATTGGAATCCAGGGCAGATGAGACACTTTTAATGTTATATATTTAGACACATGAGGAGTCACTCAGGGGAGTTTTATAGGCAAATAAACGGGAAAGGAGGGATTAGTGCTTGCTGTAGTAGGCAGTTACGGCGTTTATTATACCAAATTTCATGTCGCAGATGGTAAATTATTGACTATCGTAATTTTGGAATTTTCATTGTTTTTAGTACCTTCCGCTCGTTGGTTATCCCGGCACAATTTTGCAGCCATGGCTTTGCCTTTCTAACAATAATAAATGTACAGAAGGCTATAAGAGTCGATGTTAAAATATATCTGGGTTGGATAGAGCATCACAATAATGGAAGGGCCTTCATTATATATTTGTGGGTATTACAAACGGGTTGAGAAATCAACTCTGTTGCAATCGTTCGGTGCAAGTTGAAAGGCACAATGGATTTAAGCTTTTTAATAACATATTTTCCAGGCAGTTATTGTTCGATTTTAAAATTGACAGCTTAAAGATTTAAAATTAAGTATATAGCAAAGAGGTAAACGTGAAAAGATTGCCGTTCACTTGGCCCACATAGTAATCGTAGAGGATTTAAAGAAGCGATATTAAATAAATTTCAAAGCTACTTTTGTTTTATAAGCGTGTGTGTGTGTGCACATACATGTATGAAACGTGTTTTAAAGATTTCTTTTGAAGAAGCGGAGGAAATAAGAAAAAAATTTTTTTTTATTGTCTTTTGTACATTCACAGCAAAGTCCTTAATCGTATTCACTAGCATCGTTTGGCATTTCTTTGAAAATGTATTGTATTGCGATTTGTCCATGAGTGCTGAAATTCACACCATTTCAAAATGGAGCGAGTGACAGTTGTAGTTTATTGTTAAGACTGACGGCTTGAATATTAAAAACACAAACTTTTTTTTATTTTTTTTTTTTTAATTTAACTTTTTGTTAAATTTCCAAAGAAATTCTTGACAGCGATTATAATTTTGATTATTTCAACACTTTTCTTCACACCTTTAAAATGCGGTAAAAACGAAACCAAAGGGAAAAGAAAACGGCATCAAAATACAAATGAAAAAGGCTGCTAAAAGACTCGTTCACTAAAAGGAACGCCTGCAGAGTGAGAAAAAGTAAAAACAAAAGAACGTAAGCTCATACTTTTTCTTTCTGTCTCTCCTTCTCTTATTCTCTTATTCGCTTTGTTTTCGCCGTCGTTTAACTGCTATCAGAAAGAATTAAACGGCAAGAGATCTCAAGAGATTTTTTAAAACGAAATGTAGTGGGCATCTCAGAGTCCTTCAGTGTTCCTATTATCCATAACACTATTTACAGCGCTGTTGAAGCGCCGCCGAAAAGAAATAACGCACGGTTTTCAAGTAACGGGCGAAGAAGAAGAAGAAGAAGAAGAAGGTCTTGAAGCCGTATAACCATTAAAAGGAGTTCACTTATTAGGCTGTCAGGACGTCCACGACAAGCCGCTAATATTGACCAAGACGGTGAAACGGGTTGTGCACGTGAAATGTCTCCAACGAAACAAGGGAAATAACGCAGAGAAGTATTTTTCCCTGGTATATCGTATATGCGGAAGTCTTAAGAAAGAATTCAAATTACTTAAGTTACGATTAAGGATTACTTTTTGAATTTGAAAATTGAAAATGTATTTGCATAAGTAATTATAGTAATTACATTATAATTATCTTGGCATTATATTTAAATGACATGAACTTATGACACATAAGCCTGCAATGTTTTCTAGAGAATCAGCTCTCTGAATGACTTGTACAATAACTCACATGCGATGCATAAATATATTAAATGTATCCATATGCCAATATATTGCATTACGTAGAGACACAAACTATTCCCACAATATACATTTTTTTAATTCTGAGAAATCTTCTATCTATAGAAAATCTGTAGAAAATTTTCATTGAAATTTATTGAAGCATTTCGCGAACACATAATTTAGAAGTTTCTTCAATGCGAGTTGATGCGAAAGAAGAAATAAAATTAATTTACGCTTCCTCCCTAATCTATGTTTTTCCTTTCGTGCACATACACTGGCATGTACGCCATATACAGTGGATTAAATACATGAAATTTCATTTACTTTTGCTTTGTAAACGTTTGCTACAGTGTGACGTCATATGAGGAAGCCTTTAACAGAATGAAAGAGCAAGCAATTAAAAGACCACTAATTAATAGCGCTACTATTGTTATTGATAATAGCAAAATCAAAGGTCCCTGAGACAGACACCCATTGCATTTTATTTTGGAAAGTTTCTTGAACGCTCTTTTTTCTTTAATGCTCTCTGCATGTTACCATTTGATGTTGTGATACCTTGAGTTGCCATCTTTTTTTTTAATATAGCATGAAGTAGTAATAATAATAACAACAACAACAACAACGACAACAACAGCAACAACAACAACATGCAATAGTAACAACAATTTATACCCAGTGGCATTTAAGACACTTTTGTGTAATTTTGATAATCGCCTTTAACTTGCATGATGCCCTTGCATGAGCAAGAGGGAGCAGACGAAAACAAAAGCGAACTTGGTGGCCATTACCCGTGCTATTAAGTTAATCGGTTTAAGATTTAAAAAATTGTATTAAACAGAATGATGGATATACGTAATTCACGCAAATTGCTAATTTGTCATGTCGATTTTTTAATCTTATATGCAGGATGGACTTAAAATATAAGATGTAACTAAAATAGAGGATTAAAAACTAGGACGTAATTGCTTCGGATTGCTTTCAGCAGTAATTCAATGTAAGGTTCTCTCAACCCCTGAAAATTGCTGAAGAAAATTTATGAAAATATATCAGTTAGCTAAACACCATTTTCTGCGACCAACGAAAAACGATTTAAAGTAAGGCGACGAACGATCGGGTTACGGTTTTCCTTATCGAGCTAACTCGAACATAGTTTGCAATTCCGGGTTCTAAACAGAACTGGATTGAAAAACGCGATCGTATCGTTTTTGTGTTTCGTCACATCAGTTAGCTCGACAACGGGAACCGTAAAGGGATCCCAGGTATACACTTGTTCGAAGCTCTACATCTTTTGTTGCTTCTTTATTGCCATATTTTGTCACGCATCAAGAAATAAGAAAGAAACTACATGAAATACTACGGAAGACATGAAGCACGAGATGTTGTTATGCAAATCTTTAAGAAATCGAATAATTCCTCGGTATAAACGTTTGATGTACAAAGTCAGTTTACCTTGTGAGCAAGAAAATCGTCATTCATTTTGATCCCACATGGAGATTAAATTTCGCTTAATTTATCCCGTGTGTTTTAGAACCAGTCTAAGCCTATTTGTTAAAAGAAAGAGCGAGATGGATTGAATAATGTGATCACGGATGTTTCATATTCCAAGCTTATAAACTAAAGTTCGAATAAGAATTGAACGGACTGGCAAGTTCGAAGGAAGTAATCGATCCTTCTTCCTTCTTCTGGTTTTCTCTTTCAAAGTGAACGGATCGCATTACTAGGTTGAGTCCAAAATGATCGCGATTACTGATAAACCGTAAATTAAAATAAGACAAACGTGTAATTATTCAACCGCTCGAAAACGGCCGTAAAGTCAAATTTTAAATGGAGCAATGAATTTTCTTAATCGCTAAGTGTGTAAGTTTTCTACTTATGAGAATAATTAAAGTATTTTTGATTGAATAAAATACATTATTTGGGGAAGAATAGTCCCTCTGGAATGATGTGTGAAGTGATCTTACCTATAGTTTGTGCCAAATGCATAGCTACAGTAACTTTGATTTGATTCGCATGTAATTTGAGGGACTGCAGACTGACTCGAATAGTGAGAGACGATTAGCCTGTCATGGTCTTCCCTTTTATAGTGGCATTAGTAACTTAAAAAAATGTATATAGGAAGTACAGTCTGCAGAAACTCAGCGCCGTCAACCGTCATTAAGGCTTCCATTACTAGTCTCTAATTGTAACGAGCTTTTACGTAACTGATACTTGTGCTCCGTACTTGGTCTGAATTCATTCTAACCCCGACGGGAACTGCAGAGCACCCGAAATCAATCAACTCGCTACATTTCTTCCGGATATTGATGTTCTGGAGAACCAAAGAATAGCATTTTCACCATGCAATCGTTTAATGAAAGAAATCATTGTCATAATGGGATACGGACGAATACTATCGTGCTGTCACATAAATCGCAAGGAAAATGAGTTCAAAACTTTGTCTATGTCCTTCAAAGCTAGCTCTCGAAACATTGCGTTGCTACTTTGATCCATAAGATAAGGTCTCCGCAGAAACATCCCTACCCGCGAAGCAATACAAGTCTCTAAGCAATGATCTCAGCTGATATCGAAGACATCACAAAACGTAAAATGATAAGCGCTTCTGTTTATATCCAGATAAAGATGCTTTTCTCACCACAGCTTAATTTCAGTGAGAAAATATAGGACGGACAGAGTATCTGACAAAGGGTTTAAGAATTCGCCTCGAATTTCCCTATTTATAATTTTTCAATTAATTGCACATTTAAGTTGACCTCTGTTATGACGTAATAAATTCAAATAAAATAACAGTTAAAATAAAGCGGACTAAAAGAGAGATAAGATTTTTACAGAAGAAAACAGTAACAATAACGTAATGAATGACTTTGAATTGCGAATGTAAACGATGCATGGCACGACGACAACCGATAGCATTTTAATTAAAAGCAAACACTCATACACTCTTATGAAGAAAGACACACTTTTAACACTAAGCTGTGAAGGGAGAGTTTTTAATTAAGAATGTCGGTCGGTTCGATGATCGAGTGTTTACGATCGTGTATTTTGTATACATACATAAATGTATATGTGTATGAATACATTTTTGTATATGAATGCAGAATGCATACACATATGTATATATGTATATGTATGCATTTCTGTCGCAGTATGTAGTATTAGGTACGTAGGACGTTGCCTGTTAAAGTCGCACTTTACTTAAATGTGCTTAAAATCAACAACAACGGTCAAGGTAGTTATGCAGTCAGGCGAATATAATAAAAGGACAGACATTAGGCAGACAGGTTGAGTTTTCAAATGATTGCAAAAGTGTGCAGAGAGAGGAAAAACATTAAAAAAAAGGCTTAAAGCAATCCCAAGGCGCACTGATTTCTTGTTGGTTTGGTTGTCGGTCTCTTCGCAAAAGAAGGCAAACTGTGGGCAAATTGGGAAGAGGAGCAAAACGATTGCAATGGAATACTTATAGCCGTGTGCAGAGGCGTCAAAGTGGCGACACACGTCGTCTACGTCTGAATCTTAAGCAGCGTTTGCTTAGAATTTTTTCGCGTGCATTTATTAATGTCCATAGCCATACATAGTCCATATATACAAATGTATATACGTACATACGTACTTGCATATATATATGTATATATGTAGGCATAAATGTGTTTGTTCGAAGTATTGGTTATTGCGTCTTATTGTTTTTGTTATTCGAATTCTTCATTTATACGAGAATGAAAAATTTCCCTTTAATTCGTAACACATAAAAACAATACTTACAATAACAACACAACTACTACTGCTATAAGCTATATACGAGTTGATGACAACAGCAACATAGTATGAAAAAGTAGCACAGTGCCCAGGATATAAACAGTACTCAGGTTACCAGAAAATTTGTTGGGTTTCTTTTTTATATGTAAGAGCTTTTTCTTCTTCTTTTTTTATGTTTTCTTTTTTGTGTTTTATAGAATGGTGTCAGTTACTCAGGTGGCGCTTAGAGTGAAGACAACGTGTATACAACTTTTTAGTGTATTTTGTTATTACTGCTGCTCTTTTTTTTTTTTCTTTCTTACGATTTTTTTGTTTTGAACAATGTGGCAAAAAACATGCGATTAAACATTTAAGACAAGTAGACAGCTCTTGCAGATATGCCATGATATCATGATCTTCAAAGTCAAGCTCTAACTAACGTGTCACCATTCAAAGATTTTTTATATTCCTTGCGATTTTTGTGTGACTGTTGTTTTCTAAGCTACATATATATATATATTGAGTGCATTGTTGTGTGCGTACATTTATGAAAGTAATTACACATACATGCATTTTAAATAATTTATGGCATACTTGGATCTGTCGTCGCATGAACGTTGCTGCTCGAATCACAACTTAAATGGATTTATGTCAAAATAGGTATTAATTTAATTAGTTTAATGTCGGCAAAACAATTTTAAATGACTAATAAATGAGCTTTTTCTCAGCCTATTTTTATAAATTTCTGCTATTTAATGCATTTTAGTAGTGAAGCATTTAAAATTTTCTTTTTATTATGATTGTTATAAACGTTTCCAGTAAATAAATGCAGTTTTTCTGGTTTCTTTTTCTTACAGGTATGTACGGCTTATACGTATCTGTGCGCTTTAATGTTTGCTTTTCTGATGCACCATAAGAGGATATAAGTATGTATTTACGAATTATTCCTTTTAAGTAAACAACATTTGATATCAAATAATCGCCTTGGGATCAGTGCTTTGTAATGCTGCGTTTTATCGCAATTTAATTTGTTCTTTATAAGAAGGCTTATCTACCTAAAGCGCTGCCTACAAACTTTGTATATTTTAAGAACGAAACTAGTACTTAGTTGCAAGTTCTATGCAATTCAAGTCAAGAGCAATAATTAAAATAAGTACAAAAAGATGGGCGTACGCCACCTGTATGACAAAGGTATACTAAGTTTGTGCGGATGTATGCAACACTTAAAAGGACTTGAGATGGACTCATTTTTAATTATACTGATCGGTTGGGAATCACTTTCTGCATCGATCTTAGCTTGTCTGTCCATCGGTCCGTCTTGTTTTCATATGCTAATTAATTGAAACCGTAAAAAATAGCACTATAAAGTCTTAATACTGGACCAACACTGCTTTCGAGTTTAATAAAACGACGGTACAAACTTGGGACAAGCAAATAGCAGCCATTGATTGGCCTATCAAAACAACTATGATTCGAATTGTGGTAACTCTGAATTATTACGAACTTTGTACAAACAAACAGGACTGTTACGCGATTCTTACCGGGACTTGTGGTTATTAGAATTTACTAACATTCAAGTTCGGCGGCAAAAGGTTCGTAGTATACGGCAAAATTTAATATAAGCGCATGCCCTACAATGCCTTACTTACCAACATGGACGCTTGTGGACGAAGGCATCAATTTGCAAATGAGCCTCATCTCTGAAAGTAAGTCTTGATAAAAATAATCTTTCCAGTGACGATGAGTGTGCGAAGTGGCAAACAGTACGCTTTTTCACGTATAAAGGTGAAGATGAAGTCTTAGTTGATAAAAATTTTAAATTTTCTGAACCACGCCTATTAAAGATGCGTAGTTCGTCAGCAACATTTTCGCTTGCCGAATCTTTGCTTTTCTTTTATACAACTGAATGAATAGTTCGTCGGCCTTCGGATAACTCTGCCAATTGATGATTTGATACAAGGGAGGTTTTTTAAATGTATTTTCTGTAGAACAGCATTAAAATACATCAGTGTAATGGTAGTGCAGACTAAGCCTACATATGTGCGCGTATATCAAAAATATAGTATGCAAAGCAAAGTGTTTATTGAAATGAAAAACATCCATAGACGACGTGATTTTCGCAACTTCTTTGCCTGCCAAGTATTTAGAGATCGAATGACAATTGCTTGAGCAATAGTGAAAGAAATAGAAATACGGATAAATCGATGATCAAATTGTTCTTTGATGCGGTAAACAAGAGAAGAGTTCATGATTTCATTCGCGCCGAATGGGATGATTTATTGGACACTTCTAAATAACTGTCGATGGGCCTTTACGCTTCCACGAATCTTTCTCTGACTCGACATATACACTGCGAATGGCAGCTTTCCGGTCAGCCGATGCCGGAAGCCGAACGTGTCAAAACAAAATTCGAAACGATTGTGACTCCAGTATCCTGGGATAAGCCTGAAATTGTGTATCTTAACATGTTGAACGCAAAATTAATCAATGTAATCTGATTTTGTCTGCGTGAGCAGTCGGGTAAGTAAGAATCGCGACTACTCCTTTTTTGCGGTTTCAAATCTCAATGCCGTAGAATTTACTTGGGTCGTAGTTATCTGTAGCGAGTGCTTAGACGGCAAAGGTATAACACTTACGTATTGGGCACATGCCCACTAAGCTGCGACGGATTCCCTGTCTACTTTTCTTTTCTCACTTCTTTCGGACCGTCAATGTGCACCACCGCGAGTAGGAGACGTTTCCTGAGTGATTGATCACACATCAAAAGGACAAAAAAAAAAAAATCCAAGTCGGTTTTGCTGTTCTTGTTGCAGCCAATAAAAGTTTTCAAAGACATTAATTACTACAATAACTTGGTATCACAGCTGCTATACGTAGTTGATATATTTTACACTATCCTGACAAGCTGCCTGCTAAAGAAAATATTCTTCTTTTAAGAAAAATTTTCTCCAGACATCGGTATCGGGGATTACAGACAAGGTGAAGAATAAACATATCATCCTAGCTTTATCAAAGTTGTCTCCTTGTTTATTAGTTACGATTTTCTATCTATAACCATAAATAGTTGGCTATTGTTGTATGACATTGTATGACAAATGGTTTTCTATTGCAGGCTAGACATTCATTTCTTCTGCTCCGCATCATTGCATTATGTACTAAAAGTGGATAGTTTAACCTTGTGAAACAAAAAATCTTGAACTTTAATCGAATTGACTTTGCTTCACATTTAACCCGGACTATGAGGAAATCAATTCGTGATAAATTCGAAAAACAATCTCTTTACATACCTTAGAATTTGGAAGTTTTATGTTAATGACTTGTTATATTAGAACTTTTTCTTTTTAAGTTCATGTTATGAGATCGAATACTTCTCAAAAACGAAACAAAAAAAAATTGATAAAAAAATTTTGAAATTTCTTTTAAAAAGGTTGTTATGATCAAAAAGAAGTAAAAGTGAGGTAAAGTAAATGTAAAACTAGACTAAGCTTTCTTCGATTAACTTGATAGGGTGCATTATATTTCGCCAGTCGAAATTATAAACAAGGGACCTAGTTCAGGCGTTATACGACGCTTTTATGTAATCATGTAATCAAAATTATGGGCCGAAAGCTCATGATTCTTGCAATACCACGTCTACTTATTGTGAATTTATACTTCGACACTTTTTCATCAGACATTCAATTCATATTAGTCTCCAAACATCATACTTGCCTGATTTCAGTCCGTCTGACTTTCTTCTATTTTCGAAACTCAAGAGAAAACTTTGGTTCGTTGTTGTTAATAGAATGCAAACAAACACATTTGACTAACTGCTGAAAGTTCGGTATGACTTAAGACATCTGACGTTAATTAAGATGCTGTCAAAATAAAATAAGTAAGAGAATTATATTCGGACGCGAACGAATCGTTTACACCCATCGCGGTTATCCGTCATATACAGTCGTGACGTCCGCGGTGTTTAATTTAGAACTAACACACTTAGCTTGTCATATGCCACTCTCCAACTGCTTTTATTTCATACCCATTTACTGCCAAGAAAAAGCGAATCGTCCACTACGTGGCGTCCACCATATTTATTTTGGAATTAACATATTTGTAGACGGATGTCTTGATATGAGGAATGCATAGGATAATTTTCAATAACCTTATGTTTTGTTTATCTTACGCGTAATAAGCCGAAAACATCAAAAAATATAGAAAGTATCACTTATAACTCTGTGTAGGCGTGGCCATTTTTGTACAGGTGCTGCAGAGCCATCCATAGAATATACATGTAAATTTTTATCGTTGCATCTGTTCTACTTTATAAGGAAGGAGCAAAAAATGCAATTGTTTTTATTTTTAACAACCGAGGTGATCTCAGATCAGGCTGTACTATGGTCGTGTCTTTTGAACGATTTGTCCATTTTCAATACCAACTTGTGTGCAAGAATTTTTAATTTTTCTGCCGAATTGGAAGCCGATCAGGAGAAGGTTCGCCACAACCATTGCGCAGACAGACAGACGGACATGCCTGAATCGGTTTAGAATTTTTCTGGGTGTTGCAAACGTTTTGACAAAATGAATATACCCTCATCCTTTAGTGATGGGCAAAAAAAAATCTATTAGTTCAGATAAGCCCATGCGTTTTAAATGGAACAGTTTGAGTTCCTTTTCGATCACAATATTATGGATTCAGTGTCGCGTGTGCATGTCCTCAAATGCTGTGGTGCGTGATACTGTTAGTAGTTTAAAAAATTCAAAAACTATAGAGTTAATCTTCATTATTATTATTTGGTATCGCTTTCGCAGTTGCTTCTTACCAGCGAACTTTTTAACATGACATATACTACCCTGCTTTGTAGCTTCCAATGAAAAAATCTTAGCTTCTTGTTTAGGGTCTCGAAAGCAACTCTAACTTGTAAACTCATGGCCGGAGTGTCGGGGAAGTTGGTACCAACATTTTGTTGGATGTCTGGTTCTATGGGCCTGTCAACAGTCATCCTACAACCTTACTGAGTAATGCATCACATTTGACTATCGTGCACTTAGAAGAGAGAAATCTTAGAATCTTAGAATACGTAAAGGAAGCTAGGTGTAGTTAATATCCATCTTATCTATGACTTTGTAGCGTAATATTTTAATTAATCTTACAGAGATTTTTAAATATATAAAATTTCAAAGAAAAGATCCAACGTGCGCTGTATATATGCATAATAAAAACCAATCAAGCAATTGGTTGCGCATGCGCGTAAACTCTTAAATGCGTACATAAAAGGCAATGATAACGCAAAACAACTTGAATTCAAGCAGATATTGTAAGAAAAAATTTTTAAAATCTGATTTTCTGTTTTCCGCTTCAAAACCATGAACGGATTACTTTCAATCCTTCTTAAAAGAATAAAAGAACTTGAGCTCGTCTAATGAAAAAGAGAGAAAAGAAAAAAAAAAAGCGAAGACATAAAGATGAATTTTACCGATTTGACACGCAATCACGTAGAACCAATCGTTTTTAGTATGATGCTTAGTCTCTACCTTCCTTTGTGGCTTTCATTTAAAAAATCTTAACTTTAACAAAAATGTACAAACAAGTCTTGAGGATGATTTTTGGGAAATAATTCTTTATTATTTGCTATTAGATAAATTTGGAAAAACTTCTCTATGATTAATTGTCTTGAGAGTGTATTATTTACTCACTGATTCTTTAACGAGATAGAAACAAAAAAAAAGCTTTGCTTTGTTATGCTCGTTCGTAATGTTCTTCGCTTAATCTTTTGTGGTAAATCTTAAAAAAAAAAAAAAGAAAATGTAAAAAAAATATGACTGAGCTTATGCGCATAAATGCGTACATCGTGGAGGTAGTTTTCTACATCCACTTGTCCAAAGTATGCATTTCATAAACAAAATTTATGGTGATGCGATAATTTATTTATCTGCGGTGGCTTTGTATTGATTTTGAGGTTTCAAACTTTAAAATAAATAACCATAGTTGGAGCTAGGCTTGATTACAGCTTTATATATATATATATATATATAAATAAAATATAAATTTTTTTTTTTTTTTTTGAATTTTTTGATATCATCTCTTGCTATAAATACTTGCCAATATTTCCAAGAACATATATAAGCAGCTACGTAACGAAATCAAAATATTTTAACACTAACTAGTGCTGAATTTAACACAAACGCATTTCATTCATTTAGTTGCTATTCTAGCCCTTTTTTCTTTTATATTTCTTCTTCGTTTTTTTTTTGTTTTCTGTACCGTAAAATATTTCGTGGCAGCCAAATGACTGACCGTTTTCAGTTTGCTCTTAACGCGTACCTATACAGGTTGGTTGGTAAAACCAAACCCAAACGAGATGTACAATTCTATATCATTCGTTCCTGTTTATGTACGACTAACAATTCCTGGCATTTCTTCTTTGGTGTTTGTGTATTTATTTATTTACTTTTTTTTTCGCTTTTGTTTATTGCTCTGATTTCTGGTTTTCTTTTGTTGTTATGTTTTTTTTGTTTTTTTTCCTTTTGTACTGTTAAGCAGCTTACGTTTGTTTGTGCTCCACGTTATATTTTCTCAACATTGGCGACCCAATGTCGCGACTTTGGCATCATTTAAAGTTTGCCTTCATTATGTTTTTTCCCCCGAAGAGGAATAATATTTTAAAGCTTTACTTTGCAGTTTGGACAAGTTTTCATATTTCTGTTTTGCTTTTCCCTCACTTCTGTGCAAAAAAATCTTGTTTCATTTTGCATAGCTGTTCATAATCTGTTTTCGAATGTTTCTTTGACACCTTCGAAGGAGAAAAAAAAGGTCATTTGTTTTTTCGAAATCATTGTTAGGTTTTTTTTTTTTTTTTCTTGTTGTTCTTCGTTTCTTTCCAATTAAAACCTTGAATACATATTTAGGTAATACTTCAAGTGATAAATTCTAAGTAAATATCAATAATATTGCTTGACTATCGATTATTTCTTATCTAGTTCTCGTAAGTGCTAGTAAATATTTATAGTTTTTCAAATAATGAAATGAGGATAAGAATCTTACCCTCACTTTCAAAGAATGTATAAATTTTGTTGTTCAATAAGTAACAAGTAAATACATAGAATACTATGCCAAAATTGTCTATCGGTTCGAGGATAATTAGGTAGACGTTCGTAGAAATTCGTTCATATTCATTGAGAAAGAAATATAAAAAAACTTTGTATTCGAGTAGACTTTTAAAACAGTTATAATCAAAAACGAAACAGAACAGAAAATGTGGTACGCATGTTGACTTTGTTTATTTACAAATGAACGTTCGCTCAAAAATTTTGCGACCCAATTTCAGTTTACTTATGTGAAAAGAAAAGTAATATATAATCTAATAAGTATTGTAGTGTCTCGTAAAGTGGTCAACAATCCGTAACGCGAACAAAGAGGATCTATTGTACTGGCTTGTGTCCTGAGTCCTTCAGCTTCAGGTTCCTTATGAATCGCGCCAGCTTTTTAGGTTCGGAGCGACATCTGATGTCCGGCGTGTAAAGTGTTTGCCAAGCAGCTGATCCCACCTGATCCTGCAGGTGGCCACACATTCGCACACGGTATGCTCGAACGTTTCCCTTGCCTCCTCGTAGAATCTGCATGAACCGATGTCTGAGATACCAATATATTTCAAGTAGTACCTCAACGAGTTATGATCCGTGTAGAAAGCAGTTACGAGACTTATGTCGCTCCTTCGTAGGTCCAATAGTTTGTAAGCTATGGCGGAAGATTTGGTGAAGCTTTTTGATTGTCATTGTCCTACACTTTGCTTTCAATGACTTGCTGATTTTTTCTGTGCCCATTGTCATATCAGCGTCCTGATGTGACTCTTTCGTACGTCGCAGAAAGTTTCCGGGCTTGTCATAGACCTTCGGGCTCCCCTGTTGGCTAGACAGTCAGATCTATCGTTGCCTTTGAGGCTTGAATGTTCTTGTACCCAAGATAGGTGCACGTCATTGTGTTTCCATAGCTCGTTTAGTGTGTGGAGGCAATCCAACACAAGCTTAAAGGTTATTGTATGCCCTTTCAGGGCGTTAACACCAGCATGACGGGCGGAATGCACGCCGATTAACTCTCTCCAGCATTGCCACTGCCATTCTCAACATTCTGATCCACATGCAGAGATTGCATAAATTTCTGCTTGAAGCGGTACCAGCTTCCAAAACCTCCAGCCGCATGTGCCAGCCCCATATAATATATATTTTTATAATATGTATGCCTGCGGACATTAATTTCTGAAGGTCTTCGTAGATCGAAATGTTGGCTTTTTTAAATTCCAAACAAGAGATTACGTTTTTATATATACGTACGGAGTATATACATTAAACAATATATGAACTGTTGTTAGAGACCCATTTATGCCAATTACATTTCTTCTGATTTTTTCCTCTTTACAAAAATGTGAAAGAATGAGCTGGCGTCAGTTCTTTCTACTATGAGCTATTTGTACAAAATACCTGAAAGAATTAAATCAGATTTGGGATAATGGAAAAACACGGATACAGACATTTTACGACTTAAAAAGTGCTTCAAGATATGTCGTGCAATAATGAAATGGTGGGCAAGTTAGGCTTATTTTTACTTTATTTTATATAATAAATGGCTTCGGGCTAAGTATAATATAGTGGCAGGTAGAAAGAAGTTGGCAAGGAGAAAGGAATAGAAGGTGTCCTTAGATTACTGGATACGCGCCTAATCAATAATTGCTAAGGGAGCCTGAACACTCAGCTGCTATTGAGCTCCTGATGAAACATGGTCACACCCCAATATGATTTGAATCCGCGAACAAGAGGCTTTATAGTCGCGACGTTTATCTACTCGGCTATGCGGTAGCCCAAGTGTGTATGAATAGACAAGGTGTATAGACGGCCTGGATAGTGTATGTTTTATGACTTTTTGGGGTCGAACATAGGTTACATCGATGACCATATGATCACGCTTCTTAAGTGCTTAGCCGCGTGGTGGCCAGGGTCCATTCCCTTCAATTTACAATTTCTCTTAATTAAAAGTAGAGGAAGGAATTCAATTAGTTTACAAAAAAATTCTAAAGAAGACTTTGTCAGTGTCTATAAAAGGCTTTCTGGTGACTTGGTAACGCGTTGACATAATTCTATTGAATCAAATTACATTCATTTTGAAAAAGGTCGTAAAAATCTTTGCTTTTATGGATACACCCTCCGTTAACTAATTTTATTTGCAATAAATTATAAATATATATAGCAAAAAAGAGGAAAGGTAAACGGCAAAAAAGGACGTGGGAGAGTTCAATAAAATATTCAAAGCTTTTTCCAAAATCAACAGTAAGAGTGCAATGTTAAAATTTCCTCATTTTGTTTATATTGAAAAATTGTGTTAAGGATCTTGATTGCGTGTTTTCTGCCCAAGGTACAGAATGCCTTTCTGAGTATGAGCTTGTGAGGCACATCATGTTATGATGCATTATAAAAAAACCTGGTCCGATTAGGATTATTCGCAAACGCTTGTATAGAAATGTCGACAATAAGCACTTAACTTAAGCATACTTTCATTAATCCGAAATTCTTTATCTGAAGTCTATGTATTATGGCCCTCCATTTTATTCCTTCGTTATAAGTATAAAGCCATTATAATTTGGAGAAGGACGTCCCTTTTCCTGCACTTATTCTCCGGCTAGATCTATTTTTTTTTTTTTTTTGAAAGATTTAGAGACACCAAATTTCTTAAGAAATTTGAAACTTTTTTGCCCAACAATCCGTCTATCTGGGCTTCAATCAATTTAAAGAGAAAGAAAAAGGAAGAAATGTCCTGACGTTTTTCCCGAATGGACGGCTTTGAAGTTGCGTAACATTAATAATCCTAACTCTATCATTAGATTATCTCTCCAATCTCATAATACTATTGAAAAATAGCAATCCAGAGATAATTTAACAAATATTTTTAATTTTTTAATTTTTTACTGCAAAGTGGTTGGGCTTTTAAACTTGTTGAAATTTTTGAAAAACTTTAGCATGCAAGCGTTTGGACTTTAGTATTAGCCCAAACGCTTGCATGAACTGCTTGCATAAAGCTTGGCATTCAATCCATTGAATTTTCATTGATGAAATGAAGCGGAATCTGATCGTTTTTTAGGAAATTAATAGCGGAAAAATGGGAAAAGACGACAAGGAATTTTTCCCTAAGATGTGCTATTAATATGCCGCTTACACAACTCCTCAAAATATGCTAAACTTTTGCAATGCCAAGCTAAATCAATTTCTGTTAATATTTAATTTAGTTATTTGTAAAAAGACCCCTTTGGTGCGGACTTATTACGTTGGTATCCCAATTTCGTAACCTTGAGTATTTTATATTAGAAAACCAAAAGGGTATCACACTCAGTTGTTCAATTTGAAGTTACAAACAAGGCGTAAATTTGCGATTTCTACCTTTGGGAGAGAGTTTTTTAATTGTCGCTTCTGTGGAGCGTTACTTGTGCTCGAAATGATGTATTTTTTCGAATGTAAATGTCAGGCAGAAATTTTCTCTGTAATCGTTCTTTGTTTATTTTATTCGCATACAATTATTTTCTTTTCTTATCTTCGGCAAATATTTCGACCTTAATTCAATCAATTTAATTATTTAATTATTGTGCGTTGCGCGAGATATCACTTCGAAGTTAAGGCAACTATTTAATTATTTTAAATGATGTAAGGTTCAAAGCTATGAAACGTTACTCCAAAAGTTTCCTTCAAATTAAAAATCTCTACCTGTAAGCTAATACCACTTTCTAATTCGATTCCGTTCATATCGTTTAGTTACGGGATATATCATAATATTGTCATATATTAAGCATTTCAGTTAAACGTGGTAAAGTGATTTTTAATAGCTTGTTACGTAATGAAGAATTGTGAATATGTAAACTGTAGCTATTATTGCCACTCTATACGTAATATTAATTTAAACTAATCTCACTTTTACTGCGTGCACCTCCTTCATGTTTAACAGGTTCTTCGACAGTTTTTAAGTGTTTTCGATGCATTTTTTATTTGTACACTCTTTTTTCTCCTTTTACTCTTTTTTCTTTCTTTTTTTTTTTTTTTAAATAATGCGTAATGCTATTTTTATTAACACTTTCCTTATGCTAGTTTTTGTTGTATCGACTTTGTGTACATAGTTGCACAAGTTAAATGTATGGTTGATATGAGCCCGCATTTACGTTTAGCATTTACAATTTGTTGTAATAAACATTTTATAAAGACTCAATAATGATAATAATTGTGATTATTATTTGAAATTCGTTAAATGGAAAACTAGGTGTGATCGCGTGTATAAGATTCATAACGATAACGTCATAAATGTGACAGCGATAACGATCACCTTAAGCAAACACTAGCGGACTTTTTTGTATATTTGTTTTTCTTTTTTATTTATTTTAAAAAATTTTGTGTCTGCCGATTGTGAAAGAGTTGCATGCAAGAGTCGAACATATATAAACATAAATGAAAATGTTTGATGATACTTAAGAAATCAACCTATTTACAAATTAATGTTCTACTTGTTGCTGAATCGCATTAAAGAGATGTCCAAACTTGGCAGAAATAAAGTTTAATCGGTAGATTTCTGGGCTATGAGGAAATGTCTTACAATCGCTACACAGCGTGGATTAGCGTAATGTACAATGTCTGTAGTCTGAAATATGAATTTGATGTATTGTACAGTATGTACTCTTGATCGTCGTCAACGTCGGCTTAGCGCTTTGGATCTATTCCTTCGTTGCAATACAACTTACGATTTCATGAATTGTTTTAGAACAGTGATCGACATTTCGGAAAATTTTTTATCCTTTTTAAAGACCGACACAATTTGTCTAAGAGTCTGCTTATCACGCTTACCAACAAAGAAAGCGAATGTGACGGGTAAAAAAGGGGCCCGATTTAATATAGTAAGCGAAAAACCCATGCACAGGACAGGCAAAGCATTCACGATAAAGAGCAGAAAACTAGTTCACTTAGAAAGATTAGCTGGTTGTTGTATGTTATGAGACAATAAAAATTCATTTTACAGTTCGAGATTACGCTGTGTCCCATTACAAATCCTCTTAATAGCGTTAAACTGACGTGCAGGACTTCTCGCCCGACCTTTTTACGGTTTTCCCATCAATTACTTACTGCGTGATCAACTCTTCTATTCTGATAGCGAAAAAAAGGGTTCTTTCATAGAAGGCATCCCAGGAATAGTTGTCATTGCGCCAGAGAGATGAGGTAGAGAGATGAATGCAGGGAGTAGTCACAGATAACTTTCTCTATAAACTACCTTCTGCTCGTGTTATTTTACATGAAAAAGACATGCGGACAAAAGCTTTTTCCACAACATCAATAATAGGCTTCCGCGGAGAAAAATATCTGAAAGTCTGTAATGTTGAACGAAATGCTGAACGAAACTATGGAGCGTTTATTGAAAAAACATATTACTATTGTTATTATTAATAAAATAAATATAAGTTTAAGAAATAAATTCTAAGACTAAAGTCTTAAAGCACTTAAATGTAAAAAACATAGATTTCTTCTTATGAGCTTAATATGCAAAACATTTTAGCTTCAATGAGAATTGAAAAACTTGAAAATTTGTGCTTTTACATAAAAGAACCAAAAATGTTTTCTTTTTGTAATTTTTATAGAAAGTCAGATTTTGTCTTCTTCTTCTGTCTTTTATAAAAATTCAGCCGATCAATAACAGATGACTCGGCGAGCAAAACAGAAAAGATCCAGCGCGACGAGATGATTATAAAAAGGCTTTTGATCTCAAAAACAGCTGTTCAATTAATTTCATTCGTCGAGTCATACCTTCACCCAACATTGCGAAAAAGGGCAGAACAAGTTTTGTCATTCCGGTTGTTGCATCCAGCCATACGCTTTATAGATTCTATAAAGTGAAATTTTTTTTTTTTTGAGTGACCAATCACTCAGGGGATGTCCCCAATAAGCCTAGCACGGTCATAGTCAGAGGAAAGAGAAAGAAAGAGGAGAATATCGCGGTCTGGGTGGGTGTGTCCTCAATCGGTAAGAGTTATGCCTTTGCTGACTGAACACTGAGGACAAAAGAGTGAGGTTTAAGGCCGCGACCAAAGACTTCATAGTCGCGATTCTTAGCTACTCGGCTATGCGGCAAGCCGGCTGTCCATCTGTTTTCGCAACGCTAGCGATTGCAAAACTTAATAATGCATAACTGATGTTTATAAATTAGTTTCGGAAATCAGCGCAATATGCCGGCACTTCCCGGATTGCTAACAAGCTGATGAAACCTTAAACGAAGAGCACGAATTCGAGAATGTGGTTCCCAAAATCTTTATCAGATCCACGGAAATGTTCGCTTGCAAAACTGTAACCCTTTAGCCCATTGAGAAAGCAAAAGTTTGCTTGTATTGGTGGATATCCAAAATTCATCCATAGATTGTCATGAAAGACTTTCTTGGGATTACGTTTTATTACTCTCATTACGAGTTAAGTTACCATAATTGCTATGTGCTACAAATCGATCCAATTTTAATTAAAAAAATATGCTTCAATATAATTTTTTCATTTCCCAAGAAGAAGATGTGAAAACACTATAATTGGCCATGACCCACCTTTAAATCCGGTCATTCACTTAAAGACCGTTTAAAATAAATCGTTATATTGAAAGTGGTCTGAATCGCTCTGTCTAATTAATGCATCCGTACAAACTTAATATGCCCCTGTACCACAAGAGGCATGTGATGGGCGAGTAATCATGTAAAGCTTTTCAGCAACTTGACGAAATTTCGAAGCCAAATGATAATAAAAACAAATTTGTTTTTTTAATTCCCGTAAAAAGGATTTCAAAGACTCCAATAAATTCCGAATTCCTAAACGATTTCAAACACTTTAGACTCAGGTAATTTAGTGCATTTATTTTCTTTCTTCTTTTACGCATTTGCTTACCTGTTTGATACGTTTTTAATACATATCGACTTTTGCCGGTTCGTCATAATCATTGTTATGTTGGTTTTTCTTGCTTTTCGCCTTAAGGTGTACAATGAGTCGTCTGCTTCGTCATCATCATCATCGTGATCATCGTCATTTAAATTTTAATGCTCACTTCTCTTTAAAGGTCGTTAAGATAAGCTTGCAACGATAGCATGCCTGGCATAAGACATTATTTCTTATTTTTGATTTTCATTTTTCAGATGTTTTTTATTCGTTTAAATAAGTCCTGAAACAACAACAACAACAACAACAACATAATCTTACTCTTTTAAATAATAGTAGTATAGGTTACGTGACTACATTTTGATTTATTATGATTTTTATATTTTGACAGATTATGTGGTAGATAAATACAGTTCTTTAAAGAGCTACCGTTTAAAGAATGTCGTTTTCTCCGTCCGTACGAAAAGGTAAACCACAAAAGAATGAAATGAGAAGGTCTGAGAAGCCTTAGCGTATGTGTCACATCACGTTTTTTGAAGGTGCGATTCAAATTAAAAAGAGAACAAGTAGAAAATACACATTCACATCTTCACTTTCATTGTTATTCCACTAGTGCGACTCGATCAGAATGCGATGAGGGTTAAGTAGTCGTCGTAATTGCCCTGCTTCAGGAGAACTAATAATAATAATAATAATACGATATTTGTGTGTGACATATAGACATTTTTTCTCATTTAAACAAATATATATTTAGAATACTAAGATTGGTTTGGGTTAAATTAATCAAATGACTTGTACTTTTTTTTATATCTTCCTATTCGTGCAAGACGATAAAGGATGGAATACTATTTACACATATTGGGTTTTGCTTAAAAACTTTTTCCTTTTCCATTAAATGTTCTGTTTTGGTTTGTCAAGATCAAAATGTAGTCCGATTTTGGATTAAATGTACGGTACTCTTAGGTTTCAGGAAGAAGATTAAGTATGTTGCAATAAGATTTAGCACTACTGTAGGGCACGGCAGACGGACGAACTCTAGGAGGGCAAGCTTTGAATGAGAAAGAGCCCGCTAGAATCGTTCAACCTCAAGTATCGAAAGTAATAATCAATTCTACTCACATTCCTTTTGTATGAATCACGAAAGAGAATAGAGCAAGCATGAGAGCAAGCCTGCTACGTTTAAAACTTCAAAAAATGCAGTTTGCTCGCGCATGCCTATGCCATAAATGGATTCTATCTGCGCTCACTAACGGCTCAGCTATGCAGCCATAAGACTTGAAATGTGTTTTTGTGTTGTTTTTGTTCATTCCACCATAAAGTGGACGATTTAAAAACAAGGAAAATTAGTAAAGCATCCCGCATTGGTAATAACAGTTGAACGTTGTTTGGGCCCTCGCCGTCATATGAAACGTAAAATGGATCCGTTAATGGAAGATATTGCCCATACCCGATATAGACGTATGTCCACGACTTACGCCGCCTTTTTCGTTGTAGTCCAACACCACGGTCTGATTCTAGTGAATATTATCGCACGGGTTCTTAGCGGTCCATAGTAGCCAATTAAATTTGCAATATCAGGTTCAGAAAATTCATGATTTATTAATTAATACAAGCGAAGATCGTAGGAACGTGTAGATTTACGCGGATATTGCATTTAACAGTACAAACACTTAAGACTTGCAAATTGGAATTTCATTATAATACGAGTGCCATTTATCCAAATTCGATTACAAGGTATTTAGTTGTCATTATAAAATATATTGTTTAAAGATTGCAGGAATGAGTTACGGAGTTAAGCAAACCATAAACATGGTTTGAATAAAGAATTAAATACACAAACTAACGTAGACATAATATCTACGATATAATCAGTGGTGTTGTGCTAATTTTTTTTACCGGAACACTAATTTTTTTTTTTACCGGAACGCGTATATATAATATATAGAGAAGGCCGATCCTGGGTAGGCGGCCGCTCTGTGCGGTCTCATGTCCCAAATTTGACGACGGGGGGGAGATTTCCCCCAATTTTCGCCCATCTTCTAATGTTTATTATAAATTCTCGTTATCAGAAATCATTTTTAGTTCCGGAACGCGTTCCCGTCTAAAGAGGAAGTACCGGAACGACGTTTCGGAGCGTTCCGGCTCGACAACACCACTGTATACAATCTACACAAAATTTATCGTAAGAATGACTAAAATCAAGAATTGGTGTTTAGAAGTTAAGGAAACCGTAAAGTGGAGAAAGCAAAGGTTGTAATGCATACAGAAAAAATTGGTATCTACCGCTCTTCATTGAAAAACCCTTTAGGTTTATTCCTTTATTCGAGCGGACTCTTACAGCAATATTTTTCTGGGGAGGCAACGTGCAAAAAGCCCTCAAGCCAACTCCAACATTCAACAAGGGAAATTTGGTTCCTTAGAAGTGAAAGCTCTGAACAATGATATTAGGCGAAAACAAAAAAAGTCAGCACCACATTAAGAGCACAATCAAGTTTATCGGGCATAAGCTCCTTAACCGGCATACCCTGGATAGTCTATTATTCACAAAGGTTTTGTACTTAAAAAAAATGTTCACATTTTAGAGAAAGCATCGGAAGTACTTTTTCCAATGCTATAGTCATCGCTTGTTGTAAATTTAAGCTCCTTCTTAGACAGCACGCTCGAAATAGTTCCTTACTTTGCATTCCATCCTATGTTTTGGAAAATTATGTTGTATTATGTTATTTCTTCTTGTGTTTTTTATTTTTCAAAACTCGATGCCAAACAAATGAAACCGTTTCAGACGGTGTCGATCCGTTTTGCTTCCCTTTATTAGAGGTACGACCGACACGACTCAGTATGATCATATAAAAAATATGCCTGACTATACCGCAACATTTCCGCACTCACTTTTGAAACACAATTCAGTGAACTTTAAGTACTTCCCTTAACTTGACCTTTTGACAATACTCACCTAAATTGGTCGAAGGTGTACTTTGCTCATAAAGAAGATCGAGTGCCCGGGAAAACTCGAATGCAACAGAAAATGACATTCTCCGCTTAAAAATGCGACCACAACCAAGCATACCATTTGCTCAGATCTAACGAACCCACTAACGGGTTGTTCCTATGTGATGGTTAATTGCAGGCCATATGTGCAAGGAAAACGTACTTATCGAAATTTCGAGTTTTATATTCTCCAATACTTGGGGTACAAGGGTATATTAAGTTTGTGCGGATGTGTGCAACATCCAGAAGGACGTGAAAGAAACCCACTTTTTATTATACCGATCGATTCAGAATCACTTTCCGATTTGACTTACGTGCATCTCTCGGTCTTATTTTCTTCTGCTCAACCTACAAGCCACACTTTTTGAGATGTTTTGATGAAATTTGGTACAATGGCTTGTTTTGGCCTAAAGACCGTTTGGAAATCATGCGGATGGGATCACTTTTTCGCCCACTTGCCACGTAAAGCCTTATTTTGAGAAGCCGCTACACGAATAACTGTAGGGTGGTGTAAGGTACTTAATGATGAGCCATGGCCTACCGTAATGTTTTTATTTGTTGAGCCCTCTTGCCTGTTTACATGGTTAACAGGCATCTGAAAAATATTAAAAATTATTGATAAAATTCATGATTTTTGTAAAAATCTTTAAGTTAAAAGTGTGTTGAGGACACTTCCGATGGAAGCTTTGTTTATCAGTTAAAATTCAGCAAACCTTAATAAAGTATACAGGCTTGCATGTATGTAAGTAAGTTTAACTATCGATAGGAACATATATAGGATCGTGTACTGTCTTCACCGAGCTTGCGGCTTTAAATTTACACTATCTCTTGCAAGAAACAGGACCCGCAACTTTGAAGTTAATGTAGCGAACTTGATGAGTTACATCATATACCTATGTTTTAAAGGTTGAAAAGAGAGCTAAGTTTCACTGACTCTTTGTGGCTCCATTTATGAATTCATTACATACAGATTTGTTCACAACAAAAAAGAATCTATTTGCTTTGGATCAATGGAGGCGGTCGTAAGTGTTATCGTTCGATGTTTAATTGATAGGGCACGTCGCCATGGGCTTGCGAAAAGCTTTATATTATAAATGCAACGTCTTCTCTTGAAAAAGTTCTCAATATAAAAAATGCGCTCAACACTTTCACCCAAAAACCAATGTAGCTCTCTGTAGTGACTTCAATTATAGGTGAAATTTGATTCATAAACAAATACTTAATAAGGGAATTTCGATTTTATGCAGGCCTTCTTTTCCCTTTCAGCTTAAAATTTTGAAATATAATTGAATACCGATACGAAAAAGTGTGCTAAGCTAATGCAATACCTTTTCACATTTTAAAAGTCTTAAGCCCTCTTTCCAAGAAATTTCTATAATAATTTCTTCCGTTTTATAATTAATGAAACGTCTCGCTTTAAATTCAAAACTTTACATTTTTCTTAAACACCTTATAGTGCAAGCAGCACAATCTTTCTACTGCAGGAAATCGTTCGTCGCCATTAATCTGTAAGGCTTACTACTAAGGCTTTGTTCACACCTTCTATTCATTTCACAGTCGTTATCGTCTTAAATGCTTCGTACAAATCGAAGCTCGTTAAATAAAAAATAAAATAAAAAATAAAAATAAAAAAATAAATATATAAATAAATTTATAATAACTTGGATTCTGCAACAATGAAAATGGAAATAAATTGATTGAATTGATTCTAAAGAGTAACAAAATTTATCTTTTGCAATTTAAAGAGCCGGTCACCGGCATCGACCAACAATAACGCTTAAAACGCAATGCAGCCAAACATCAACACCCTCCCAACCGTTTAAATTCGCACTTGAAGTGTTAAAAGAGAAAAAGGAAAAAAGTAAACGAACCGCGCGCGCAAAAAAGCAAAAAAATCCGCAAACAATTTATTTCTGTATTCAAGCAACAAAAAAGCTTCGCAACAATAAGCAATTGACTGCAAGAAAAAGAACTAATAGCAGTGTGTTGCGATTTCCTTTGACCATTTGCACTTAAGCGAGAGAAGACCTTGTTGGCGAGCCAAGTAATGCCTTACAAGGCAAGTTCTACATCCACATTGTAGCGTATGCCTACATACCTACCATATACGTTTTCTCCAGAGATTTCATCGTTATATGGACCCATTGTCATTATTTTTCTTTTCTTCTGTGTGGACAAAGAAAATGCGAAAAGATCTTACGTTTGGCATCTTTAGTTCATTGTATTCCTTCATAAATAAAGCTTTTCGGTTTGTTTCTTTCCCCTTTTTTTTCCTGCCTTTTTTTTCATTTCTGTTTTTTTCAGTTTTAATGTTCGCCGTTTTCTTGCACATTTTGCTTTTGTCTCGCAAATGCTTGTTATTTTCAATTATTGATTTGATGCAGTTGTACTGATTGACACGCTATATATACGGTATATATATATATATGAGTATGTATGTCCGTATATATGCATACACATGTGAAAATATATATGAATTGCGGATTTAAGAACAGATTTAAGTATCAGAGAAGTTCTCTACGATTTTTTTGCCTGCAGTTGTTAGCAACTTTTCATTAAGAAATTTTCAGAAAATCTTTCCAGATATTTGCAAAATATTTACTTCGTCTTCATTGACTATATAATTAATGGTATCTTTCAAACGATTCCCAATTATTGGTGCTATAGATTTACGGCGTACTGATGTTTATATCTTATACTCCTTATGCTACAGAATACATTAAATTTATGCATTCGTATATAACATGCAGAACGACTTGTGTAGGACTTTTGCAAGAACTGGTACTCGTCGATTCAAAGCAATTTCTGCATCGATTTAAGCGTATCTTCTCGCTTCTCTTTGCATTGCCTCCCCTTATATTCTGTCGTTAGCTCACAGACCGCTTTGTTTCACCTATTTTGACGAAGATGAACCCTATCGAATATCGATTGAATGAAACTATTTTAGGACCACCAAATCCATACAACATCTAATTTTGAAACACTCACTACTTTAGGATCATTTGGATCATTTTTTTTGTTTTTGAAATATAATATAGGTGTCCTCAGCCTACGTTATATTGTGAGCGTATTCTTTGAATGTTTTAGGCAATTTTTAATAGTAACCTGCGTGCAACAGTTCCTAATGTTTTTGCGCTATTCGAAGCCGATGTCTTCATTTTCGGGACCGAGAAAATGCTTAATACAGAGACACGCACAGATTGATAGACAGATAGACAGATAGACAGATAGACGACGGACAGTGAAATGTGCTTAAATCGATTCAGAATTCAGGAGAGAATACACAAACGGACCACTGGACAGATGGATTCAAATCGATTCACTATTTGAGGCTAATCAAAAATATTTGTACCGTATGACGTGTCTGAAGCTTCCTTCTGCGTGTTACGAACATTGTGACAAAGTGAATATACCTTCAATTTTCGGTGGCCTATTGCCAGTGCTAAGAGAATACATTCAGTCCTGCAGCAGTCAGCAGTGGTGATGAGACCGTCATACGCAATTTTCCTTGGTATTATTTTTTGGATTTCGTTTTTTTTTTGTTTCAATTTTAATGAATTTTTTTAATATTTTTTTTTTTTTTGTTGTTATAAATTTTGTTAATTTTTCAACATTTTTTTTTAGCATAAGAAAAGCGGAGTTGAAATGATTTTTCATTCTCTACTCAGCTCCACCATCAGACACATAATTTGTCTTGTCATTTACACTTGGTTTGTCTGCTGAAGAGATTAATCACTTCTAATTTTCTTAGCCATGCATCTCTGTAACAAATCAGTAACATGCGATCAGTGATCTTGTGCGTTAAATTTAAGTTCAGCACATAAAAAGCTCGAGGCTTGGACAAGGCGTCAAAACTCTTATTAAAAATTTTCCATAATAACAAATCACAGAATAACAATGAAACACTTGCGAACTGCAGTGAATGAAGCGAAATGCAGAAAATATTTTATAAACCGGGGAATTTCTATAAAAGACACAAATTATGTATTTCCTAAGGAAAGCTAAAGCAAAAGCACATAAACGAAGAGCATATCAAATTTCTCATTTCAAATTCAGACAGAAAAGGAAACAAGGAAAGGAAAAAATTGCCAGAGATGCACAATTTAAGATTTGTTCGGCTTTAGCCAGAACGACAGAAACGTTCGTTATGAGTGGCCATTACATGTAGTTATTATTATAGTGATCCTTGACTTTGTTTCGTAAACTATAGTAACTACAAACGCAACGTCAATGCACTCGTTTTGGGAGACCAACATTATGAGCGCTCTTATCGATGCTAAGGAATCATTATTTCACACTTCACGTTAAACTGTAGATGCTACAAAAATGCGTTACAGACACAACGACGAAATATTACGAAAAAGAGTTGCATAGACAGGCATACAGGCATATGCAGGGAATACCATATACGAAATTCGAATAGAGTTTCGTTTTTTTTTTTTCTTTTTTTTTTTGTTTTCTTTATTTTAAATGGCAAAGACAGGGCATCGAGATTAGTAGATGTGGAAATAAAGGAACTTTGAATAAAATATTTATAAAAACCTACAGCACACACAAAAATAACTAGTTGAGGCTTTATAGTATGGTATTGTAATGCAAGGCTTACTAAGTCACATAAGGGCAAACGGCAGTATCAGTCTTAGCCATAACAATAACAACAACAACAGCAAGAGCAAAAAGAATAACGACAGCAAAAGCGACAACATAAATTGTATATCTGCGTATGAATTCATATGTTGGTAGACTTTTACGGACCAGCATTCGTATAGTAAAGGCTGTGGATGCTGCATAAGAAAATTCAAGCAAGTAAAAAGTCGACGACCAAGTCCAGGCTTCTATACTATTCATAACAAAATGCAACCACTAAAGATCGTATCGAATTGTAGCAGCGTCAGGCAGCAGGCACCATTTATTGTTGCCTTGCCAAGCGCAAAATATAACGACATACATCAACATGCTTACACACACCGAAAGCCCAAGCCCAAGCCGTTTGCCATTTTTCTTCGCTTAGTTTAACATATGCATCTTTGTTATTGCTTTGTTCCTTTTCAATTTTGTTTCATGGTGATGGTTAAGCCTAGATAGGCTTAAAGAAAAAAAAAAGTGATATATTTAAGACTTTTGCAAGACGTAAGCCTCCGCGTACTACATATGAACGAACACATATGTGGTTACCTACAGATTTAGTTTAGCAATGACGTTTGCCAGCATAACAATACAGTTTAAAGCTCAAGCCATGTACTCATGGTTTTACCTTTGCGCCGAAGCATTTTGGCTAGTTAACCGTCTGCACAACATCGATAGCAATAAATTACCGATTAGTCTAAACTACGACTACCAAACTCCATACTTTAACTGCTCTCTTCGAACCCTTTGCATAGTAGCGTGTATATATGTATACATTAGTTCGCTGGTCAATTGTTTCACTTGGGATTTTATGAATTGTAATACTGCGAATAGTGGAGATGGGAAAATGCAAGAAGAGACTTTTACTTACTAAAGGTAATTATTTAAAAAAAAAAAATTCGGAAATTCATTTGTCTAGCATATGTTTTCTGACGGTTTCCTTGTAAAACACAGAAAACTCCGCTTTTAGGAAAGTATTGTAAGGTCACGCAATGAAAATGAGTAATTTTTTGTTTCTTCTTTTTTTTTTGTGTTATTAACTAGGTGGCAGTATAAAGACATTTTTCGTGCAAGGTGTTAAAGAGAAGCTTGTTGAAGTTTCACGAAACAAAATTATATTTTTTTCACTGAAAAATTGATGTTCTTGGCATAATAATTTCTTCATTGCCTTTGCTACATGCAGAATTATATGCAAAGGGCTGGACAGGGTGGAGATATCTTCAATTGACAAGAAAGCTTCATTTCATTATCATTATTGCCCTTTATCTTGATTTGAACTTTTTTATGTGCACCATCGGGAAATCAAAGTGTTCTGGATTTATTTTCTCCGTCCGGTGTATTACACTGCTTACAGTCGCAAAAAGTACACGGGGACCTAGTATACGTATTATTGTTTGATGATCAAAAATCGACATTCAAATAATGTGTAGTGCAGCAATCCACACGGAACATGTAACGTGTAATCCATAGTTGATCTTGGTGTAACTGTGTGTATAGATATGTCATCCAAAAACTGGACGAAAAAGAATCGAACAATTTTCGTTTATTTTTTCCTGCACAAAAAAAAACAATTCGTCGGATTGACTTAATTGTAAATGCCGCAGTGGAAAGAATACATGTGCATTCGAATAGATCGATGGCAAATCACTCAAGGACAGCTAATTTAACAAACACTTCCGTTCTCCAATATGTTATACGCTACAGTGTAGAGGAAGAGCTTTTCACAACATTCGGCGTTAAAAAGGCAAGAGTGATATTTATATTCGACTGCGATCGAATGTCTAAAGCAGACAGAATGCGCCCAGACTACTGGGCGCATTCGATTCTTTCCATCTTTGCAGGATATACGTGCAAATTTCTATCGTATGTCCACTTATAACTTATGAGTAATGAGCAAGAAATCAAAGGTCTTCTCGGTTCATGTTGCACTGTAGAAGTCTCCTTTGATTTATTTGGTCATGTCTTAATACCAGCCTGCGTGTGAGAACTTCTGTTCTTAACAAATTTGACGGCGATATTTTCATTTCTGCGAAGCAAAGAATATTCTTTACAAACGGAGAAGTGGACAGACATGCGCTTAAATCGATTCAAAATTTGATGTTTATGTTCTATGGAGCCTACGAAGCTTCCTTTTGGGTATTGTAAAAGTTGCACAAATTCTTCAATTTATCGTGCATTAAATATTGGACACATACGTGCCTTAAAAAGACTGTTGAAGAAATACCACTCGAGCTAGAACTTGTCTTGTCATAGTTGCCGTCTATAGTCAAACTTGAAATGCGCAATTCTCTCTCTCTCTAACAGGAAACAGAAAGACGAACAGGATTGAAAAGAATCAAAATCTTACATTCACGTCTCTCCTCATGGTCACAGTACAGAAATCACTTCCTCTGTTCACTTATAAGTCGCATAAGATTTCTATTGGATATTGCGAAAACAGTAAAGTGTATAGAAACGAAGAAGCTATTCGAAGTGCCGACTAATTGAAGTCGTTGCAATGTTTCACGCAACAGCCCACCCTTAGCAGTCGATCGGTGAACACGAAGGCTGTCGTTAATGTTTCAAAAGTCGTGATAAACGCATTAGATTAGTCTGTTCTTGTCACAATTGAATTTATTTTAGCGAACCCTCGTACATATGTGTTTTTGCTTAGCTTGAAAATCGTTGCCCAAGAAACTGATGGTGTTGGCAGAGAAAAAGCTGATAATTTTAGTAGAACGAAACAAACCGCATGTCTTTGCGTTTATTTATTTATTTTTTTCTTCTTAATTAAATTCAGTGTAAATAAAGAAAATTATTGCCGGCTTTAAATGAGCAGCATTGCATGCAATTCCCAAGAAATATCGATGAAACATTAGGTTTTTATTTCGAGCCACATTTTGTGTGTTAACAAGGAAAAATTTTTGTCAACATTTGCGAAATTTGTTGAGTTAAGGCTCAGAGAAACTAGAAGAGGAGACAAACAAAAAAAAAAGAAAAAACCATCAATTGACTAAAAAAGTCACAGAAGCCATAAGAACTCACACATCTGATTAGGGAATATCACCTTCGCACATGCCAGTCAACCCCAACCAACTCTTAAGCTAACTGCTTTATGTATATAAAGATTGTGTATAAATCAGCCAATACAAAGCAACCAGCCAACCAACCTACTCAAAAATTATACAAGAATCTTGCAAAAAAAAACACCAGCAGCCGATTCAAGTCAAATTCGATTAGAGGTTTTGATTCCTTAAACCCGATTGGTAACACGAATGCGACAAAACCAGAAAAGAAACAAAAAACCGAAACCACATGCAATTGCACATGCATGCATCACCTCGACACCAACACCACCACCACCACCACCACCACCATCACTAAGCTAAAAAACAAAAGCAAAAAAAATTTCCTTTCGTTTTAAAAAAAAATGAAAGAAAAAAATTCTCTCCAGAGACTGGAATGAAAAAACAGTAAGAAGAAAAAAAAAAAAAACCTCTTCAACTCACTTTACTGTTGTTGTTTTCATTTTTTTGCTTTTTCGGTAAAGAGTTGGGTTTGTGTTGTCATTGTGGCCGTTGTTGTAGTACATGCAACAATTGATTATTGCCCACACTAGCAATGCCGCGCTTTATGCACACAAACACATTTGGTTCAGAAGGTAAACTTTGGAGACACAAAAATCTCTTCTTAAAAGGATTTAACCGATTGTCTCTGCATATTCTTTAAGTGAATTGTATATTCGGACTTTGCTTAACCAATTTCCTCGCGCACCCTAACCAACCGACTGTCTGTGCCCCCGCCTTTTCCACCATCTTCATCGCCGGTCCACCAGTAATGCAAAATTTATTTATTCACCTCGAAACAAGGCAGACGCAAATCCATATGAAGCAAAGCTTAAGATATACGTACACACAATGAGTGACATCGCAATAACAACAGCAACAGGGTATATGCCACAAATTGCGGTGTCAAACAACATGTTTAGTGTTGTTAAATTTGTGTTTTTTTCATTTTCTTTTTTTTTGCAGTTTACTTGAGCTCACAGCATTGCTGAAGTTATTCGAGACTTTTTGTTTTGTCTTTTTATTTATTTTTTTCAAAGAACACGTCGATAATAATTTTCATAGTCACTATCAGAGAGTGAACGTATGCTTTGCGTATCTGTCTTTGTTGTAGTACTCGATAATACGCATCGAACGGTTTGTCAAAGGTCTTCTTTACGTGTACTGTGCATTAGGCCGCCTTTTCTTAAGAGACATACTATCGTGTGACTTTTTTGCCCGGTTTCTTAATTGCGTAGTTTTGAACGCATCTTAATCTTACTCAGCCGATAAGTTACTTTCCCAAAACTCTTAAGCAGAACTCCGATAATTAACATTTTGGCTAGATTAGAGTCATAATCAATTACTTTGGTTACATTTTATTTTTATTTTATTTTGCGTACTATTTTTTTTTTGCGCACAATATTTGTGCCACACTAGTGCAAGCGTAGATTGAGTTAGAGCGAATGTATGCAATACCCAGAAGGGCTTGAGGTAAACTAACCTTTCATTATCTATCCCAAGGACGAACAATGTTGGAAATGGTGCGGATCGGCCACTTCTTCGATAAAACCTTGTTTTGAAAAGTTGACATATGAATAACGATAGCGAGATGTTGGGTATTTAATGGCGAGCTGTGTGTCACTGTAGTGTTCTTATTTGCTTTTGGGTAAAATAAATTGAATTAAAAGTAGAATCGAATAGAAAATCATAGGGGAAAAAATGTGAAATCAAAAATTTCAAGAAACCAAAGAGGGCATCATATCTATTGGAGAGAAGCAGAGCGCAGGTTCATTCGAATCTTAGCGGGCATAAAATATTGCCGTTGGTACTCCACAATGTTCTTTATAGGGTAGCAAGGGCCATCGAAAAGTGCAGACGACTTTTTTTCTTTTTTGATATAACCAGCCAGTGAAGGGACGTCCTCTATACGTGTATCATGGTGACGCTTAGGAAGAAGTAGGGAAAGACAGAAAGAGTTCGGAAGTGGGGATGGGTTCAAACTGTATGAACAATCAAAACCGAAATAGAATCGCACCGAGCTGCAACCGAAATTCAGAGACGTAAAAGTTTGCAGAAGAATATCGAATGAGAATCTATAAGAACAAAAACTTTAAATGTTCACGCGCTAAACCGCAAACACTTAAAAGTGGTGCTATTATCTCAAAATAGGGAGGATTGGATTCCCTCCGTTCAAAGCCATTTTTTCATGGGAAAATGTTGCTCCAGAAGTCACAATAGAACTTGACAAACATTCAAAATAAGTAAAAATGATATGAAAAAGAATTTTAAGCATCATCACGCCCACTGAACGCGTTAATCGCTTACTTGGGATCGTTTAATGCAACTTATGAGGCCACTGCGTGGTTCAAAAAACACTATAAAATGCTTATAACGTTAACATTATCTTTTGATCCTGAACCTTAAAAGAGCGAATGTTATAAACAGTCGCTATGGAACTGAGAGTTCAAGAGTGGTAATGAAAAATGATTTTCCAGCATTAGCAGACGAAAGCAAAGCTTTATTCGTTTGCATTTTTTCCAAAAAAATGTGCTGCGATTCCTAGATTGTCCTGCAAGATTCCGCCAAGTAATCTATGTAGAGTTCAGAAGAAGGTGACGGCAAACGAGCGAAAATGTTTTGAACCTAATCTCGGAGAATCCGGAAAGTTCACATTTTCATTTCATTTATCATGTTAATAAGAATAGGAAAAGGTTTAGCTAGCCATTCCTTTCCTACCTACGGCAATGGATCTTTTGTTGTGTTCTTAATTTGAAAATCGTAAGCATTATGGAATTCAATGAAGTCTGCGACGTTGCAACGTTCCCTTAGAGTTTATTTAAAGAATTTCCTCTTATGGAAAAGAGACAAAGACATCGAGAACAACTTGCTAAAGCAATAACACGATTTTTCACTTAAATCAAAACAAGAGAGCACCATTATAATTACAGGAGAGGAAAGCAATTTACAAAAATTGCATTTTCATAATAATAGAACCCTTTTAACACGTAATCCTTACAAAAGAAAGAGAGGTAAACATTGAATATTGAATTAAAGTGATTGTAGTTAACGGCTTTGATAAATAGTGGGACAGAGAGGGAGACAGAGCGAAAGGAAGGTAAAAAAACACTCAGATTACACGAATTTCTAATTTAAGGGAATTTAACACGTGCGTTATACCATACATTGCTTGCTTTTCCTCATGATCCGGGTAACCACGAAATATAGTTAAGGCAAATGCAAAAATCTGCATTTAAAGCTTTCGGGAAAAATTGCAAAAAAAAAAACAAAAAAAAACAAAAAAATTAAAAGAGAAGAATTTGTGGTAACAAAAGTCACGATCAGTTATTGTGTTAAATTTGTGTTTGCCATAAAAACCTGTAGATATGTAACTGTTTGTGAATATACTTAACCATGGACTGCCTGCTGCGAGTTGCCGAGCTTGTTGTTTGCTGAGATGAAGTGCTGAAATTCATAGATATTACGCCCTTTAACTATAAAATTATGAACACTGAAAACTTAGCAGAAAAACATATCTGCACATGTACATAAGTACTGGTTTTATTGTAATGTGTATATATATTTAAGGCCCAGAAACTAGCTCTGGTCTCTCTCTTTACTTTTTTTTTTTTTTTGATTTCGCTTTATGTAGATCAACATGAATTTGATAACGAAACAAAGTTGTGTACGTGTACATAATTTTAAGTTCATATATATATATATATATACATACATTTTGCACAACAACAAATAAGGAAATGTTTATACAAACAAGTCAAGAACATACATGTATACCTACATAAACTTTTCTAACTTTCAGATATTTTGTGAAAGATAATTTTTTATATTTTTTTTTTCGTTTGTTTTTTGTTTATAACAGAGTTAGAAGGCTGTATTGGGTTATCATAAAAGTCAGAAAACATTCTACGAGAAATATTATTAAAGTTATCATTTGATGCGCCTACACTTTCCCCACCGAGTTGTTCTTGGATTCCGATATTTTCATCCAACAAATAACAAGCTTCATAGACTCATAGATTAGTACTCGTACTAACATCTAACTAATCACACACACATACTTGTACTAATATCTAACTAATCACACACCCAGACGCAATTTCCTTAGGCTCCTTAATATGTAAAAATTTCGCAGAGATTTTTCTATTAATGATGTGCTTGTAGTTAGGGTAATGAGAGCTAATTACATATATTGCTTTTGTAGTGTTATTAAGAAGTACCTTCAACTATATCTGTCAAAATTTGTAAGTCATTTCGCCCATTCAATCACAAGTTATTGGTACTGCTTTGCTTATCTTCAAAATATCAGTTCTGTTTATCTAAGTTCACTTTACCTTAACCTATGCTTAAGTTCACAAAAGTTGCTTTAACAAATAGTAAGTCATCGGTTGAACCTACTGTTAATCCAAACGAACGCTGTGTGATGAACACAGCGCAGGGGCTAACTCATTCCAATTCAGTGTTTGCTGGGGGAGCTTCGTCACGTGGGCCCAAACGTTATCTTTTTGAAAAACCACGACATAATGACTTGTGGCATATTGTGTTCAGTTTTAGTCTCAATTGCGTTGATTTTTACGGTGATTTGCTGGAACTCACCCGTCATCCCCACCGTACATATTAACGTACATCGTTGCATGGTATGATTGTATCATGATTGTTTGCGTTTGGCCTATCGCCACGCATCGAATGTTCATCATCCGTCGCGCTTCATCAGCACTACCCTCAAACTAAGCAAAGAACTTAAGGCTTCTTGTCTTTGCCACGTTTCCGCGTAAAAATTTCTCTATTCAAAGTTCCGAAAAACTATGTTTTGCGGTCAGCAGATTAGCTTTTATCGGCAAAGATTGGACAGAATACCTGCGCATGGAGAGATCGCAGTTTGACGAATAGTTACAAAGTAAGGAACGGCATCCTTTAGGAAACCCGTATTAATTTCTGTCTCCAATAAACAAACTAAGCATTTTACACTAAAGTGTACATCATGAAAAATACTATCAGTCCGTTTGCATTTCTTTTACCCGTCATTGCCATTGTGAACTTGCAAACGTGAAACTCATGTTTTCATGCTCGACTTTTACTTATGAACTAAAAGTGTGTGAACTTATTTTTGCCTTCATAAGTATTAGGAAAATTAATAAACAGTAAATGGACCAACTTATAACCTGGTAGATAAGAAGCGCACTTACTAAGTTGCCTTACCCGGGTTCAATTCCCAACGAGATAAACCATGCTTTAATTAGCATTAACGTGCAGCTGAAACTAAAGTGAATGCTCAATCGGTTGAGGCCTATATCACTTACTGATAGGAACTTACGGCATGCCTTATCTCGCTCCTCCTCTCTCTGCCTGAACGAGCTCATACACGTATGGGTGGCATCCCCTGCGTCAGTGATCGTGAACGAAATTATTAATTCCCCAACGTGTCCGTTGAGGGGGAACAATTAAGAGTGTCTTGATGGGTTTTGAAAGAGTGAAAATTCTACACAATTAGTTGCAGCCTTTGCTAACTTTTGTTTCGGCAAGGTGAAGACAGGGACTGTGGTAAGTTACTTGTACCATGCAATATCGATATCAACTCACTTGATATCTGGCGTTCGTGGTAGTTAGTGGAGCTACAAGAATTGAACGACATTGACGATAATTTTAGAAGAACGTAAGAGGAAGTAAGCCAAGCTCAAAATTTTTCCTTGAACCCAACATCGTAGTTTGTAAAGTGCACGTGTTTGTACATATCTACTCTTTCTCAAGTTGACATTGTTTGTTAACAAGGCGTAAAGTTCAGTTATTATGCTAAAAAAGGAGGGAGAGAGGTGGATAAAGAGTAAGTCACATACAATGTAAACCTACGTACATACATTAGCTACGTGTATGTGTCAATTCCAATTTAAATTTTTTTATATTCACAAAAAGATTGAATCGTTAACGAATGTTGGAAATAAGAAAAATGCAAAAAAGAAAAAATCATTTGCATGCGTAAAATCAGTTAAGGAAATTTTATATGTGTTTGAAATGCATTGTGAAGAAGATCTTCGGATTAGTTAAATTACTTTAGAGGTCGTTGTGCAAAAACAATTTGCATTTTTGTTTGTTTAATTTTTTTGCCCGCCCTTTTCGCACTTAAAACACGCTGAAGTTTCTAAAACATTGGTTGACAACGTTTCCTCGAGGGTCGATGCTCGATGGGGAAATAATTTTCTAATTTACAAAATTTCCATTGTCCTACTTCTTCTTTTAAATTCTGTTGCGCAAGAATGGCACGACGCTATCACTTCGACCTCGATTGCTACGCGCATTTGACAGTAAAGAAAACACATATTCGAATATCCGGCAGCCACCAATGAATGGGGCGATACTAGACTGCACTACTTTGCAAAAGTTTTGTTTACTTCGCAACCTCATATGATCCTGACGAATATCTAGTTACACTAAAGTTGTCGACGAAAATCAGAAAACATTGCCAGTTTGGTTCAAAGTTGTTTCGGTTTATAATTTGTTGTGAGCAGGTTTGTGAGCAGATCACCCTCCGCCTCAATATTGTCTTCTTAATCGACGCAATTAATCATTGACCAAATTTCAACTTCCTATCCCTCTTTTTTTTTTTGCGAAGCTAGAAACTCCACAAAATCAAAGCATATCTTTAGAGTTAAGATATGGTCAGGGTTTCCTCTAAGTATTTCCTAAAGAAGTGGGAATTTTAGTAGAAAATGTCTTACCAATAACATGTTCCCCCTTGTCTTCGCTATAATACAATGCATATATAATGGGCGTCCAGTTTTCCCGGAATATTCTCCGTTTCCATGTTGTTCGGATCAACGATTCTCTTATGTATGGTATCCGCTTTTCTTTAATCCTAGAAGGAATGTCTCGATGTGTAATAAAAAGCTTACGAAGTTTTCTTTGAACTGACTTGAACCATTGAGACGAAAGGAGCGTAGAACAATTTCAAATCCTTCACTTTTGTTGTGACCTCTGGCTTTAAATCCCTTGCAATATCTCTGCATATCTCCTATTATCCGCATTATATCTGGGTTAAGTTCTGCATTTACGGCTACCAGCTCCTTTTCGTGGAAGCGCATATCGCTGATATTTTTTTTTTTTGGTTCTTTCTACCTTTGTCGATCTTGCTACAAACAAATACATATATGAGACAGTAGCGATTTTAGACCGCTTTAAAACTCTGTAAGCCAAGCTTCGTGGTTACAATTTTCAATTCCATTTATTTGATTATTACAAAAATACGTAAAAATGCCGTACACTTTCTCAAAATTAACTCAAATCAGTTGTTTAATGTAGCGAACAAGATTTTCTGTATACTTGATGCTACAAAAAAAAAAAACTGATGCGATATTATGGAAGTTCTTTGAACTTCTCGCAAACTTTTCATTAGATGCTAGATGCTAGATGCTATCAGCTTCAGTATTTTTTCACAACTTTTCTTCAACTTAATTACCCGAGTTTTCATATTTCAACGATTTGCTTTGGGTTTGAAAAGTTCCATGTTGCTAGAGCTTAAAGACACTAACTACAGAAAGTGACTCACAGCTAACTTAATGCTAAGGAAAATTAGATGAATAAAATTGAGTTAGCGAGAGCTAAAATAATCGCGTGTTTGCATAGGCATTAGTGTCCTGAACCGCAATGCAGAGTAGTGAAGTACTTCCATGAACTGTGAGGGAATTACGTGAAAACCTAATGAGCACCAGACTGAACTACATTGATGTTAAACATTCTGGCCTCTCTTATTCAACACAAAATATCGAAGCAGTTCGTGAAAATGGAGAAATCACGCAGAAAATCAGTTGACGTCAATATACCACCATAGCGAAGACTTCCACATTTTGTACTTCACGGTGTAGTTCTTCACAAGACTTTCTTTTTCTTGCCTACAAAGTCCAATTGATGCAAGGAATGAAACCTACTAATCACACGCTTCCATTGGGGGCTCGTTGCACGAATTATGGAACAAAATCAGAGCACGCTTGAGGCAGTAAAGCGTTGGAAACCATTTACCCGATATACTATTCGCTATACTACGTACTTTTTAACTCAATAGAACATTTGCAGTTTTCAACCACAGACCTGTACTTTCTACCAAAAAGCGTAAGTGACTCCTGTGCAAAAATGGGCAGCTGGTTTCTCTCATTAGGTGTATTTCGAATTCAATTAATAACCGAATGTTTACTTTCTTCGTTCAGTTCTATTTCTCTTCCTGTATTGCTCTCCCTTATCAAGTTTCGATTGTGAATTAAATCACAATTTGCTACCAATTGCTGCAGAATATTGCAAAACATGCATGAGGTCAAAATGAGTTCAAGTCCCAGTCTTTACCAGATTTTAATACGCATTTACATAGATGAGATGTTCTGCAGTTTTGCGATTAGCAAACTTTTAACGAACATTTGCTTGGAAAATGCTAGAACACTGCGGTCGCTGCGGGTTCTTATTATTATAAAGCAACTTCCTATTGCTTTTCTATTTTCGATACTTTTTTCTTATATCGCTCATCTAAATACGTATGTGTGTATACATACATATGTACACGAATACACGTAAATGTAAATACGTATCGCAGTGTTGACCCCTGCGTCTTTTTCAACTCAGCCAACTTTAGTAAAACAAAATCTGACGTTCGTAAATAAACATTTGCGCATAATTTGTTTTTAGTTTTGATTTCTTAGCCATAGGATGATGATGTGCGACAACCCACGGCGTTTTGAACTTCTTATATCTTTATTTTTAGAAACATAAATAATCAGCTTGTCTTTAATGATTTGTTGCTGTTATTGAGATAATATTATTGTACGATATTATAACTAAATCAAGCAAAAACTTTTCTTTAGTTGAAATATGCAACAAACAGACGGCTGCGAAATTCCTTCTTATACAAGATGTGAAAAAACTTTTACTCGCAATAAGCGGAAGTGACTGCGTTTATGCAATGACAAAAAGTATTGATTGTTTTGAAAAGTTTATTTACTAAGTCACCCTTTTCCCAAAATTTATTGTAATAAGGCAAAATTATACGAACACATTGTAAACAAAATCCGCTTAATATTAGTTCTTACCGTTTCCGTTTGCAGTATTAACAATAAGAATAACAATGACAGTGAGAAAATTTGAAGGCACAACAATTCATATCTCTTCAGTTATCTCATCAATAGAGCGATATATTTTTACATTTATTTCGAAAGGAAAAAAAACGAGAATTTAAAATATTCGAAAGAGCTTCAGTTATTCGAATATATTATACGAAAGATTTCAAAACAGTTCACTTGACTCAACAGGATACAATGCCGTAAACAGAAGCACAAAATAAAAAGCAGAAAGGACGCTAATATAAAATTTTTCGTCAGTTAAGAATTACTTTTTTTTCAAATCATATAATATGAGGGCACTTCCCATTAGTAGTACTACAAAGTTTAAATAAATGCGAACTGCTTTCGCATTCTTTCACGAAGGGTCTTTTCACCGAAATTAGGTTTGCAGAATTCTTTGTGATTTTTTATCTTTTCCTAGAATATTTCCGAGGAACATTGAATAGTTTTCTACCAGGACGTTTACGAGGAAGCCAAGGATGCATTTAGATGTTTGAGTGTTTCATTATTGTTTCCAAAATTTTGATTCTCTATCTAGAAATCGCTTTGACACATTGCCTACCAAGTTGCTTCTTAGCGAAGGTCATTTTCACGCCACGTGTGCCGTTTTCGGTACACGAAGTACAATTTTAATTGTTTTGAGTAAATAGATTTCCTCTCTTTATGAGAGAAATTATAAGCAAAAAATTAGCTAACGGCTGAAATGTTTACTAACAACAAATTGGCAGACCGCTTGCAACCTCACACTCTATGCCTCTTAAACAGTGTTCTAGCCATCGTTCCATCGCATGAAGCACGGCTAGCACCAGTTTGGAAACTAATACTTTAATCTAAAAAATTGACCAAAGCGTACAAATGGTTTCTTACCGTGTACTGGGGGCAGCCATCGTTAACAATTTCTCTGCATCGTTTGTTTGGGTATGTGTTCACAAAAGTAATGCTTAGACACAAGCAACAGACAACGCCAATCCTGTAAGCTAAAATTTGCAGTTCAAAAGGAAAGGAAAAATTCTTATGCTAAGCCAGGTTCTGACTTTTTATTACCAAAATTAGGTTAAATGTATATAAACTTGAACCCACTGGAGAGTGAATCGTGAATATTTGACATATGAAATAAACTTTCGCTTTTTTATACTCAGCATGCAATGTCGAGTAGGCTGCAGTATTGCAATTCAAAGCTCGTACATTGTTCTTAGTGCTAAAACTGCCACTGTCACTACAAGTAGAAAGAACTTGGCATCCCAAACACATGAAGATCGCTTTTGAAAATTAGCGTGATCATGCCCATAAACAGACCTAATAAGATGTGAAAATATCTCGAAAAATTTAAGAAAAGACATCCATTCGTTTTGAGAAAGTTTTCTTACCGCACAAAAGCTCAGCGATTGCTTAAGATGCAAGATGTCCAAAATTTGGGGGCTGCTTTTACTCCTCTTTGGGAAAATAGGGCATCTTTGTAATCTCTATTCCTGGAGATCAGAGTCAAATACATGTTAAAGAGAGGTGCATTTGGAAGGCTATGTTATGAGTACACTTCGTGGTGATATAGAAAGGGGATACAAAATTTTTTATGCAAAACAACATGCAACCTTGCAGTACAACAAGCCACACCATTAAATACCCTATACCACTTCGCTTAATACAGTTACTCGTAGAAAGAACTTTTCAAAATAAGGTCTATTATGTTCAACAGACTTCGGCCTTGGGCTAAAACATGTCGGCGTATCAAATTTCATCAAGAAATGTCAAAAAAGTCGACTCAATACAAGAAAACAAGATGGAAAGACGGACAGACAAGCTTAGCTTGATGCAGAAAATGATTCTGCATCGATCGGTATAAGGAAGGTTTTGCATACATCCGTTCAAATTTAAAATAGATTTGTACGATATGTGGTGTGCAGTATAACAGAAAGTTGCAAGAAAATAGACGCATCTTTTTTTTAATTAAACTATTTGACGGATTAGCACTAGTCGTAGTCGTATGACTAGTTTTTTTTTTGCATTCAGACGAGCTCTTAAAAAAGCTTGTTCTTTGTTTTCTGCAGACTTTTTTACTTCTTTTGCTGTATCTAGAAAAGAGTAGAAGACCAAGTCAACAGAAATAAGTGATCTACAGTGTGCCGCCTAATGTAATATGGAACAGAATACCGGACACTTTAGATAAACTATTCTAGGTATTGTAAATGGAATGATGAAAGAACTACACGGGTAAAGGGTAAAGAAAGAAAGGAGACCATCGATGCATAAGAATTTGCTTGAAGGATAAGACAGTTTGCAAATCGAAAGAAGCTCGAACAAAAAATGTTTATTAAGACGTAAAAATATTCTTTAATAGTTCAAGACCAATAAACAATTTCTTTTTCTCTTTTCTTTGCAAAAGATATTTAAATTAAAATTTTAAAAACTTCAGCAAATAATTTATGGCTATTTTTAATGGACTAATTTATACTTTACGTATGAAAACCAAATTGCAGTTGCCAGCGAGAGCGAATAAGTGGCTCAAAAAAGTCTATTGTTGCAAATACTGGCGTTATTATGCTGTCACTTAAGTGAAGATGAATTTGGCTTTTTTCTTTCCATTTATTACTTTTTACTTTTTATTTTTTTTTTTTTTTTCATTTTATTCGAGAGAGAAACATAATACAGCTATCTGTCAGACTGACTTGACATTAAAGAGGAATGTAAGGACGTAACTATGTATACACGTATTTACATTATGCATACAGAAAGTGTTTGCTGTTTGACAGTGTCAGCGTACAAATGATAAACAACATTCGTATGAATAGAAAGACATTTTTGTTCACACATATACACGCAGAAGTATAAATTTCATGTTTGTTTGCTTCGAATTTTTTCTTTCTTTTTTTTTTTTGCATTTCAACGCGATATCCAACAACTTTTTCTCTTCATCTGCTTTAGTTGGTGATGTTGCTTTTCAAGAACAATTTAATTGAATTTCATTTTTAGTTTATTTATACACTTTTCGTGCTTTTTTTCCCTTCTTTTTTGTCTTCATTTTAACACTTCAGTGTATTTTTTAGGCTTCAGCCAAAATAATTTTTCTGCACAGCACATCTTACTCTCAAAAAAGTATCGGAAAATTTCTAATAAAATATCTCGCCTTAAATGGTAGCTCCGCAAAGAGAGTTATAAGTTAAAAATAAGTTACTTTATTTTTAACACGTGATTATGTCTCTTCTGTTAGAGTTCATTATTTTTTAATTTTGTAAAATCCGCCTGAGTGGCCGAGTAAGCAAGAGTCTCGACTAGGAACCCAATGGTCGTGGGTTCAAGTCTCAAGTGCGGTAGAATTTTTAATAAAAGCCGAAAGCCTTAGATATGCTAGTGCTTTAAGACTTTAGTCCTTTTAGTCCTTAGAATTTATTCTCTGGCTAAATTTATAATAATAATAATAATAATAATAATTTTGTAAAATACTAAAGACGTTTACAAACCTGTGCTTTGCATGAAACATACGGGCAAATAATGGATATAAAGCATGTCCCCTATAAGCGCAGGTCCGATAGTGGTCGAGGAAGTGTGCGAAGGTATGGTTTACTATACAGCGATATTCAAAGCATCGAGACAAGACAAAGGGCCAACATCTCTCCTACACTTAAGAGAGAGAGAAGAAAAAAATCGGGTGCATTAAGGTGTTTGATGAATTCTGTGACAGCGTTTTGATAGCGGTTTTGCCGAAGTGTTTTCGCAAAAACGTATTCATGCGCCAGCATTTTTGATCATAGAGATCTGGGGTCGGTTAACAGGTCTCGTTACTGAGCTAGTTCCAACATAATTCCCAATTTTTGGGTTAATAGTTGTGGTTATCGAGCAACTTTCAACGGGTGGTGCTCGTTAGCGTATGTATCGCATCGTCTTTGTGTTTCGTCACGTGAGCTAATCGGACAACGAGAACCGTAGACATGAGTGCATGCGAATTTTTTCTTTCCCTACAAGCTTGACTGATTACTTAGTGACGGGCGTTCGAACTGACGTGATGTAGATGAAGAAAAGTATTCCCATAAAGTAATTCGGCGCTGCGTTCACTTTTTGATGTTGTTCACGTGACTTTCACTGATCACCCAAAAAGCAAGTGAACATTTTTAAAAAATTTCCGATACTTTTTTGCCAAAGTACTTATACATGTATGTATATGTATACAAATACATATTTACAAATATATGTTTACAATACTTGCAGTTGTGACTCGTTTCCTTTTGCTGCGTGTAAATCTCCCATATGTCCATAAACTATTTACGTATGTGCGCATTTCAGAAAAAAGCAGACTTCAATTTCATCTCTAACGTCATTTAATTTCAATGCTCTTGATTGTTGTGCACGTTCGCTGCGAGCAGCATCAACCATTCCGTCTGTTTGTTTGCCGTTTGCTTTATTTTTCACATAGTCGACACTTTTTTTTTCCTTTTCAGAGAATTTCTTAAATTGCTATCATTATTCAATTTAAGTTTATTTCTTTTCTTCTTTCTCCTTTTTTTTATTTATTTATTTTTTTTTTTATTCTTCTTTTCAATTAATTGTATGCGAAAAAGTAACACTTAAAAATTCCTAATGGTCCCGAGATTATCGTCCCCTATGTCAACCATAATTCAATTTATAAATAATTGAAAGCAGCCTTAATTGTGTCTTTTGGGTGAGAGGAAATCTTCAATTTGTAAAATTACGAATTGAATGAAATTAATGAACTGACAAACGAACAACAACGAGTCATAGAAAATGTGTTATTTTGTTAAAGCTTTTGTGTAATCCTTAAATAGTAGTTTTTTTTTTTTTATTATTAAACCAACTTTCTGCGAAAAAATTTTTAATTAAAAGTAAAAGGAAGGTTAAGCATTTCCTTTCAAGCGAATTTTTAAATAAAATCAAAGATGAAAGAGGTTATGTTTTTGTGCTTTCAAGTTCTGCACACAAGAGTGAGAGCACAAACGATTTATATCGTTTCACTCATACACTAGAGATCTCCCATAATCAGAAATACTGGTCAGCCTAAGGCAGTCGACGCATGTCCCATCTGCTCGTTTGTCATTTTCAAATTTTTTGTGTTTTGAAAAACAAGAGGGAAAAGGGACTTGAAAGTTATGTTTACTTTCTTTCTTTCCCTTTTCTTTTTTTTTTTTATTCAAAATGGATCACATACTTACGGAATGTTACCTATTCGTGTCACACGACGGCAACTGGAAAGAAGTGATGAAAGGGAACGACATGCATAGCGACCACAGCCTAGTGGGGGCGAGCCCAATCTGTAGCCTTTCTGCTTTTACCGATTCAGCCCTCATTATAGACGAAAGTAAACACTAGCGCACTTGAAGGGGGCATATGTCTATAGTTTCAAATCGCTTAATAAATTTCAAAATGGCTGGAATTCTCCGGAAAAGATGCCTACATATATAACAAACTTTAATTTTAATGTACTCGTCATCAATAATATAACGAGATGTTTGGAAAGTCATTTCGCTTTTAATTCTAAAGACGGTGTCTCCTTTTCTCACAGCTAAATTGTTACTTAGGCCGCATTACCACTACATTTTTTGACGGCTGATACAGCGAGGCTTGCTTATGAAAGGTTGTATTTGATTCCAATCAATGGTTTTTGCTTGGAGCCTTCTCAAGTACGAAAAGTTGAAAGCAGTATTTTCAGTATATTTGTGCATCAGAGGATGTGCTGCAAGTAAGTTAGTGCCAAAATTCACTAAATTTCGTTCGATTGAAGATAGACTCCGTTCTAGAAGACTAGTTGAAAGTAGTAATTGTAGAACAAAAGCATTAATCGATGCAAATCGTCAAATAATAGCTCGTGAGATCGCTAAGAAATTGATTCGGCGGTTAATGATTAGGAGAACGTCTTGCAAAAACACGAAATTACTTTGCAACACTAAAGCGAGAAATTACCCAAATGTAGGAACAAAAATATCCACCACAGCCATTTATTTATTGAAGTTCTCACCTGTACAACAAGGCAGTATAGGAGTGTTACAGACGAACAAATAACATGTAAATTAGTGGTTAAAAATAATACCCTTATCTTAATTTAAATTATGACGATACATGCACATATAAAAATACACAAAATGATGAATAACGTGTGAAAAGGAAGGAGAGAAGAAGAATGCTTGATTTAATGGCTAGTTGCGTTATAATGTTCTGTTTGTCAGTATTAAACCTTTAAAAACAATTCGCCCCAATTGAAGAGTTAATCGTTTCAAACCTCTATTCCAGCGTTTTTGTTATTAAAAATGCAGCTGGACTATGTTTAGATGTTTATTGAGACAAAACAGACGAATACGTTCAAATGGAGTCAGCCGCTTAAGTCGCTCTAATATGCTACAAATGGTTGTACCCTATGCCACGTATGATGACGATGAGTGCAATACCCGGGATAAACCAACCGTTATATTAATCGATTCGGAATAACTTCCTGAACCAATCTAAGCCTGCCTGTCTGTCTGCCCGTGTTGTTTTGTCGTGTTCACCCTACATGCAATGCCGATCTGTCTTCACCCAAAGATGAGCACTGCAATTTCGATCAGACCACTTTTTCGAAGACTTAAAAGGCCGTTATGGGAATAAATCCCGGCCAGTATAAGTTTAACAGTGGACTATGACCCACTATAGTGTTTTTACTTCTTTTGAAAATCAGTTTCTCAGTTCATCGAGGTTTCTTCAGTTTCTAGATGTTTGTACGCATTTATCATATCTGTTCTTAAACCTACTTTAGGGAATTTTAAGGGAATGTATGCATATATACCTCATGGTTCAATGTTTTAACCCAACTTCTCCAATTTTTAGAATAACTATATCAGAATAGACGGATGGGGCAAAGAACTCACGTTGGTTAAAAATATATATACAAAAGTCCTTAGTTGGCTTGAAAACAGATATTTGCGATCATAATAAATTGATATTGAAATTGGAATAAAAAGAGATCATGTTATTAGCACGTCGAGCCTTACGTGTTGTTTATTTAAAATTAAATTCAAGAAAGCAAACATTTGCATACACCATTAATAACCCGGATGAAACACGAAAGGAAAATTATAAGGATTTGCAAAACACAAACGAAGTATGTAATACATAAGTTAAAGAAAACGATATCGATTTTTTGAGTTTTTCAGTGCAACTGATTTTTGTTTACAATTATTCCTTAGAAGTGAAATGTTTGCAACTATTGTTTATTCTCATCGGCTATTGTGTGAGAATGTAGCTGATATCTGAGAGGGAGAGATAAGTAAATATCAAATTTACAAATAGTTCAATTTGAGCGTGGTGTGACCGAAAAGGAAATTTAATAAAATTTCTTTTAACATATCGGCCAACTTGGAAAAAATTATCCAAATTTGATTTGATGACATCTGACTATCATTTACTTTGAAGCTTGTACAATAAAATAATTTGTATGAACTTTAGTATCTTTAAACATTTATGAAAATGTTTGTAACACCCAACAAACTATATGCGTTCTTCATCAGCGTAAGGTTCTACATCTATCTCTGCACCCCTTTGTCTTTGCGTGAATATGCGCCTGTATGTTTATTTATCTGTCGCAAAAAATTAGATACTAACTTGAAATTTGGTAGGGTCGTTGGAAGTTCTTGCACGAAGGCTGATATTGAAAATGGGCCAAATCGGTCAAAGGACACACCTACAGTACTACATAAAGCGAGGATACCTCTGTTTCTCTCAAATTGATTTTTAGCTCGTTACTCACAAACTACAGCAGACAAATCTACACAAATTTTAACGTATATCCTATGAGCGATGATGCTGCGGCACTTCCAAAATAATGAAAAAAATCTGCCACTCCTGCTGAATTTTATAGTGCGTCATAATTTCATTTTTGTTCAAAACCCTTGTGACAGATAGAAACAAGCTTCAAATACCCTCCACCCGAAACTGTCCAAAAATTCCAAAAACTTTCCATCTACCCATTTGCGCAACTGCACAGTGTTTACATCACAGTAAACATTCTCCCGTTCGCAAAAATGAAAGGTATGCGAAAATTACCCAAGCTTTTAAAAGAACACGTCTGCAACACCTACACGTCTATAGAAGAACAACTATGAGCACTGGTAAAGTGCAACACTTGCAATATTGTATACGAATTTCTCCACTTTTGTTCAGAAAATGTAAAAAGCCGTCGCGCCCACCCTATATTATAGAGTATGAAAATTTAAATCTCATTTTTTTTAGGGTTACAGTGATGCGTATAAAAGATACGATCACGAGCGAATCTTTCTTGCTTGTTTTATGGCACAAAGATGAAATATCCAGAAGGGCTCTTTTATTATAACGACCGATTCAAAATAACTTTCTAAGCTTGTCTATCTGTGTGTCTTACTCTCTTGTGGTTAACCTACACGCATAGGGGCGAACGCCCTTGAAAGCTGCTTCAATCGGATCACTTCGTCGACCACTTCCTATGTAAGGCCTCATATTGAATAATCGTTATATGAACAACCGTAGCATGCTATAGGGCATTTAATGGTGAGCCGTGATCCAGCACCAGTTTTTATTTCTTTTTATATTTCTTAGACCAGAAAGTCTGTAAATATGGAAACATGAGTTATGAAGCTGTTGAAAAGATGCCATAATGCAAAGCAGCAAATCTTATATGTAAAGCAGGATAACAAGAAAGTTTATGAAGTAAAAAAATTGGTTTAACTTTCTGCCAAGCAAAAAAAAAAAAGGAAAGAAAAAATTACTCTTGTCAACCTTACAATGTAACTTCATCTTTCAGCTGCGAATAAAAGATGACAGATGAGCGTAGATACATGAATTTAGTGAAGTGTATATAATTTTGGTTATTGTCTGTAGAATAGAAAAAATTTGATGGTGTCGTTGCGTAAAATCCGGTAGTGGTAGGTTTATGTGAATTTTTGTATTTCACGCCAAAATATTCAAATCATGCGCATTTATCACAAATGCTTTTTTTTACCGATTTTACACATCAGCCGATTATAGAATGATCATTAATAACACGTGCCGTAGCTATTGCTGCTAGTGCTGCTGCTGCTGCTGTCATTGCTAAAGAGACACAAACAGTAAAGTCATATGTACATCAGCTCAAACAAATATTAATTATGCTACACAGTTGCAAGCATTAGAATTTAATCGTGGAAACAACGCTGAGATGCGATGTTTGATTTCTATGTTATGAACATTAGTCAATTTCAATACCATTACCAGCATCTTTCTTGTCTTATACATTGTACTTCGATGCATTGTGTATATACTTCGTTTCGTTTCGCAGATGCTACCAAATGATGGGGCGGCTACAGCAGCTTATAATAAAAAATAACGTTTGTTTCTAACGTACGAGAGATTAAATCATTTTTCACGTTCAGCCAGACAATCATCAGTATTTAATATCCCTCCACATCAAACATAACAAACGAGCTACAAATTATTCAGCAGAATTACAATTGATATAGCAGCAGTCAGAAGAACAAAAAAAAAAAAAGAAAAAGAAAACGAAAATCCTTATAAATGAAACAAGTGAATAAAGTATTCGACTGTGGCCGAACGTTTTATGCCCACCACATTTGTCTTAAAAGCAACTAAACCCAACAAAATTTGAATTCTCGATGCTCGATAATATGATACGGATGTAGGTTCTTCTGTCCACTTTACTTTTGCGTACTTGTTATAAGATTGCTCCCGGTATACAGGTGAATATTTTTATTTTTATTTATTTTTTTTGGTTGTTCTTGTATCCATGCAAGACGTGGGACGAACGGACACACACGCAAAGATTGATGCAGCATTTCACACTGATCAAGAATACGTGTGCTTTATAGGTGTTATGCCGCATGTTGCAAACGTTTTGACAAAATCAATTAAATAAATAAAAAAATGTTGCTTAATTCAATTAAAAATAATAATAACGGCATTCATAAAACATGTTTTTTTACTGTTAACCTATCTAAAAATCGAAGTGTTGATATAATAAATGAGTAAAGGAAAACTTTCGTGGTGTTTTTTTGGAATTGACACTTCATAAGCAATTAAATGACATGCTGTGACATTTCAACGTAACTACGATCCAAAGATGGGCCTAGATTTTGAAAATTCTGATTATATTACATTATCAGTTTGTTCACAGGTTTACAAAAAAATTTGTGCCGCTTACGATCAAGATGCTTTATCAAAATCAGCAGCCTATAAATTTTAAAGACGCGGCGCGCTTGGAGCACCATCGTTGATATAATCGGTAAAATTATTCAAAATAATGAAAAAGAGTACCGCATATCATATTATGACATCTAAGCCAACTACTGACTTAAAAGAGTTTTAAGAGAGTTTTGAGCTGTGTAAATGCCACTCGGGCTATCTGTCAAATATTTAATAGTCCCAATTTCGGCCTATGAATCGCTGCTGAAATAAAGTGAAATCGAGTTCTTTTGGAAGAGATTGACAGCACGCGATTGAAGGCATTTTACATTCGCACCATAATTAGCGAGAAAGTTGCGTGTATTAACGGAATCTTTCAAGGCGCTCCCGACCGCGTGTATCGGCAGAATATATCTGCCTCCCACCCGCAAAAATGTCAAGAATATATTTTCGCTGGGCCGTTACATGTGCATCGCTTTCGTCGGATATAAAATCTAAAATTGTTGGTGTTAGCAACATTTGTACCGAAAACTATGCGCAGTTACTTGATTTCATGCCATTAACTGTTCAGCTTTTAATGTAATCATAAGACTAGTTCACCTGCCGACCTCTATGCTGGCACGACAAATGATCTGAATAATACTATGGGAGCGAAATTCTAATTGATTGACACCAGGTTAGCGGAGTAAAGAAGATATGATTGTTCGCTTTTGAGTTCGTCTATTGAGTTAAACACATCCCAAAAGTAGAAAGAAAGTAGCGGTATAATTCGACATTAGATGATCCACCTCGCGGGACGAGGACCATTTATGAGTGATATATTGTCGTCAAAAACATGTCGAATGCATTTCACTTATAGCGCATCCTGAAATTCGCATGCACGCCGCAACATCTTCTCTTGAACGACGTCTAGGCATTTTACGTCATAACTTCTCTGTCATTGCTGCGTAACAACTTTCTTTGATTCTGGTTTTGCTCGACTTCTTATTAACTTCCATGCTTAAGCGGAAAATGTCACAGAAACTTTTAAATCTTCTAGCCTACCTCTTCTGCCAAGTCACATTCCGTGTGGCAATCGACAACGCGATCTTGAGACAACTTTTTGTGAGGCTTAGCAGCTTTCTCGGCTTTATTGATATGAAAAGACACTTTCATAATAAAATTGATCCTAAATTCGCCTAAATAGTTTCATATATATTTCATTGGAATAAATATATATGGCCCTGGCTTAAAAACCTATTGTTTGCACAGTTCGACTTGCTTTTGTGCAGTCAGCTTTTATGCGTTATTTTTTTGTTTGATTTGTTTTGTGCTTTCCTAACTACGGCATAAAAACAGGGGCTGACTTATGGTTTTCGATATCGAGTAAACTCGAAATCTGTCGACTATGCATGCGGTGCATCCAGTCGAGCGCTTACGCCTGTCGAACGTATGCATTTTTCTTACCATCGAATGAAGAATCTTTTGATCATAAAATTGCTGTCGAGTACCATATTGAAATTACTATCGAGTTTACTCTCGATATCGAGAATCATAAAGCGGCCACAGGTTTACTTATATTCATATAACGTATAAAAAAGATCGGCCAAAACAAATCGCACGAAAAAATATCGCGCAACAACAGATTAAACTCTAGGCGACTTAGGCTTACAGAGTACACCTTACAAACTATTGGAATATTCGTCTGAAAATATCAAAAAAAGAAAAAGATGAGTAAAAGAATTTTTAAAACATTTTTTAACAGGCATCCAAGTATAGAAGAATTTCGAGAAAGGAAATGGTTTGAATTTTGCATTTTATACAGTGGATATCCGTCTTGCGCACTTGTTGTTGTCTTTAGTATTATTTTTAAAACACCAAAAAAAAAAGGTATTCTTCCGATAATTCATTACGCAAATATTGTGATGGCATGATTTTGTTTATTAAATTTAGATGGGACTGCCTATGCACATATCTATTTATTTGCATACGTGCATAGCATATCGACGAAATGGTTCTTTTTATTTTCTTTGATAAATTCCTTCTCATAACTCAGCAAATTTGTGAGTAATGTGCGTTGAAAACGTTTGCCAAATTGAAAAATTAAAAAATATAAAAATAAAAGAAGAAAACACTTTAGATTTCAATTTAATTAAAAATTTCAAATGAAAACCATTTCAATTCCTCTTGCCCAGATTAGTATATATACCAGTTGGCATTTTGCTTTTAATTCTATTTTTGTATTATTAAATGAATTTTGTATACATTGTGCTTATATGAATCCGTTAAGTAAGTGAAAGTAAATAAAAGTAAACAAGAAGAATAAAAAGAATCATTTTCATAGGGCATAAGCTAAAAAAAAAAAAAAAAAAAACTGAAAGCCCCAAACATTTTTCAGCCAGAAACACTCAATGGGGAAAAAAATGAAATATTTCAATGATTGGCTCTCTAAAACATTCAATTTTATTTGCCTTTGTAGCCAGTGTGTGCCAAAGTTTTCTGTGATTAGCATAAGCCAATCTGCTGTTGTTATATGACGAAAATATTTGGATCTTTCAAGGAAAAGTTTAGAGAAAACTGATTTGATAAACTATCTTACATTTACGTTTGCCATGTATTTCCATCAGCGGCATCGTAATTAAATTGTAAAGTTAAAGTGTAGTCCATTAGGGAAATGTAAAGTGAAATAAGTAAGAACATTATAGTGAGCCACGGCTCGTCATTGTTTACCCTACACCACCCCATATGGTGTTCATGTAAAGACCTTTCAAATCGAGACATTATAAGGGAAGTGGTCGAAAAACTGGTTCCATACGAACCATTCTCAGCAGCGCTTGCCCTTGGGCCACAGCACGCCAGTGTACCACAATTCATTAATATAATTCAAAAATTGCGACCTGTGCATTTAACAAAAAAATACAAGACGGACAGAAAGACAGACAAGCAATAGACATCCGCACGAACTTAATGCACCCTTATATCGCAAGCAGGGTAGGGTATAAAAAGATGATAAAATTTATATTAGAGCAAATATTTGAAGGGTACTATACAAAAATGCGAACCTCTCGGTACAGTCTTTAATATGTCAGTTGAGCGGCCGGGATAAATGTGTTTGTTCTGGTTTAATGGACATAACCACTTGATCCATAAAAAGCGTTGCCTATGGCAAGAACACATTACCCTCTGGCAACACAATCTTTGTAATTTGTAGATACATGAAAAATGTTCTAATTCTTACACTGAAGAGGAGAGGAGAATTCCTCCTATTTCGTAGTTTTCATTTGATAAGATAGTCTTATTTAATAATTTTATTTGATAAGAGCACAAACATTGTTGTAATCAAAGTACAACCAAAAAATTGTTTAGTTATTTTCGCTACAAAAATTTTGATATAGAATGTGCTTTCCACAAAAGGCTGACCTTTTCACCAAGAATTTGAGAATATTCCAAATACGGGAACGAAATCTATAACCATCAAATGAATTGTATTATATTATACTAACGTAACTATAGACCTATCTATCGTCAAACAATGGCTGCTACTGTCAGGCTAAACCCCGTACCTCAAACATTCTATTCAAAAACAGTCGCTGAAATAACGCAGCAAAGACAGAGCTCTACACCGAAACATATACGAGTCCTTGTTAAAATTTTTTACTTTGTTCATAGCTTAGTTGTCAGGAGCATTGCCCTCGGCGACTGCGTCCACACCCACTCGGCAGCGGCTACTACCTCCTCATGTGTTTCTCTTTTCTCTCGCGTCTCTAACTGCTACAGTATTCAACGAATTCAGGGCATCGCATGAGTGATTGCTCATATTATTTAAAAACAAAATTGCATTAACAGTCAACGATATCTCAGGGAACATGATGTAATGTATGATGTAATAATATAATGTATTTATCACGTAATCTAGACTCGCGTATTACCAGCTGTTCCTCTATCTGAAGCACTTTTCGCATGATTTTGAAATAGATCTGTTAAAACCATGCGATGCGCAAGCTATTAAAAGTGTGTGATGATGGGATTCTAATCCTCCACGATAAGTTCCACAAAATCTTGAACAAAAATAGTTTACTTTACTTTCTTATAACAATGACCTCTTATATAATTTTGCCTTCTGAAAACTCCATTCTTTTTGGACAACTTATTATTTTGCAGGGGACTAATTCTCTCTTATATAATTTTGCCTTCTGAAAACTCCATTCTTTTTGGACAACTTATTATTTTGCAGGGGTCTAACAGAAATATTTTGAGTTTCCTTACCTCTCACAAATTTAAGTTTTTTGCAAATATACGAATTTTGTAAGACCATTGGTGAATTTTTGTCCAAAGCCTGGAAATGATCAATTGTGTTCAGATCGGCTGTTGATTGATATCATACCTGGTATATAAGCATCAAACCGGAATTTTCCTTAAATGTCAATGTAGTTTCTGTTAGATCCCATTGATGTTTTGCAACTCATAACAATCCGAGTTTCATACAACAGCACAATATGTAATAACGTTAATCATGTCAAATTTTGTGATTAACGCCAACTCTTCTTTCGAGTAATTCCTATTATATACAAAGAGTCACATGGATTTGCGTTAATTCAAATTTCAGCCCAAACACAAAATTTGCTTAACAGATATACGCATTAATATACATGTATATGACGAGACTTATGAGATAGACGTCCTAATTCCGATCCAGATTTTTGTAAGGTGGCCTTTCGTCTTTCCGCCTGGCTCGAAGAATTTGGATAATATATAGAGAAACTGGCCGAGAGGATGTATAAATCGGCCGGACCTTCGGAGTAGACTTTCAGTTTTCATTTGCAGAGATTTGTGATGATTGAATTGAAGAAAATCAAAAGTATACGGAGGAAGCGGCAGACGTGTGTGTGTAGATGTAATCAAGTCCTCCTCTCTTCTCGAAAAGTTAACCGCCCGACAGCGGATATATAAAAAAGTCTATTGCATATGATAGCCCTCGCACAATCCAAAGCGATTCAATATGATGCGTGCAATAATAATTGAGTTTGAAATCTCGGTTGGAATTCAATGCAGACGTCTAATAAAGGAATTGTGAATAAAAAAAAAAAATGAAAGAAGAAAAAATTGAAAGCTTTCGTGCTATTTTTACCAAGTCAATAAAAGGCATCGTTCAAAATTCATCGGCATTCGAGAGTTTTTTTTCATTTCCTTCTTAATTTTTCCGTCATGAGTCTTTCGTTGCGTTCGTTTCAAGCTGGAAAACTTCAAACTATTAACTGTGTAATTTAGCAAGTCAACCAAGCAATACAACAACAATTGTTGTAATGTTAATAAGTATCTGACCAACCATTACTCAGTTGCATGCAAGTGCCATCATTTACCACTCACTGTATTTGTTATTGTTCGTTCATTCCCTCCTATAGTTTTTGCTTCTCTTTACAGCTGCTGCTGTTAGCAATGCTTTCCTTATTGCTATTGTTTGCAGTTACTGATACTCGTAATAGTTGCGCTGTGCCAAGGGGTTCGTCTATGTCCATCGTCAACCTTAACATGTTTTTGTTTTAATTTTCATCGTTTTTTTTTTGCTGGCTAGTATTTTAACTCTCAGTAATTTGTCTAATTCTATGCGTCAGTTTTGAACCAAGTGTTTAAATTGTGCGCTTCTGTTCTCAACTAATGATTCTTTGGTTTTTCTGCATTGTTTCGCTTTTTTTTTCTTTATTTTTTTTTTTTTTTGCTTTTACTGTAGAATCTTAATTTTCTCCATTGCTGTTGATACACTCATCCACCGTTGGAAGGTGTTTCCATTACATTTGTAACACATAGCAATAACCGTCGGAAATTTTACAAAGCACATTTACCCATGCGTATAAAGGTATTACTTATATGTGAAAAAACTCGATACGATTCGCTACTATGAGGGGATAGCTTAACACACACCCTATAAGAAATATTCAAAAATTTTAAAATATTTTTAAATTTTCATATAAAAAATTTAATGGATCTGCATTAGCACTTTCCGATTGGTTTACTAACATTACGTAATTAGTAGAAAACACAGTAGGCGTTGGGTATACAAAATTCGCCTGCAGACGAAACTCGCTTTATTATATGGTTTTCTTTCATTCAAGTTTACCATTTTGTTTACAATTGTGATTAATACCTGTTGAGCTTGTGAATGAGAACAAGCTAAGCATATAATATATATTAGCGAACGTTTATTAAGTTAACTGAAATTCTCAATATTGGCCGAAGGGAATCCAATTAAGCAATTATTGCTTTGGCGAAACTTGCTTTATGATAACGGTATCTATTAAACAATTTATATATTCACATAGTGAATGTTGACTGAATAACTCTTTTTACAAACTTACTTCAAACAAGAAACTTTACATGAAAGCCTGAGGTCAATCTTGCACACCCATCACATAATGAGAAAACAGTAAAAATATTATAGTCGGAGAAAAGAGATTATATTTTATTGCTATGGGAGATAAAGCTCCTATTCTATCACGTTCGTCATAAAGTACTAAATATTAGTACTCTTTGCCATGTAAAGATTTACTTTTGATGAGAATTCTTGTATGTGACATGTGTGGTCCAACAAATAGACGTACGTGGTCCCAGCTTATCACAGATAATTTTTGTGCCCAATTGCTGTTACGAGCGAATTTCGATTCTCAAACACAAAAAACTGCACCCTTTTATCAAGTAGAAACAATTACATGGAATTATACGGAATGGGGTTCTAAAAATTAGCTCAAATTAGCTCAACCGATCGAAATTTTTCACATCAATTTAATAGGTCGAAGTAATATTATTCAGCTATGAAGGCCAAGTTAGGCATGTTAACAGGCCAAGATCGATGTATTGATTTTTGTCTAAATATCACAGAATTTGCGACTTATAGGCGGAACAGAAAAATACGTGGAGGCGGACATCAAAAATACAGACGGACAGACAAACTTATATCCATCCAGAAACTGACTCTGAGTTAATCGTTCCTTTAAAAGGTAGGTCTTTCTTAAGACCTTCCGAATGTTACCTGCACAATCCTTCTTTATTACATAAATCAGCGAAAAACTTTCAAATTTCAATTCAAAATTACAATACGCTTTGGCGATTAGATGACATTTTACATAAATAGAAGAGATAGAGAGAGGGGCGGCAATCGCTGCAATTTAGTGGTTGTGTCCGATCGGTGAGTGTTATGCTTTCATTGACTGAGCACTCCTTGTGCTTAGCTACGAGTACAGTTTGAACGAATAACTGAGTTCTGTTTCTTATTCTGCTGGACGTGGGAAAAATTTGACTTTTGTTTTCTAACTTTTAGTCAAGTGATTATCCTCTGGTACTTTTTCCATCATAAGGAATTGAAATAATAAGTAATTTATAACAATAACTGTTACTGGGAAGACTATAAGTTCACACACTGCCTATAGCGCATGAAGAGCGATGAAATGTATTTTATGGGTACATTTAGTGCATCGCTTATTTTCATTTCAGCAGCGCATAAAAGAGGCATCGCCACAATTGCTCTTTTGTGCCATGCTGGAACTAGGGTGCAACCACGAGACGAAAAACTAGCTTTAGCTTTCGTTTTCACGAATTTAGTAAAAAGAGCTGAAAATTACATTTTTGATAGGCGATCCTGTAGTTTATTACTATTCCGTAAGAGAGACTGCGATCTGTCAGTTGAGTGACGTTTTCAATAACAAATTAAGTAAAAAGTACATATATTTACGTTTCAATTAACACCAAATCTATTTTGCAACATTCACGTTTACTCTAATTGATAGTGAAATTTGATTACAAAACGTCTTCTAGTTAGCGAGCATAACTGGCAAAATAAATAAAAGGAAATAATTAATGACGTCATACAGTGGATAAAATGGAACAACAAATGAAACATTTACAGTAAACGAAAAAGTCAATCATACTAACTTAAGTAATAATTAGTAAACTACATGTCATCGAAAGGGAAATAATATAATTTTTAGTTAAAAGCGCCTGTGAAGAAATCTGTTTGCTGGCAAACCTTTAGTTTAAATTAAAATATTAAAAATGTGTGTGTAATGTAAAATTACTATGCTTTTGAATAGATTACGAGTTCTACAAGTGAAAAATTAATAGGATGAAGAGTTTGCTTAAGCTTTGCTTCGCGAACATAAACGCCTTTCGTCTATCACATTCCGAATGTTATAACTAAGACAGAACTTGCAACCATTAAGCACAAACCAAAACAACTCAGTAGCTACACTATGGTAATCATTACATAGAGTCATCAAATAACTGTTGTTTCGTTAAATTTCTTAGAAAAACTAAAGAGCAAAAATTACGAACATAAATGTTATTTTATTTTACATTCATACTGTTTCACGCTATTTTCATTTAGAAATGATTCCATATAAATGAACGCTCCTGGTTGTCTGTAAAAACTCAACCCTGGAACACCATTGTTTGTCACTTTTTCACATAAATCTGCTCTATTTTCACCAATAACGTGAATAAAATCACTGAAAGTCCGCGGTTCATTGGACTAAGCCAACTCTCCAACATAATCTCAAAGCAAGAAGTTCGAGAGAGCTATAGCGCAGGAACTTTGTGGCAAGCTCACATACGCATTTTGGGAGATTAAAGGGCCGTTGAACTTTTCTTGTAACAAATTGATGGTCCCATGAAATGTATGGCATGTTGCAACATTTCGTTGAAGCCACTTATCATTCAAATCGAACTCATCTCATTCTTGCCATGAAAAATTATCATATTTCTTCAGTGTCCTCCATTAACGCTAACTGGAATGCCATTTTCATTGCCAAAAACGTCACTCGCAGGAAACAAACCGCACCTAAACATTATTTTCGTATACGGAACAGTCTTTTAGGAACATTATATGTATGTTCTTTACATCAAAGGGGACCAAGTCGTCAAAGTTTTTTAGCTAAATACGAACATCGTGCCATATGCATGGAACGTAGCCGTGGGTTCATTCTTTCCGCGATAAGTTTTAACATCTCTTGCACGCTACAACTATTTATGGATTGCATTATACAAATAATGCGAACGACATATTGAAAACAAGTTTGATCAAACTCTCGGTTAGAATTGTGTTCTATTAAGTTTCCTTTCGGAGGCGCAAAATGGATAACTCTATATAATATGAGTTTTCAATGGTTGTGGTGAGCAAAACTTTTAAAGCATGACAAGGTTTTATATACAAACCAAATCAACTTGATGATACAAGCACGGCGCTTGGCTCCATCTACGACTTTTTCCTCTTGTCGAAGCTCAAATTATCAAGAAAGTTATTTCGATTTAATTAAGTATATAAATGGAGAAGGATTTAAATATAGGAAGTACGACAGACCTTGACAATCTTATGAGATTTTTGTGGACAAGTGGTACAAGTAAATAAATAAATAGACTTTTTTTAATCAATAAATAACATTTTTCGCTTAATTGCTTCGGGCATTAATCACAAGGAATGAATTTTCTAAAAAAGAAAACAAAGAAAAAACAATATTAAATACCCTACACCATCCTGCAGCTAATAATACAACGATTTTTTTAAACAAAGCTTGCATGCGAGGTGGTCGGAAAAGTGGTCCGATCCGCAAGAGTTTCGAAAGCTTTTGAAACGCTTGGACTAGAACACGTCAATGTACGACATTTCATCAAAATATCTCGAAAATTATAGCCTGTACACTGAAGCCAGGAAAACAAGATGGACAGAGGGATAGACAAGCTTAAATGGCTTCAGCAACTTATTCTTAATCCATCGGTGTAATAAAAGGTGTTCCTATCACAAGTCCTTCTGGATGTTGCATACGTCCGCACAAACTTAACATACGCTTATGCCATAAGTCGTGAAAATTTTTGAATAGATACATGAAAATTTCGTATGTAAATTATTTATTTCTATTTTAGCTCTGGTCAAAATCTGCATGAATTCAATAACAATTCATAGATTTATATACAAGCAATAGTTTAAAGATATTCGATGACATCACCAAAGAAAAAAGTCATGTGGTCATCAATTTCAATTATTTAATGTATTTTTCTTTTGTTGTTTGTTGTTTTTGTTTTTTGTTTTATTTTCAATAAAAATACTTGTTTAATCTAAAAATTGTTTTATTATCGAAGCACTAACAAAAACAAAGCTTGCGGTTGAAAAAACAAAACAAATTGAAATAATTTGTGTTGATTTTCTTGATCAAATCAGTGGAAAACCAAATCAGATCAAATTATTGCTTACCGAATAAATACATTAAAGACAAACTAGGCGACGTAGATGCACATGTACACGCTTATGTCTAATTGTATAATTTATAAGCAAACTGGCAAACGAACTGTAGTAAAACACACTCGTATATGTAATGAATAACATAACGATTCAATTGTGAAAGAGAAGAAAAAAAATTCATCATCAAATTAATGCCATCATCAAGGATTAACAATGTTGTTGTTGTTATTATTGTTATTATTATTATTACTATTATTAATATTACTTCTGCTGTTAGAGGGAGAGAGAGAGAGAGAGAGAGAGAGAATAACAATTGGAACGAGAGACGGCAACAAAGTTGCTTACTTTGTAGCAATCGTAATGCGAAATATTTATATATGACTTGTGCTAGCATCAACCGTACACGATGTGGTATTAAAAATGCAGTGAGAGTGTTGTGGCTTTTCTTTTCTTTTGCTAGGCACCGCCCGCCAGGCCCATTTACAAGTTTCTCCTATTTTTTTTATAAGTTTCTTCATTACCGAAATACATTTGTTTTTCTATGCTTCTTCGATTTATATTATGCGGTGTGTTTACAAAGATTTTGTTTTTGTTTTAATAGTGTTTCAGTTTTGAATGACATTTGATTTGTATAATGTGAATCTATTGAATATTTTATTTATTTATTTATTTAGTTTTTCTGGCGTACGCGCAAACTGCTTAACAAACCATAAGAGAATAAAAAACAAAAAAAAAAAATAATTCAATTCCAACATTGGTGGTCTGGTCTATTCTGTTTAGGGGTCTCTTGTGGTCTTGTCATCCATCACAAGCATACATATATACGTTATACACCCATGCGTTTGTGAATATTTATATGCTTACATATATACAAAATAAACCGCCTTCCAATATGTTTACAGTTAATTTGCCTGAAGTCAATTGAAATATTTTGTCTATCACTCACTCAATTCTGTTCTGCGTATGTTTGTTATGTGCTTTATTTTTCTACATTCATTTCTTTGGGTTTGCGGTTTCATGTGTGTGCGTTTATGTTCTTGTGGCATTATATTATTGTAAGGTTTTTCTATTGAAAATAATTTTTATTGATTAACTGTTTGCTCGTAACTATTTATTTTTTTGTTTTTAAATTTTTTCTTTTGCATTCTTCATGTGTGATCTTTCTTAAAAAATACATACATATTGGGGTGTTCAGAAAGTAATTTCAGTTTTCTCAATATATTATAATCTTGTCACCTAGAAATCGAATCAAAGCTTTTGAGATGTTTTCCATCTCTCCGTTCACTGTTCACAATCTAAGCCTTGGGATCCACGTTCGTCATCTTCAAGAGTGAGTATGACCCAGGTTCACAAACGCACTTGTTGTAGTTACATTAATATCAGTACTAGAATAACTTCAAAATAGACGGAAATGGTTCTTGTTTTTCTTCCTCTTCTTCTTCTTAAGTATTCAGCGAGGCAATATCAGACGGTTGTAAGAATAGTTACATGAAAAGCCCCAAAATATGTTACACTCACATTTACATTTACCTATACAAAATACCAATTTTTATACTCTACACAACAACAAGTTAAATAAGTTTTTTAGAAAGTTATTTGCGAGATATTCGAAACTAACTCAAAATACTTGCAATTTTTTCACTACGATATAAAGAAGATTTTCATAAAAATTTTTGATAGGTATTGGGTATTATTTTTGTACTCTACACCATTAGTAGGACGAGGTCCGATTCGAACTATTTCCAATAACCTAGGCCTTGAGTCAACACATATCAGTATGTTGATCAAATAATCTCAAAAATTGCGGCTTGCAGACTCAAGACAAGAAAAGAAGACTGACAGACGGACACTTGGACACATACGCTTAAGTCGATCCAGGATTTGATTTCAAATCAATCAGTATAATAAAAGATGTCTCAAGTCGTACATACCCACAAAATTGTACCACAAGTAGGGTGTAAAAACGAAAGTGAGCTAGTGTTAGATATAAAACTGTTTCACTTAGCCTTAAAATTACTTACACCGGTTAATTTCGCATCAAAGGTCATTTGTGTTGTCAATATTTAAAAAGAATTATCTACAAAATCGTATTACTGTGCAATCTAAGGATCAAGATACTTTTTTTCTTGTTCTTGTGCGTTCTTTATATTGAGATGGGAAAATACGCATCGGCAGAAAATTATCTAAAAAGTCCCTCATATATTCATTTGATTGATTTGATATTAATTTACGCTTTATTATGACGGAAGCATTTAGAAAATAATAAAATCTTGGAGAAATAAGTCAAGTTAGCTTAATTTGGATCACGTTAGGTGACTTTTTGAGTAACATCCAAGCCCCTTTCCTTTTCATAAAAATGTCGTATAATTTTTGGTATATTATTAATCAAACGAAGTGTCAGCGACTGTAGCATTCTTACTTGTAATCACGAAATTTTAGAAGCGGAGTACTTTTTGTACGCTTTTCAAAATAGAACCTTTGAAAGAAGTGGTCGTTAGTTTCAATTCAAAAGCATTTGTCAACAGAGTTGATTCTTGGATAAAGATCGTGTGGTTAGTATGAAAAATTTCATACAAATCCCTCGGAAATGGCAAAGTGTAGATTGACCAGAAATATCCGTGGGGAGACATTAGACACCCACAAACCACCTGAATGATAATAATCGATCAATCGGAACAAATGTATTGCCATGGTCAAGGTGATGAAGGGCACAAGGCAACTCCTTCTTATTATTATTATTTTCTTTTTTTATATCTTAGCAGAGAAAGACGAACTTGGAACTTGGAAATTTTAACAATAAAATTTAAAAATATTTTGAATAAAATATCCATGAAATCTAGATTGTATGGAGGATAGCACACCACTTCCGAGGGACACTTTGTATGTTGGATGAATATTCCGTTCTTGTAGTGGAACATCTTATGATTTTTTAATTCTGCTGATTTCTATTTGATCATCTCACTTTTCCCTCACTCATTTTGTTGTTGACAGCAAACATTCGAACAGATCATGCATATATATATATAGATTTGCAGATAACATCTATGCAGTTTCATTAGGCAAACAAGATGATATATTTTAAACGATTTGTTTTAGTTTAGGTTCCCATTGTTTATATGCTTCATTTTTCATCGCCAATAAAGATTCGTTTAAAGTAAAACGCTTGAGATGCGTACCTTAAACATTGATTGATTGCCTTTCTTTCAAATATTACTCTACTCAAACATAATGGTTTTCGAGGGTTTGATGCGATGTTTACAATCTCCAAGCGATATATACAATCTGCCTTCGCACCAGCTGAACCGTTGTTTTATAATCATCTCTATTTATCGCTTTCATTTATTTAACCATAACATCATTTATATAACATAATTAACTGTAGTCTTATTGCGGCAGATAAGTCTTAGTGGCCAGTGAAAATATTCCTCGCATGACTTGCCTGAATGTACAGACTATATTATAGCTATAATACCATCTTGCCATCTTGTCAAGGTGTGAAACTTAAAGAGAATTTTTTTACCAATCAAATATTTAATTAACAATGTTTTCACTTAAACAATTACAAATCTTTGAAAAGCTCCTTATGCTCTCGAAACCTTATTTGAATTTTTGTAAATCTTAAGTAGCACTTTTTATGTCTTAAAGAAGCATTTGATTTAACTTAAGCTGCACAATAAGATTTCCTAATAACAATGCACAATGTATGTTAACGGTTTTTATTTCTTCACGCTTTGGTTTCAGTAAAAAGTTGTCGCTACAAGTAAATCATATTAATCTTGGCTTTTACAGCACCGTTTTCGTCTCCGCTCCCTGTGTCATTCGCCAACACGTTAAAGTAATCGATATTTGAACAAAATTTGAAGTGTTTTGTATGATTAATTGAAGAAAGAAACTTTAATTTTCAAGTAGTAAGTCATGAAAGATGAACTTCTACGTAATCAAACCTGAAAAATGAATTTTCTAATTCTAAATAATTAAAAGTAAATTTCGAACTCTGAGATTTTGAAATAGACATTAATGAACTGATGTATTCGAATTTTAACTTGTGTGAATACATGAATTACTTAGCATAAGCCGCGCGTGCTTGAAGAAATTTATATTACTTTACGTAAGTTTTCCAAGTACTTTGCCTTACTTTCCCGGTCAAGGAAATCTGGAGTCTAATTTCACAAATTCCCAAATAAAATTACAAATAGTCGTAGAAGGAAGCCGTGGACACCCGCAGTGTTTGCCCTAGCATCAAAAACGGAATTTGTGTTACTTACATCGTATCCACTAATATATATTTCTTAGCGCTACATTTTGTGATCTAATACACTTGTGCTCCGGCATCAAATTTATTCGCAAAAATGCAAAAGCAAAACGAAACACAATGTTAATGTAGGGGTCTTAGCTTAACGTAGTATGTGCAAGCATTGCAGAAATGATATTTTGTGTCTTTGTCATTATACATATACCCTACACACTTTAGGGTGTAAGTAAACCTGTAAACCCCAATTCTCAGACAGTATTGGAATAGACAACGTTTTTATTGTGCCGATAGATTCGGATCACTTTCTAAATCGATTTAAGTTTATCGTCCCGTCTTGTTTTCTTGTACTACCTATAGGCCGCCGCTTTTGTGACACTTTGACAAAATTTGCTATACTGACGTCTTTTGTTTCAAGAAAGAATGCTATTGAAAAATAGATGGAATCGAACCACTTTTCCGACCCCTTTCCATATAATGACTTATTTTAAGAATCCATTATATGAATAACTGTAGGCTAGTGTTGCGTGGCCCATTATCGTGTTTCCACTTTCGAATTAATTTTTAAAACAAAGAAAAAATGTTTCTATAAAGAAGGAATTAGTAATAAAATCAAATATTGATCTTTGTATCTCTACAATAATGCCAGAAGAGTCCGCTTTGACGTCCGCTTTGATATGAAGGGGTTTTAATTTAAAAAAATTACTAAAATTCCCCTTTATAATATTGGAGAGACTATGTTGTTTAGTGTTTATTGAGCAGGGGCAGAGACAATATTGTTCCTTGAAATGCGTAGTAACATTTAAGCAACGACCTGCCATGATGATGATGAAAAAACTCCTTAAGTTGCGATATTTTGCATGAGATACTTATTATGTACGCGAATGTGTTTCATTGTTGTGGTACAACATACAACTGGGTTTGCAGCAATAGTCACCAAAGTTGCGTTTGTCTTCTGCTCATTTTATATGGTAAGTGGCCTTTTTATGTGGGTTCTCGCAGTGATATTTTTGCTTCACAGTAGAAATGCTAGCGATTATGACGGTAGCAATAAACAAGCAAAAAAAAAAAAAAAAATAGGAAAGTTGTACATATTAGGCAAAGCAATAATTTGTCATGTTTTTTTCCAAAATTCAAACACATTGCTCGTATATTTGCAATGCACTGCTCCTCCTTCTGCGAGTCAGTAAACCAACAGCAGATGATTTACTGAGCTGAGTAAAAAAGGTTCAATGAAAACACGAAGTTCTCTGTCTGAACCTTAATAAAGTTGGCGGCTAGCTTGATGTATATATATGTGTTGCGTGCACTGACGTAAATGAACTTAAATTAAGCTAAACATATGCCTTTGTGATCGACAATCATTATCGAAGTTTTGGAATTCCTTGGCCGAAATTTTAAACAAGTGATTTTCTAAGACTCATTTTCAAGTTCGCGTCCGACTTCCCAGCCAACATGTTTGTTAAATTTTGCCGGGTCATTAGGGGGATGCAAGATAACGTTGTATTCTGAATTATATTAATCTATCCCTTCCGAAATGGCTCCGTTTTGATTCGTTCGACCAGATATTGAAATTCGGACCACAAAGTTTATCGTGGTGAACTCATGCGGTATCCAAATGTCAAGGTTCTTTGTATGGCTGGTTTATGCAAATACTTCAAAGGGAACGAGTAAGCCCGTTCCCCTAGTTAGCTTAGTTGTAAACTGCAGTGTGCTATGAACTACTGCGAACGAAAGAAACCAGCAGCAACTCACGCAGTTGAGCTGAGCCCTAAAAATAGAATGGCAAGAATTTGCCAAAACGTGACACGATAAGCAAGACAAAGGGTTTTACGTGCGAACTGGCCAGTTTTTAATCTTGGCACAGCACTGAGGATTTATTAAGAAAATCTTTAAAATTCGATCCAAAATTCTAAAATGTTATGGACTTTCTTTTCGCTTAATTGTGAGTGGACCCGCGGACTGTACTTTAGTCTACTTACCGATAAAATGAAAATTTGTGACCAAATTTGTTTTCAAATATGTTTTTCTTTAAAAGCTTGACTTTATCATTTGGATTAGATGGACGGTCGGATGGACGGACGTGCCTAGGTTTATTCTGTTGCACACGCTGATGCAGAATGAATGCACTTTAGAGGGTCTAATAATTTTAAAAATCTGTGGAAGGTATGAGCAAAGCTTCTGATGTGCGGCTACAGCTTTATTACTGCGTCCCTTTATTCACACATGCGAAAATTTGTTTTTTATGATCCAAAACATAAGAATGATGATTTTAATGACCTCTTATAATGATATATTTATGCACAAGTACTCGCACATATTCAGTTGGAATATTCATGTAAGGGAGCGACATGGAGGCAGAGAGAAAGAGGATTTATGTGTAATATTATTATGCTATAAAATTGCGTGAGTGCTTTGTATGTATTGATTAAAGTGTGTTTATGCGTCCTTTGAAATTTCTGAATAATAAAAATAATGAGGTGATAAATGGCGTACAAATTATATAAAAGAAAAAACTTTTTTCCTTTTCTTTTTTTTTTGCAGTAGTTTTTCAACACGAAAAAATACGTTTTACAAAAATGTTAATGATAATGATTCGTAAATAATGAACAACTAAATAAATAAATATTGCAAAAAAAAAAGAGAGAAAAAAAAACAAGATAAAGAAAATTTCAAATTCCTGAGAAATATCAACATTAACGGCAAACATTATAAAGCACAATTGCACGCCAGCAAGTATTTATTGCGATTACAAATTGCACCGGAAATCCATGCACAGATCTCTTGTTTCTGTTTGTTGTTTAAAATTGAATTGATTTTATTTTATCTTATTTCCTACGCGAAGAAGTTTCGCAAAATTCGTATTCATCGTATTTTTTTTTCTATTTTTTCCTTTTTTGTTTTTAATATAAAGTCGCTTAGAGTGGCAAACAATTTCAGGTGGGCTTGACACCTACAGTGATGGAGAAAATGGTAGTGGCAGGCATTTCAATTGCGCGATAGTTTTTTTTATCATTTTTGCTTTCTGTCGGTTTTGCTCTTTATTTAAGCATTTTAAAGTTACCGCAACCATAATATTCATTCACTTAATCCTACGTTTTTAACGAAACACATGCAACTCGCGTTGTTTTTTTTTTTTTTTTTTGATTTTTTTGATTTGGTTACACAAGAAACAACCTCATCATCATCAATTTTAAAGTTGTTTCATCTTTTGACTTTTAGTCACTTATACACACGAGCATGTAAACACACTCGCACGTACATGTACACGCATACATGCACACAAGCGCTTAATGCAGCAGGCTGGCAGCAGCAGCAGCTACGTCACCATATCAGCACCACCTACACTTGAAATATCATTTACTAGAGTACAGCAGTAAATAACACGCGTACTTTGCTGCCTGTTTTATACACAGAGTTACATCGGTGTGCGTTTGTTTCTTTACTTTATGTGGTTTACATATAATGAAAGGTGTGTTGTTTTTTTTTTTTTTCTGCTTCCACTTTATTGGCTCTCGAAGTATTCAATTATAAACTATTACATCCACTCAACCGTCCATTTCATTCATTCATAAATTCATATGAATTTTATGGTTTTTTTTTTTCTTTTCTCCTCTTTACTAAATATTTATTTATTATTTAACACTTTGCCCTAAAGTCCTCATTTTCTTTTTTCGTTTGTTTTACGATGCATTTGATTAATTTTGCCATAAATTTAAGAGTTTTTTTCTACGGATTATGTAAATATTTTGTCGTTGCCATTATGTGAACAAACAGAAATCTAAAAAAAAAAAAAAGTTCGTTTTTTCTTTTCTTTGCGGAGGCTCGCTGTTCGCGCCGCGTTATTACTTTTTGCCAATTTTATGTAATTTTTCATTTATTTCATTTCCTCTCTCACACCCAGCGCATATCATTCATTATCTCTATGTCTCAAAGTGTTTACATTAAATGTATTTATATTATATTTGAATTCCTTACAAGCTCTTGCCTACGAATATCTTTTTAGCATACACTTGCTAATGAATTGCTTACATACATCTAGCGGAAATGAATTATTGAGCAATGCTTATATAGGACAGACAGACGTACTTTCGAAATATGTTAAGAAAATATATTTTTGTATATCTTCTCCAAAACGATAACAAAAAAATTCTTGAAAATGTCAACTAATTTAAATGTAGAATGAAAGAAGTCAAACATATATGAAATTTTAGTCGAAAAATGTTGAAATAACTATTCCATGTTGCTGCCATTATAGGCTCAATATTTTTTTAATAATCTAATATAAATATCTTAGTATGCGAAGCATTTGTTTAAGAAAACAAAGAAAGCATAATTTCTAAATAATTGTCTGGCGTTCCGTGAACAACATTATCTTTGACCCGGTATGGCAGAAAGACAGTACGCATCGAAATTGTGCAAAATTTTTTTGAAAACCATGTGGTAGTTGCGGCACTGTTTTTAGTTTCCACCGATGTAAAAAAAGCAACACAAAGTAGTACAAGGACCACCTAATATATTGAATACGGCTTTAAAACTAGAAAACAACTTACGAAAATGGCTTTCATGCTTTAGGTACCTTTGGTACTTAATGCACTTCGCAGCCAGGAAAGAAAGGTGAGAAAGCAGGTCACTGTGGTCACTTCATCTTCATGCACAGGGCTATATGCTGGCATTGTGATCGATCACTAGCCATAAAAGAAAAGAAAAAGAAAGTCGTTTTGATTTTGCATCAACTTCGGCATTACAAAGGAAAAGTTCCGAAATCACGCAAATCGAATAGAAAAAATTCCATGTGATTTATGATGTCTCTGCGACGGTGTTCAAAATATGGCTACTAATGAGATTCTAACTTTTATAACACATGTTATAAGGGTGAGCTTTACTTCCACATCTTCGTCTACATGGAATATTTTGTACTTTTTCTTAAAAGTAACGTTGTCTTCGTCAAGTTAACTTTGATCGTTGAGAGAACCTAAATGATTCTATACGCAATGCGTTTCCAGCAATAGACAACGCGCAGTGATGAAAACCAATTAGGATACGGAGAGGAGCAAAAGAACTTCCGTTTTTCTTCTTCTTCTTTTCCTCAAGCGGATAAATATAACATTACGTGTTTTTGGTAGCCTGTCGTTCTCGCTTTCGCTCGAAGAATTGACGCATCTATCCCTATTATATGTAAGTAAGACAGTAAAACTGTCCTTTACAGGGAAAAGTTTCAAATTTGATGCATTTTTGATAACTGTAACCCAATACGTCCGAAGCACCGATTGTCATTTTTGTGACTGAACTCTTTGCGTGAAAAAACTATAGAAAGTGGAAAACAGAATAAACAATGAGCAAGGTTAAGCATACTGACCAGACTTTTGAATATTGAAATATCGTCTACCTCCAAAAATAGTGAAGCACAGTTTCCAAGAAATCTGTCATAGCATTATAAAAAGATGGCTATTTTCTTTTTTTTGCCAGAGTCTAAATGCCACTACCCAATTGGTTAAGCGATGACTAGTAGTTGTTACATGATCCTAATGTTAAGAAAATGAGGATCTTTGGAAAAGGTGCTGTTTAAGAGTCTGCGACGTTTTAAAGCCATGGTAACAAAGGGATGAGCAAGTTGACGAAGAAATAATCTGACCAGATTGAGGTCCCTCTACAACAACGCTGAACCTGCTTCAGTACGCTGTAAAAGAGTGTCCTCAGAACAAACCGCTAGAAGCCAGAGAGCTTACCGCGTAATGACGTTGCTACCGAGCAATCCAAACATAGTAAGTGTTGCGAACGTGAAAAATGTGGCTAACAGCACTTGTTCTCAACGGTTTTAATCGGGTAATTTTGTAGTGAAAAATATATAGTACGTTTTGCAACCATTTGAACGCGAAGCTGAACAGCAAACTAATTCCGGGCTGCTAATCTTAACCCAGAAAGCACAATATGGTGAAGGATAAGAGCCACATATGGACAAAGGAGTTCTACTTGATGCCATGTGGGTCCAACTTCGCAGGGATTTTGTGTGAGAATCAAAGCAATAAAAAAAAATGTAAGTCAATATTTTAGGCGAGTTTACCGTCCTTACGACCAACAAAGTGCTTAAAGAACCAAAACTACCTCGAATGTTGCAGTGCTTTAACGTATGATGGTAACGTAAATGCTTACATGATGAGATAAACAGTGAACGTTAACAATAGACAAAGAAGGATTAACTGGGCTAATTTTACTTAATTTTTTTCGACTCTATTCTACAACATGCAGACATTTCTAAGAAGACTGCCATGCTTCTCATTCTCTCGCTTGAAGATTTCCATATAAAAAAACAAAAAAAAAAAAACTTTATGTAAATTTTCAAAGTTTATCATAAAGTGTGAATTGCGTTGTATACGTTATGTGTGTAAAAAAGAAAGGTTTAGTTACGCAGACGTACAATTTCTTTGTTTGTTTAGTAGAATTCCTAGAAACTTTCAAGTTTTTTTCATTAAAAAATACTCATAAACAAAATGTGTTCGGAATAAATTAAAACAGCGATATAGTTAACCAAGAAGCAAAATAAGAAAAAAAAGCAACATTACAACGACCAGTTAGTTAAAGAAGTATTGTGAGCGAAGAAACCACTTTAACAAAATTCAAATGCACGTTCTAAACGAAACGCACGTATATGCGAGTGTATGCGTCTATTTCGATATGCGCTTAAGTGTAAAGTAATAAAATACCATTAGAGAGAGAATTTCAAGTAATAAATGTTTAACAACAATTGCTGTCACATGGAAATACTTTACAATATTCTTAAGCTAAGCAACATGTATGTGTAATAATAATCTATGCAGCTATTATACCATACATACATACATACATACATACATACATACATTTGTGATATTTGTTGTTATCACATTTTGTATGCAACTGTTGTTAGCCATTGTAACGACACAAACAACACAACAAATTGGAGCACGTGCAATTTATGAACAAATATAGATAGTAACCAGAAATTTGCACACATTACACGAACAACAACATAATCAAGTCTCCTTCAGTTGCTGTTATTTTGCAGTCAATAATGTGATGAATGCATATGCACTCATGAATTTATATTGTATGTGCAACATGCACACACCGACGGAATGAACATATGCATGTGTATGCATATAATAATAAAATTTTGGGTTTGGTTTCATTTTCTTGTTTTGCTTTTCTGGTGGGGGTGGCTGGCGTTCTGCATGCAATGTTATAGCATATTTTTCTTATTCTTTTTCCAACTTTTTTTCATTTTTTTCTTATTATTGTTTACAATTATTGTTCAATTTGTTTGTTCGGTCTGTATTCTATTGTTTTGTTAATTTCGTATTCATGCTTTGGTTTCAGTCATTTAACATTTATGGTTAGAAATAAAATCACTTCATGTTCGGCATACACATCTAATCCTTCACTATAATGTTACAACCATAACGTTCGTTTCGTACATGTGCACACATTGTGATAATAATATTAATTTTTAATTTTTTTACTTATATTGGAGTTTTTTTTTTTTTTCTTATTGATTTTCTGCATATCGTTGAAGCAATACCCAGCAAGTGTCTGTCTGTTAATTTACATATATTTATATTTATTTATTACAGACAATATATGATTTAATGATGACCACCAACATTTTCATAATAATTCTAAGAATTCTCTAATAAATAACAATTTTCACAATATATTTGTCGCGTTTTGAGGCATATATCCGTAAGGTAATTATATTTGTTTTTGCTTCAAACGAAAGCTACTGACAATTAAAGTTTTAGTTCAATGCATTGTAAAGCGTTTAAAAGTTTAACAAGTTTTTACGACACATAATTTTAAGAATTCAAGCCAGAGAGTGTTATGTTTCGAGAAATGCGACTAACGAATCAGACGAAAACACTTAACGATCAGAGATCAAATATAAATTTGAAGTGAAGAGATTTTTACACTCTCAGTAATTAGTTCAATGGATTGAACTAAAAATAAATATATATATATATATACATATATCTAACAAAAGTGAAGATTTAAAAACAAAATAAATTTTATTTTAAAAAAACTTTATACAAAGAAAAAAGTGACTTCTTATTTTTCTCGATAAATATTTATTCATCAAAATCTATTTTCTCCTCTTCAAAGCAATCTCCCTTAGACATAGTGCACTTGTGGATGTGCTTTTGCCAACTTTCGAAGCACTTCTGATATGCAATTTTGGGTATGGCTTTGGGCTCTTTCAGCGATGCGGTCTTTATCTCCTTTCTTCTTTCTCTCTTCATGCAGAAATGGTGATTATAGAAAATCTTTACGAGCATGAGCTGCTTGGGAAGAGCTTTCTTTCAGGTATCATTATTGATCCTCTTCATACGATCTTCATATGATCAAGCCTCTGTGTTTGTTTTCAAAAAAAAAAACAAACCACGAATTGCTACACTTGACAACAGTGTTGATTCTTTTTCTTTTTACATTACTTTTTTTATATTATCTCGATATTACATCGATGAGATATATAGCAAAGCTATTGTATAGTTAGTTATATGTGAGTGAGAAAGATAGTTTTGTGTTGGGAAGAATTTTTTTCTTTGCCTACATGCGTAGAACCTTGCATACAAAGAATAGGAAAAACAATGCTATGCTTTCCTATGTGTCATAAGAGCTACACGTCTTCTTTTAAGTGAATAAATCTTCCCCCTTTTAATTCCTATTCACAAAAAACGTCAGAGTTGACTTACACCATTTATTTGTAGGTACAAATAATTACACTTCATTTTAAAAATTAATTCTAATTATCGATAATACACTGCAATAAAACATTAATATCAAGTTGTATGTTAATATGGCAAAGTAATGCAAACAGCATACAACATCCCATCGAGCAGTAGTCAAAATAAAATATTATGATTATAAGTGAACTGCAAGAAAAGATTACAGATAGAAAACTGTGTAATTACAAGTAATTTTTATGTTAATTTATTAACAAAGTTGCTTGAATTATAAATGATTGGTTGGCTTAGCTTTTATTTCACTAATTGCACTAATCTCGTTCTTTTCGTTCTCTTTATCTGCAAATAAGCTCTTAACGTATCAACATGCAAAACTTAATAAAATTACAATAACACAAATTTTAGGATTCGAACAACAAGTGCATGCAAAAAGCATTTTTAAAACAATTATTCGCAAGAAACCAAAAAAAAAAAGAACCTTAATTATGCGGTTTTGATCAAAGAGTAATGAGAATTTTCAATTTGCACGTCTGATGTCTTGCATATCGAGGTGATTGCTGTTCAAATTTTTGAGAGCATTGCTGGTGAAGCAAGCAGCAATTAGCTGATAGTTCCGATGCTTATATTGAGCGAGCAAGCAAATTTTTTTTTGGAGCATTACTGGAAATCACCTCTGAAACAGACTTAAACGCAGAAGCTGGAAAAGACCTTTGTTGGCAGATGTGGTTATGTTAAAGTAGCGCCAGCGTTTTCATTGTTGAATTTTCTAATGGTTCTTAGCAAGATGCGGAGTGCATTCTGTTCTTATTTCCACATATGAATTCCTAGGATTTTCTTTTTATTCCTGAAAAAAATCCACATTCAAAAGATAACATCTTGCGAAAATAGACTATATAAAGAGGCAACCGTAAGACGATGGCCAAGGATATGCTCGGTCAGTTGGAGTTTCCTAAAGCAAAATCCAATTTGGCGAAAGTATGTGTTCTATGAAAGAGAATAAATTTCATTAAATATTTATACAAACACTCCCTTTCTTTTCTTATCAAACCCTTGCATGACTATGAGAGGATGCGAAGGCATTCAAATTACAAAATTATTTCTGTTTGTTTAAGAAAAGTAACGTTATTTTAGGTTGCAGCTTTAGAAAACTTCATAAAAACTTAGGCTTACTACCTCTTGATGACTGTAGCATACTTAATCAATGAAAATTGATAGAAAAATCATTCTGTACTCAAAAACATCTGACACAAGACACCGTGAAAGTTATGTGACGAGAGGTCCATATAAAAAGAAGGGTGATTTCACATCATTATCACATCTGGTTCCAAGCAAAACTGTACGCAGTCGAATTTTTAGAGAAAATTTAATGATCGAATTATAGTTTTGCCATAGGAATGGCAGAATGTCATTCAATAAAATGGTGATGGGTTGCGTAGTTTCCTCATACTTTTTTAAAGGAACAATAAGGAAGACCAAGGAATTTTTTTATAGAAAACTCTAGTTTGTTATATGAAAATGATCAAAATTGAATTGTAAATTAAATGTTTGGCAATTCTGCCATGACTGCTTGCAGATTGATAAATACAACTCTGAATGCTCTATTGCCATCTTGCAAGGCAATCCTGCAAGTGAGGAGGTCTATTCCAAAACTGGAGTACCAAATATGAAAATTTGGATCCACCACGAATACTCACTGAAGGGCCGTACCTAGCAGGTAGGCCCCACGTGCTGTTTCCACCGAAATATCCCTAACGCTAACATTACTGTTTAGGTTTCCACCTAAGGTAGATTCCTGAACATATGCGATTGATGTTGAGTCAGTAGTCTGACCACCTAAGTCCTAACTTAGTAGTAGTTCATTACGATTAACGGCATTTCGCATGTCATATTTCCTGGACGCCATGCAATTAATTTCCGCTGGGATTTTAATGTGCAACGACTAAATATCAACCTAAAACAGTTAGGCGCCAAGACGCGGTACTTACTTCTCTGGTCTCAATAACTACCCAAACCTGTTAATTGACTTTTGCGCTTCCTTATTAGACAAATTGTTAGCAAAGGAGACTACAAGCAGACGACTCTTGGCGCTCTCGGTGACTTCTCCAAGTTATGTCTCCAGACATCTTCAACGCTGTGTGGTTCTATAAAATTTGTATTTTTCAAAATCTTCAACGGAGGTCAGCAAGAGATTATCGCCAATGACATGGTTTGACAGTAACTGTTATAGGTTGAAACCAAGGGCCTTCTATTGTTAAATTTCAGTTTCATATTCACATAATTATGTAACGCAACTAATTCTTTAATGCGCTTCAATGGATTGTTTAAAGTACCCTGGTTGTTAAAGACATTAAATATAGCTTACGCTGGTTATGAAAACTAATATTTTGTAAATAAAACCATCGTCACATCATCTGATTGTGAAAGTGTACCGCCTTGTCAGCAAGATTTCATCTATTCCCTATATAAACGAATGTGTTTAGAGGCCTTGCGTTCGCTTAAGAGATTCAATTAAGCTCGTTATCTATGTACTTCCTTTCGATATATATCATCCATGACTTTCTTTTTCCTTTTAATTTTTGAAAAGTTGCAACATAAGCTTAGTCGTTGACTAGTGGCTAATATTCTTGTATTTACTGCATATTGATTAGCTAACATAGGACTTAATTGCTATGTTTGTTGTAAATTAAAAATAAATATAATTTATGAGCCTTTTTAAAAGCAACAGTGGTGTAAGCGCAGGCAGATATATATGCAGATAACAAGTGAATGTTTTTGGAGAAACTTTCATAAAATGCATGAAGAAATACATGAAAAGTGTAATAAATTTCCGTGATACACACAAAAAACGAAAAAAAAAAGAAAAACGAAAGAAAAACGAAAAAATAGTTTGACTGCCACCTTAGCCCATTTGTTACCCCATCGAAGTGTATTCTCTGAGTACTTCCTTAATAATTGATAATGATTTACTGTCAATCCAGTTTATTAAAATGTTTTCATGAAAATTTATTACTACATTAACATGCCTAGTGTCATGTACTCCGATGTACACTGCACTCACAAATATTTACATCATCATCATCATCATTTTAATGTGTCTGTCTTTACATATTGTTGCATACCCCCACCATCTTTATCCGACCGTAGAGAGATAGATAGAAAGCTAACTAAGTAAGTAAGTAAGTGCAACAAATTAATTTATTGGCTTTAAGATAATTTGCCACTAAATTAAACTGGATTTATATTTTATATATTACATATTTACAAACATATGTATGCATGTATGCACATGTATATATGTATATATATGCGTATAGATGTGATTAAGCTTGTGTTTATGAATACTTTGACTAAATAGCAACACTCTGCTCCAGATAGAAACTATAGACGCGAAAGGCGTTAAATTTGTGGTTATAAATTGTATACACAGGCGAATTTAAGCATTTATATATGCATCGGAAACAAGTCTTGCCTAACTGTCTTATGTGTTTACTATTGATTACACGGTAGCCACTCTAATACTTGGACAAATAACAGCAACATCAATACAAAACAACAACGGCCTGAGATAAGGGGACCCCCAATTGTTGGACTCCGGTGCCTGTTAACAAATGCATACATGCATTCATACACATATATACTTACATACATAATCTTCCTTAAGTCAGTTAATGCAGACCAGAGTACAAGAGTGAGTAATCTTGAGCTTAAGCTCGTTAAAGTGTAAATGAACGCAAACGAACGATCATTAAGGATTGAGTTTCAAAATTTTTATGCGTTTTCTTGTTGTCATTGTGACCGGCAGTTATTGATATAAATGTTTTACTAATTCGTTAATAATTTTTGTTGCGCTTGTAAAAAACTGTCATTTACACGCTTGTTAAAAACGCTTTTATCAACAACGTGTACGGATTTCAATTATTTTCTTAACTTTGCACATTGCTCGCTCACATAACGTGTTTACGCGAAATGGTTTAAAACCCAATAACTCATATATAGTGTATATAGCTCATGCACATACTATATGTTTAGGTGTAAGATAAATGACAATTTAATTAAAATCTGCGAAAAAAAACATTAAATAGGCAGAAAGGTTTTTCAAAAATTATCTTGTTATTTGAAATATTAGTATTTAACTTTTTCCTATGGGGATAATTGAATACGCCCGAGAGCGAGAGAGAATTGTACGAGAAAATGAGAAAAAATCGGGTTATAAATAACTTGAAATAATTCTGTTTATTAAACTGATCGATTTAGAAAGTGATTCTCATTTAAGCTTGTCAGTCCATCTGTCCGTCTTGTTCTCTTGTCTTTAACCTGCAGACCTCAGTTTTTGAGATATTTTGATGAAATTTCGTAAACTCACTTGTTTTGGCCCAAGGGTGGAAGTTATTGAAAACGATTTCGATCGGACTGCTTTGTCGACCACTTCCCATATAACGCCTTAGTTTAAAAAGTCCTTATATGAATAACTGTTGGGCGGTGCAGAATATTTAATAGCGAGCCGTGGTGTTCGCACTTGTTATTGCTGACTTTCTCTTATCTGATAGATCTGATACGTCAAGTTTTCTATCTTTTGTAGCCGTATTATCAGATACGCGACAAAAATTATAATAAGGAACTTTATAAAAGAAAGTTTAAAATATAATTCTAGCGCTTATTTTACAAGCACTCGAATAAAATGCTAATCGAAGACTATGATCTTGGCTCGACAGGTCCTCTTTTCTTTCTTAACTCAAGAACGAACTAAATTGCTATGAGAGGTCGATGGATCTAATATAATAGTTGAGGTGTAATTTTTTTTTCATTTTCGAGCAAATGTAAACAGCACGTCCTATTAAGTCTGACCAATTTTGAAGAGCTTGTAGAGATAAATTTTCGTGTCTTACGAATAGCCATCCGTTTCTCTTGATCCTTTTCTGCAGTACATAAAGCACTTTGGCATTTCCGGGGTCTCTTTTAATTGATGCTTGACTTTTTTCTTAAGTTTCGGGCAAAACGAACTCTTCGAAGCTTTTCAGAAGATTTCAAATTTGGTGACTGTGTCAACCAATAATTGTCATTTAATTGGTTAGAAATTGGCGCCATCTAGCAATCACAGTGGCCCCAGCATCTCTTCAGTACACACTCAGTTTATTCTTACTGGGGTACAGAATATAAAATATTTGTTCGATGCCAATGTAAGAGTTCATGCTTTCTTTTATTTTAAAGACGGAATAGAGAATCCACTTTCGGCTGTATAACATTACACTTCGGATCCAAAAAAAAAAAAATTAACTTGCGAAGTCTTACCTATCCTTGGCAAAATTCATTTGATCCTTAATGCACAGATATACACATCAAAGTTCCTAATAGCAATATAAAAATCTGCATCTGTTGACGATGACATGTTTACAAACACGATAACTAGATAAGTAAATTGGATAATCTGCAAGTAAGATATATTTGCTTTAGGAAGGTGTCCACATTGAATGTGGGCGTACCAGCTGGTCCACTGTTGACTGATTGCCTTGAAAAACCATCTTTTAAATAAGTATCTCTTACAGGAGGAAAATTCCAATCATTCGTCTGTGGTAAGTGCGGTTATAAGCGGATCGCGAATGGTCCCTTTTTGTATTTGAATTTGAGATGGTCTCCGCCTTATGTCCTTCTGTCAGATCTCAGATCAAAATGTCAAATGCTATAATTTCTAAGTTCTGTTTTTTTGAGCATCATAGGGAAAGTCTTGAACCAAACCAGCTCCATTCTGCGAAAATATTTCTATGACCACCAACTAAGAATACATGGTACACATTAGTTTTCTAGAACGACGTATGTGAACGTGGTTAAGTTAACCCACAATCTTAATCCTAAGTGTGCATTCTTTAACTAATATTTCGGAGCGTTACGAACGAAGAGAAAGGTCCGCTATATACCAATCCTTTGGTTATGGGTATCAATGCTTTATCCGGTTATATATAAATTCCACCGCTCATTGATAGGAATTTTCATACAAGTATTTAGATAAGCTTTAGCGTAAGCGGTTTCTTTCAATATGTTCGCAACTGACAAACAGCAACGACCTTCACAACGTGACGTCGATTAGTTTTATTTGAAAAATCGCTAAAGATCGCTTTTGCTTTTTTTGTAATTTTGTTTGTGGCAATGTGTAGTAGCATAAAAAGTCATTGTATATGTATTGTGTATGTAACTTAAGATTTCAATTTTGTAAATTTTATTCGTAAATTTCCATAAGCGATCTAATTTTATGGAAGATTAAGTTGTGTAAAATGTTGTTTTCTACATTAACACCAGAACTACCGAAGGATTGCTTATGAAGCAAGCATCTCAGATATTCTTTAACGATTTTTTAACGAAAAAATGCTTACTGGTTTTATTTTTCAAAGTGTGGACAAGCAAGTTATACCTACTTCGAAAGTCGTCAAATTGACAGGTCACATTTATTAAATTGGCTAAAATAGTGGAAACTAAGAAATTTTGAAGATTATAAATAATACAAACGATCCAAACCAGACCGCAATAAAAAAGAAAACAATTTTCCAGTTTCTTAATTTACGATTTATTGCTTTGTTCGAGATAAATTTAGCGCAAACTTTTACTAGATCCAATTAAAAGTTCAACATAAAAATGGTTCCGAATAGTTTACTAATGGATCCACAATTAATTATAGAAGGGTCGGTTGACTTTGCATGTACACCACGAAAATATTGTCATTCCTTGTGTTCTTTGATCTCATTAAATACATAAACGAACATACGTAATTTTTATAGTGTAAAGGTAAAGTAAGGTTACGTCGGCCATCGGATGTGGGAGAATTATAGGTCGCAATAATTGTTTTCCAACCGAAGTGAATAAATGCTAAAACTTCCAAAAACCTATTTGTATATATTTCGATTAAAATCTGATCTTTTGTTTCCTTTCCCAATTCAATTCCATTTTAAGAATCTTCAATATCTGAAGAATTATTGTTACTTGCTTTGAAAAGTATTACCAAATGAAGTGGTGTCCAGAGAGCATTTATTTATATCAGTTTTTACAATTTTTGAAGCTAATCTTGGCTTTCATGAATAATTCTACTTACTTCGAACGTAACAAAAAAGAAAATTTATTGAAAACAATTAACGTTTGCTTCTATTTCGTTCTCCTAATTTGGTTGAAGGTAAGACTGATTATTACATGTTGCTGCATTCATCATAATGCCTAGATCTCCAGCTACATTTGCGCAAACTAAAGGGAGTGAGGGTACTCGCTCGTTATGACGGAAAACCGCTTGTAATCCAAGGGTTTTATTATGTTTATGCGGATGCATACAAAACCAAAAAGACTCATCTTATTATATCGATCAGTTCAGAAAGTAATTGCAAACTTGCGTACCCATCCGTCTTATTTGCTTGGCTTCTTACGTTCATTGTATAGATGGCAATTTTTCAAATATTTTGATCTCTGTTGATACTTTGACGTGCTTTGGCTCAAAAACGGAAGTTATTGAGAAATCGATGGGATCGGACGACTCTTTCCACAGCTCCTCATGCAATGCCTTATTTGAAAAGTTGTTATATGAATAACTGCAAGGTGGTGTAGGGTCGTGTAGGGGATGTAAGATATGTAATGGTGGGCCATGGCCCACCATAGCGATCATGATCATTTTCCCTCGAACCTAAAAGTGATTCTTGTAAATATTCTGGTTATACACAATATATCTCTGGAGGTGTGTTTGTAGTCAGTTTACTGCGATTTCATAATTGATTTTGAAAAAGTGTTTTTACATTAATTTTTGCGATTTTGTGGGCGTGTTCGTAGGCAGATTGTGCATATAGTTTACCTCGATTTTCATAATTTCAAGTTTCTATGTTAACACTAGCAACTCTAACTGCATCGGTGATTCTAGTGTTAAGAATATTTTTTTTCCTCTTACAGAGAGAAACTTTTATCGCTACCGTTAATTGTCCATTTCGAATTGGAAATCATGTGAATCGTATAAAAAATTTTTTAGTTATTTATTTTTTTTTTGTTTTTCTGTAAATAAATATAATTTGACACACTTTTAAAATGGCAATATAATGGCGCCATATAAACATTATTTATGAATGCGTTGACCAGAATTTTTTTCTAAATTCTTTTGATAAATTTAAAAAATTCAAAAACCAATACTACCAAGAAATATATAAATTGATTAGCAGTTTGCTAACATATATATGAAAATGTATAAAGACACATACACACAAAGTTTGCTCAGTTCCGTTTAAAAACACGTTAATAAATTTTTTAGAAAGTTATTTGAAAGACATTCAGAACTATATTAAAATACTCGCAATCTTTGCACAAACATATCTAATTATTTTAAAGCGAAATTATGTAGAAGCGATTACAAGTGCGTTTGATGATAAGTAGGACTTCTTTTGAAGCTAAAAAGAGAAATCACATCTTTCTTTTTCATATGAATATTTATCATTTTTCTCCTGTTTTTTATACCTTACACCACTTGCTGTACAAGGATATATTAAGTTTGCGCGGATGTATGGAACATTCGGAAGCACTTGAGGTACACCCACCTTTCATTATAGCGATCGATTCAGCATCACTTTTCCCATCGAGATAAGCTTGTCTCTCTATGTGGTAGCCTATCTCTCCTTGTTTTTTTTTTTGAAACAACCTACAGGGCACAATTTTTAAGATACTTTGATGAAATTTTGTAGATGTATTTTCGCCCAAAGACAGACGAACACTCTTGAAAATGGTTCGGACTGAACACCTTTTTTCATTACTTCCGATGTAACGCCTTATTTGAAAATGTGGTCACATGAATAACGGTGTGGCAGTGTTAGATGTATACTCACAGGCCACTGTAGCCTTTTTGCATTGTTTAATAATAACTTCTTTAACATTAATGTAAATAATTTGGTGGCACTGCTCATAAACATGGTTTCCATATTCTGTAATGTGAACGCGGCAAAGTTGACAACAAGAAGATTTTAGTCGGACAATGGCCACTATTACATTCCGTACATTATTCCACCAAATATAATTCTTTATTTATTTTCTTGATAAAATACTAACAACTATTCCGTATTTTAATCGAAAGGCTTACTTTTAACGGGAGACCTCATATGAAAGAGGATCCAGGATGTAAGCAGACATTTTCTAAATTTCGCAAAATTAGTCTTTTCGTTAAAAATCTTAAGCTTCTTAATTGATCGCTATAATAAAATGTGGGTCTATCTGAAGCCTTCGCGGCTGCTATACACATGTGCACAATATTAACATACCCTGTACATCAAGTGATGTATAATTACGGATCCCTTTTTTAAGAAAAAATTCGACTTACTTTTTGAAAATTTGGGTTTTGGAGAGAACTTCGTGGTTGAGGAACAAGTACCACGAAAATTGTGTTCAACGTGAGCATAGCTGTGTCCCCGATCGCCAGGAAGAATTTTTTGGAATAAATTAAAAGAACTATAAAAAGTTTCTCATGATAAGTATTTATTTTTGTAAATTTTTTTTAAATAACTTATTTTGTATGAGTAAGGAAAACTCAGTATATTTCGGACCTCACTTCGGACCTTACAAGACAATAATTGTTACCTTCAACATTTGTAATACGTTGCACTTGCTTATGTTTACACAGCACGTCAAGTTCATCAGACTATCTTCCATTCTTGGAGGAAAACTAGTAAGAAAGTTATATCCGGCGGGGGCCGAATCTCGCATATCTATCGCTATGTTTTTCGCATTCTACTCTTAAATTTCTTTTAATTGATACCCATATCGCTGGTATTATTAAGAATATATTAATCGCGATATCTACCATATCTTTTTAAAATTTACCCATTTTTAGGCGGATAATATATCTTCATTGAACGAGTGTACGAAATACTTGCAAACATTCGGTCTTGCTTGTCTTACGATAAATAAGCATAAAACAACAAAAAAGTGAAAATGCAGTGGTGGGTATAAAAACAGTAGTTTATCACTTGGAACTTTTTGTGGGCATGGCGGATGTTTTACATTTTTACACGTAAAGAATAGAGTCCTTCGAAAAGTAAATGTGGAAAATTTCAACTTTCTAACTTTAATGATTTCAATCTAAAAAAAATTCTTTTTTAAAAAATAAGTTGTGTTCAGTTTACACTCCGTTGCACGCTTCTGCTCTGATCACTTTGGCCCATTTTTAATACCAACCTGCGTGCAGAAACCTCCAATGTTTCCACCAAATTTGATGTCGATATCTTCAGTCTTCAGACCAGGAGAGTGCCAACAGCACACATCACATAGACACACAGACGGACGGACATGGCTAGATCAACTTGATTAGTATATGGCAATTTCATGACCAAGCTGAACACTTGCAAACTTTTTGATCTTGATCTTGATTGGACATAGAGGTAGAAGGAGATTAAGATTGAGGTTTGAGTAGCGTGGACGGTATTATTGTCGATATTTTTTCAAATTTTTTCCAATATATTTTTGAAGATTAATCTTTTCCACTACGCCGTTCATTATTAATGGTGCCGAGGCCATGGATTTTGTTGCTAGGTCTTCTCGCTCATTTTCCAAGGGGTCATTTTTATTTTGTCTTCGCAAGTGACAATAGTACTCCTTACGTCGCTGAGGTGTTTCAATTGGAATTTAAGGGATTTCAAAACGCTTTTACCACCGACAAAGTAACTGTAACGTTGATCGTTTCAAATATAGTTTTGCGAGAAAGGTTTACGGATTCAAAAATAACTCTAGCTTTGCTTGAAAACGTTGAAACGCTTTCGTGTAGAATACAATTAAAATTTTGCAATCGTCTACAATTACAAGATGTCGATGGGCCGCTTTTCTCGATTAAGAGAGGAATTGTTTAAAACAAAATAAACAGATTAAATAAAATACTATACCGTGAAATGCCATGCACCACTCTACAATTCATATAACGACTTTTCAAAATAAGGCATTATATAGGAAGTGGTCGAAAAGGTTTTCCGATTCTAACCAGTTTCAAGGGGGTTCGTCCTTGGGCCAAAACCCGTCAGTATATCAAATTTCATCGAAATATTTCAAAAATTGCAGCCTATAAGCTGAACGCCAGACAGCGGGACAGACACGAAAGCTTGGAATCACTTCCTGAATCGATCGGTATAGTAAAAGGCGGTTTATCTTACATCCTTCTGGGTGTTGCATACGTTCGCACACACTTAATATACTCTTGTATCACAAGTAATGTAGAACGTAATAAAACTTTACAAGCAGCTTTATCAAAACAGTCAAGGGAACGTATAGGTAAGGTGGTATGTACATTTTGTATGGACTGCGATACCGTCCATCCTTGCTTTTTTTGGCGGCTGTACAGAATCCACTAAGGCTTTTAACACCATGCGCAAAAACCATGTCTCTCCTATTCCGAGAGAAAATGTTAAGGGCCCAATACTTTATTTGTTCGGAGGAATGCTTGCGATTGCGCGTCCAACCTGACCTAAGTATCGACTTTAAGGAGATGATTTGAACTTTTATATTAGCCGTCACCGGGTCTGTAACCTTTTTAATAGTTCTGAACACATTCAGCCGCCCTAATTTGGAAAAGTAGATCCTTATATAAGATTTATATGAAAAGCAAGTGTACTTAAACAGACAGAGTTAAAAATCGTTCTCAAATTTTCGAATTTTTTATGATTGTCTCATAGGTCTTGTTTGAATCCATTTTCAATATTAATTTTGTAAGATCTGCACAGGTCGCAAATTTGCAGCTTTCAGATGTATATGCAAGTGAAATGACAAAATTAGTACACCACCGCTCACTGCTGTTAGGTATAAAACGTTATTTTAAGCGTTTACTCGTGAGTTCGTCCACATAATTCGTTTCAGTTTATATGAGCGCATGTAAATTATCACTCAGTGAGCTGGGATACCTGTGCAAATTTTGACAAGTTTTAAAGTTGAAAAAAGAAAAAAGAAGAAAGCAAAGGAACAAGGGAACAAATAAGGTAAAAACGACTTTTTTCTTCAATTTATGTTGGCATAAATTTTCGCTTCACACCTGAGTTGTATGCTATTATTAATGATGTTCATTAATATGGTCGAGGCACCAACCACCACTGAAAGCAGTGCATACGCAAACTTTCGCACTCCATATTCAATATAACGAGCAAAAGCTCTTCTTGCGCGGAAACAAAAAGGTGGTGGTGGTCTAAACAGTAACGCGATGATATATAAAATATAAAATTAAGAAAAGGTGTTTTTTTTGTTGATTTTATCGAAAGTATTTTTTTAATTTACTTTTATTAATTTTCTTTTTTGCTCCTTTTGCTTTGATCAAATGAAAGACGCTTCTTGGAATTAATAAAACTTCTGTAAAGAAAAATTGCGCAAAAAAATTGTGCTTGTTTTAGTTAGAATTTGGACTTAAAGCTTGAGTTATAATCGATCCTTTCACAGCATAGCGTAAGCTAGGAATAAAATGTATATATAGACGTTCCCCGCTACCGATTGCCTAATTTTTATCTATACATCCATCTGCTCTGTTGCCGTTATTTACAAGCACAAAAAATTCGTGCATATGACTGAATGGCAGTACATGTCCGTTAATCAAATTTTGAAGAAAGTCCAACTTGTCCACAGACCTAGCTAAGGCAACAATCTTAAAACCCATAATTTCATAGCATTATTGTCACTAAGCCCGCCCCTCTGGCAGATAACTAACTAAAATAAAGTTACTCTCGAAATTCGTTGTCAACATGTTCTCGACTTATCATGAAATATTTAAGTTGCGGTTCGCTGTACTTCAAAATACTCTGCTCATGCTCATACTCTTTAATTGTAGGTAGGTAGTTTTTTTAAATTTGTTTTATTCATGTAATTAAATTTATTTAAATAAAAATATCGTAAAATATATCGAAAATATATTACTTTAGGAAAGAATAAAATAAAATATAAAAAGAATAATAAAAAACTTTCCTTCCTTTTCATTTTTTAGGTGATCACACTATTTTAGCGACGGTTGTTAAAACGGATGAGACAATGATTGCCACCGAAACCTTTTTAAATGGTGAGTCTTTAGAGAACAAAATATTAATGTATATTTACAATAAAATTAAATCGATAAAATAAAAACGAGTAAAGCCTTTGCTTGGGTCAATGACTAAGAGATTGCCGACTGCCTTCAAAATATCTTTATGCATTACAGTAGACAAAATTCAATATTTTTTTTGGTCACCCTACCCAGCCGTTTGATTAGAAAATTTATGCTTACACTTCTCTGTACTTCTTGAGACCACGTGTGCCTGGTTCTGTGAAAGTTGAAAGAAAATCGAAAATTCGCGTAGCGTTCTTCTTCTTTGGTCCATTTTGAGCCTTGCATTTTTTACAAAGCAAATCAAGATAATTTGCACTCTTTAACGCCTCTTGCATGAAAATTAGTCGATTCTCTAAAAAACTCGTGATGCGGCCGACGCCTCGCAGAAGATAAAGAACACTTCGGAGAAAAGGGGATTACTAAGTCTCAATGAAGTTAAGAAATAGTGGCTTACTTGTAAAACTGTATATAAAAACATTATTTGCACAAGGCAGAGTTAGACGAGTTAAGAGAGTCGGATTGCAAAATCACTATCTAGTGGTGCGAATTTAGTCTCGGAAAGGTTCGGAGGGAAACGTAACAATATATCACATAAGTAATGCAGCAGCATCGCAACGTAAATGTTTTCGTAAGTTATCTAATTGCTCCGCACTATCTAAGCGTGCTGTGTGTTATCTAGAACGTAGGCTCTAATATTCAGCCAAATTCTACAATAATTCATTTTAAATACAATAATTCATTTCGATAATAAAGTTTTCATTGAATTTCTCTGTCTTATTGTGGCAAGAAGATTGTGAACATCTATTCAAATTAGTTTAGAGAAAGTTGAGGTATTCACCCAATGCGACCGGACTATTGGTCCAAATAGACGCTAACGTAAATAAGCTTGCTCTCACTAGGAACATGTAGTATGTCAAGAAAAGAGTTTGCGGCAATTTCTTCAATGGATGACTTTAGAGTCACGTAACCTTGACAATATTAACCCTACCAAGTCATCCTACAGAGCGTGTGAGAGTGCATAGATAATTAAAAATGAAAAGACATCATGACATTTGTTATTTCATTCGAAAATAAGTGCGCCTTGTAAATAAGGCAAAATTCAGAAGAAATCCTCTATCTGTCGATTACGCTTGGCATAATAATCGGCACGTTTTATATTATGGCTAAACATTAGCCAAAAAGTTGCTGTCAATAATTCACATTAACCCAGCTAGAAACGAGGCAAGCTTGATGGATACCGTGTGGATTAAGGGCGCAAACCAGACCAGATTTCCGCCTGCGAATAGTTAGTTTCTCAAACTAAAGGAAATCGCGTCATTTTTAAAGAAACAGATAAAAAATAAGTTCCATATGACAATAGTATGTTACAAAAATCCTTGCCCACCGTAGGCGAAATTGTTTAAAAATAGTGACAAGATCGGATTGATTACACGTGAAGTGGTGCTACTTCAACTTGGCTAGAGGATTCGACTTTGTATTGTCAATAATGCGTCCAGATAAAGCGTCCAAAATTTATCAACAGATAAAGGCCCTCTCTCATCCCGACAATGCCAGATCAGGTTTTAACTCGATGCATAAGGAGAAAGTTTAGTCGGAGAGTTTTAATGCATTCACCGCACAGCTCAAACACTGCACCATCCGCCATTTGATTCACTCCGTGCTCAACTCAAAGAAAGGTGCAAAATTGAGAGGGGCCTGGAAAAATCAACTCTCTCTACTTAGTTTTTCGCCCAGAAAGTCAGTGAAGAAAGATATCGACGCCATGTATCGAGCTGCGTAAGTTTACAGTTATGTCATTAATTTGCGAGCGATTAGCGAATCGTTTCTCATTTCGTATATACAGGAAGGATGTTTATTCACTTACTGTTATTATATAGAAACAAGCTACATATATACATTTCACATAGTACATGTGCGTTTCTAGCCCAACAACTCCGCAAACCTTCTGCTCCTTAACGTCGTTATATATATTCATATGTTATTCTTGTTACCCGAAAAGGTGCTTAGTTCTTCGCTTGGATTTGATATTTCTTCACTTAGCCCTCCCCTCATATGTTCTCACCATCACTCTATAAAAAAAGTATATGCTTCGCATTATGCTTCACATAATGGTAAAGATTTGATCTTTGCCCGGCAATTTGGCTCTTAACTGCTTCTATGATTGTTTCCTGTCAAATTTTTCAAGCAAATTTATTTCAATTTCTGATATAATCTGTACAAGTATGAGTAACATTTTTATGAAGAATTCATTTTGTATTATGGAAGCAATAGTAGAATATAGAATAATTAGAAGTTGGAAATAAATTTGCTTGGAACAGGTGTATGTGTTAGAGCAAATGTGAAAGTTAAGAATCAATCAGCTTTTCGGACAAGGGCAATATACCAATGAATGCATGTACATTATAGAATATAGAATGTGTCCAGTTGTTTGTATAGATATACAAAATGTATATAAACAAATAATATCATGTAATTTTTTGTAAGAAATAGAGAGAAAGAGATCCTTATGGTCGGCAGACAAATGATAAAAATGAAGCAAAACAACTTTAAAGCCTGTTGACAATGCATGCATTTTAGACGGAAATTTAAACAGAACTATCAGGTAAAATATACATATGTAAATAACGAATAATTACGTCATGATTGAACGAAAGCAAACTGTAGGTCCATGTGTTTGCGTATATATGTAATCCTTGCTTATGCGACTGCGTAATCGCTTACATCTCTAATAAAACGGCAAAACAAAACGATCGTATTCGAAACCGAACTATGCACATATGTGTATATATATCTACACACTTATGTTGCGTCGATCCATATGCGTATATCGTATGCCTTTCCCTAATAAAACGAAAGACAAGAATTGAGGTTCGTAGGAAACAATAGCCGACAAAGAGAAAGAGTTCTTTTTTTTCGTACCATTCACTACTTTAGTACGCTTTCAAGTTTCTTTTAAAATATGAAAGTAGTTAGTAGTTACTTACGTTCTCATTGCCTTTGCCTTTGCCTTTTTTTGTTTGTGTCTTTGCGCACATATTTGGTGCACATATGTTTATGCGAAAATTTTTTTTTTCTTTGACAAATGATTTACAGATTTTCTCGAGAAGCATAGTAAATTATATTAATAGTAATACAAAATGAAATAAAGAAGTTCGCTTAGGCTTGCAACGAAATTTGTTGTGTGCTTCTTATTAACTGACGGCGAAATGAGAAATGCTTCTCAGTTCATTCTTAAAATCAGGTAAAGCCTTATGGACAGGTAAGCTATTGGATTGGCAACGAAAAAGGCCAGTGTTTTCCGTTTGTCTCAGTCGCTCTTTCTCTTTCTTTCTTTCTCTCATTCTCATTCTTTCTTCCAATCCAAATTGAAATTGCGTACTTCAATCATATTTGGGGTGGTGGAGGGGGGCCGGTGGAGTCGAAAATGAAAATAAAAGCTTCTGTAACTACATTTTTTCTTCTAGACAACATCTAATTTAATGCGCATGCGAACGGAGAAGGCTAAGCTCATTGCGCCAATCGTACTCATCGAGAATATGCACTCTGTAGAGTATTCGTGTAATGCATAATTCTTTTCTTATAAATCTTATTAATCTTTACGTTGCAAACATTTGACAAATCTAATGTTACCCCCCTGTGGTAACCATAAAAAAAAAAAAATAAAAAATAATGCCGAACCTCACTATGACTACTTTTTCCATTCTCTTAGATGTACGGACATCTGTTGAAAGTAAGTGCATGCTATTCATTGCGCATAAATGATTATCATATTGAGGAATTTCTTTGTCCTCTACGTGTTGAGTCAAACAGACCAGATTTTGTGTTTTCTACATCTCTTAGTTATTGTTGTTGTTGTTGTTGTTGTTGCGCCTGACGTTGTCGAGATAGTCATTTATGTGTAATTCTATAATTTTTGCTATTTCATGCCAATAGCAATTAAATCGATCTAGATGACCTTCATAGTTGAACCACATTTTTCTCTTCTCATGCATTTTCTTCACAGTGCATGTAAATACATTCACATAAGCAATATGTCGAGAATATAAACTTTTTATTGTATAATTTACATTTTATGGACGCAATATTTTTACTTTTTATTATTATTTTTTTTGTTTTGTTCTTAAAAACTTTAAAACATTTATAAAAGAGTTTAGGTTAAGACCAAAGGTTTAAAATAATGTAAAGAGCACAAGTAAGAATTGAAAATGAAGTTGATCTTAAGTTGTTCGATGTATATCAAAAAAAGTGAATAGTTAAGAACATAAAAATTTTAAAATCCCAAGCAAAAAATATGAGGATAATAATCATAAAGTAGTGGATGAAAAGCTACGTTTTTCCTTTTCTTTAGCCAAAGAGAACATTTTGAGAATAAACTAATAGTGAAAAGAAGCCTTAAGCCTCACGAGAATTCTTACGTTTTCTCGGTTGAGTCAATGTATGCGACCGGGTTTCGGTAAAGCCAAGAAAACATCGCAAAGGGAACTACGTTTATTGGAGAGTAAGAATGTTATAGATGTTGAACAATAAGATCTACCACTGTTTGCATTTTGTGAAAGATAATCTTAGCCCTTGGGAAAAAATAGCCACGATAAATAGACTCAGTACTAATATACTAAATCCACCTATGGCAAAAACGTCCTAGCATTGTCAGTAAGTGATTACAAGCTCCAAATTGTTCAGACTGCGCTACTAACATTAATTTCGCTTTATTTTACTTCTTATTTACTCACATTATTTTTCAATTTTCTTTCAAAAATATATACATAAATAACTTATATATAAGTATATAAGTCAGTATATATATATATATTCGCGATAAGTGTCAAACGTTGAGTCTGTTTTACCGCAATATATGTACTCAATTTTAGTTCAATACCTCCTTCCAAATTGTAGGCGAAAATTTCTTGTCCCTTTCGATCGTGTATATAACGGGACTGCAGCGGTTTGAAATACTTGTGGTAAATATTTATTTCAAGTTTTTGGTTAGCGCCTAATACAAGTACATGATTAAAGTTTTGGATGCTGATGGGCGTGGCTGTTATGCGATTACGTTCATTTTTAAACCTAGCCTTTAATCATCATCATATCCGACAGCTTTCAACTCTCTATTGAAGACATTGCGATCATGAATACCCCCAGGAGAGAAACTAAACTACTTTGTTATTCGCTCTGTAGTTTTAGATGATATTTTAAAAAACTCTTTGCCGGTTAGCTACCGGTTGTAAGTTATAGTTTCTCGCTTCATATACTGGGGAAGTTTCAATTTGCTTTTCTTGAACAATCAAAATTGCATTAACTTAAAGAAAGCACCGTTAAGAAGATCTTTCTGGGCACACGAACATACTCATAATTATTATAACTAATATAATCTTAGGATCTTAGGATCCATTTCTACAATACCTTAGAAATGTAAACTTAGTTGAGTACAGTAGTCGAACAGTAAACTTAGTTGAGCTTTTTACTTATTCAATTCCAGACGATTAAAGCCCAGTTTTCTTTCGACTCTAATCGACAAGCACCAGCGAAAAGTTTAACTAAGACCTTCGCTGGCCAAGTACATAATTAATATCCAATATAGCGTTTTTCTAATAATTCTATTACACCGAAACTAGAGTTAATATCATTTACACAGAGGCCTATCTCTTGTAAACTAGCGCTAAAGGGAGCAAGTAGGAAATACGGCTTTTTCCCCCTAATCAAACAGAAATTTCCAACACTACCACCGATGCGTCAACAATTCATTTAAGCTTGAAGATCCACACCAAACAAACAAAATGAAGATTCTAAAGGCGTATGCGGCGCTTGGTCTGTCTTCCTCCTTTTATGCGTTACGCGGACGCACTTTTTTCAGTAGTCCCTTAATTGCAGTATTAATAGGCATACGTAGATAAGCGTCTCAAATAAAAAGATTTCATCTTTATCGGGTTTATTACTTTACCTTTTAATAGTCACGATGACATTAACTAATCTAAGACGAATAAACTAAATGGATGTTTTTCCAAAGAAAACGAAACAAAGTTAGTAAAGTAACAAAATTATTCAACAAAAGGTGAGAAAGGTAAAAATAGAATAATTTTTTAAATAGAAGTATGTCAGCATAGCACTTTTTAAATTCCACCTATAACACCAAAAAATATCCAACCGTTAGCGACCTTATTATTAAGGTGAACAGATTTTTTTTTTGGTCTCGACTGGCGTAGAGCTAAGTTGCGACTACCAAGTCTATACCGTGCGGAATAGTCATCTTACAAAAAAAAACTAAAAGAAAAATAAATCTTTTTTAGAGCGTAGTTAAGTGTTTTAAAATGTTTATAAGTACTTTGTTTTAATCGTAAAATGCGTATATTCCTTACTTTCTTCTACGCCAGAAACAAAGTGCAAATAAGAAAAACTTCGCAAAGAATTGTTGTAAAGGAAAAAGTTCGACCATTATTCTGGACATGTCATGCTAATTATACCCTGCATGTCTGACCATCTGTCCATCTTTTCTTTTTGGAATCTTACAAAACTTCAACTTGGTAAATACTTTCTTAATGCAGCTCCATGAATTCAAAGACAGAAATTACAACATACAATATTACATAACTTTCTATCTACAGATATGGACCCAAAACTTAAGGCCCTTTGAAAGCTTTCTTCAAAAATAATTCCCACCTTCCAACTGAACCAACACACATAAATAGAATTTCTTTACGTGTTTTGTAATGGGTTTTCATATTTCGACCTTGTATGCCAAGTTAGTTGTCGACACTCCTATATAAAAAGTTGTTGAAAAAACAAGTAACAGTATGTTGGGCCACGGCCCACCATTAATTAGCCTTCATCGCTCTACAGATATTCGCATAACGACCTTTCAAAATAGGTCGTAATATGGGAAGCGATCGACAAAATGGTCCAATCCAAACCATTTTCAATAGCGTTCCTCCTTGGGCCGAATCAATTCACTAAATTTCATCAAAATATCTCAAAAATTGCGACCGGAAGGTTCAACACAAAAAAAACAAGACGGGCATACGGACAGACAAACTTAAATCGATTCAGAATCGATCGGTATAATAACAGATGGGTTCTTCTGGGTGTGGTATACATACGCACAAAGTTAATATACCCTTGTACCGCAAACGGTGCAGAGTATAAAAAGAGAATAGAATAATAGAGAATTGAAAAAATACTTTCTACACGAAAAAATCGATCGTTTGAAAAAATACAAAAAAAAAAAAAACTCATTTATGTCTGAATATATGTACTTGGATACATACTTATTCTATTGTATTCAATATCTAATCTCCTGAAAACACTAAAGATATTTATGTGATGTGTTTGGTGTTCATGCGAATGTATGCGTGGGTATTTTTAACATGACATGGGTTATATGCGGTGTTATTTTTTATTTGCTTTTTTTTATTTAATTTATTTCTTCTTTTTTGTCTTGTTCTGTTTATATATATATATATACATATACATATATGTTTGTATGTATAAAGTTGAACCATGTTTTATGTGCCACAATGTCTGGCATTTCTAAATGCTTGAGTAATTCTTTGGCTACATACACACACATATATGTGTATAAAAGACAATAAATATAAACGTCTGTGTTTGTGTTCACTTTTGCATCTGTTCTTTTATATCACATAAGAGCATAATGAAAAGAGCAACTACACCAAAAAAAAAAAATGAATAAATAAAACTGAAGAAAAAAAAAAAGTGAACATCAGTTCTTAAGAATTTTTATATTTAAGGTGTAATGATCTTTTTTAGTGCCATCAGTCGCTTCACTGTCCCTCAGTTCAGTTCAACAACCACATCACATCGTTTTACCTCAAAGTATGATACTGTCTCGATTTGTTGTTTTTGTTGTTTTGCTGTTTTGTAACTAAACATTATTGAGAAATTTATTTGATATATGCTTTATTCCTGTAATATGCATAAATGCTTCAGTTATTTCCATCGTTACAGTACTGGTTTCAAGAGTTAAGCTTTCACATAAAAGGGTACAGCTTTTCTTCCATTTCTTGGTTAAGTTAGCATTTAATTTATTTTCTTTTCCCCCCCTTATAATAGCTTCAAAGTGCACTCAAGTGCATAAATATTTTTATATTTTAATTTTATTTTATATGTGCCTGTAATTATGAGTTTTTGCAAGCGTTTATAATTTTGCATTTAATTATAGTAAAATGAAACGCTTTCAGCGATTACGAATATGACCCCACAGTTCATAATTAATTGTGAAATGAAAATAATGAAGTAAACAATAAATTTTAGTGTTCAGCGAATCTTATGATTCCTTCCTTTCGCTATATGGATCCCTTTAAGTAGACTTTTCAATTTCTTTCTTTTTCTTTTGGTACAAGAACATATTAAGTTTGTACGGATATATGCAACATCCATTTTTTATCATACCGATCAAGTTAAGCTTACCCGACCATCTGTCTGTCTGTCCGTCTTTTGAGATATTTTGATGAAATTTGTTACACTGGTGCGTTTCAATCCAAGCACAAACCCACTTGCTAATGGTCGCGATCAGTCCACTTACCGTATAATGCCTTATTTTGCAAAATCGTTATACGAATAACTGTAGGGTGCTGTAGGGAATGTAATACTGGGCGAGGGCCCTCTACAATACTGTTACTCATTTTCGTAGTGAACTTGAATGTTCAACATGCGCAGATTAGCATTCGTCGCGGCCTTTCCATTGCCCTCGTTATTTAATCTTACATTCTTCTCGCTATTAGAATACCTTCCTAATGTAATCGAGCAAGAAGCGTCTGGGTCCTCATCAAGACATTTCTTGATTCCCTGATTCATTAACAAAAAAGTGCCTTCAATTTCCGTTTATTCTTCTCAATGTTATCTCTTAATATTTGCTTCACTTACCTTTACTTGAGATTTCGAAGTATAAGAATGTACCGTGTAATGTAAAAACAGTGAGCCTCAAAGAGTACAAGCGCCTATATTTTTGGGAAAGTAATCACTTATTTGGTGAAAGTACGATAGCTCTTGTTTTGTATATTCCAACAAGAATTTCGGGTCTTATTTAGCAGTACCGTAAGCGAACAGTTGAAAGCCTGCAAAGAATATCGATTCTCTACTCATATGCCACGATCCTTGCACGTAACTGGCGGTGAGCAATGCACGAAGCACAGAAACATTCTAAATAGACACGAATTTATTACTTACGCGATATAGCTTGGAATCAATAATCTTTGATTACTATTCGTGATGTATTTTGCATGGGGACGTACGTGCAGGCAAAATTGATTTTGAATGGATTCTAGATGCACTTAACGTCAATGTATAGGATAGAAATCTAATTCAGAAACTTGACTATATTTATCTACATATCAATTTCAATTTCAAAGCTCAACTTAGGTTTAAGGAAGTTTTTAAAATCCTGCTGTACCCGTGCAAGTTGACTATTTGCTACGATTTAGTGCGGGCTTGCTTCACTTTTTAACGTTAGGCCTAGCAGCCCTTATTTTGCCATAAGTGTTGGCTGTTTTTGATTCCAATAAAAACTTAGCAACACCCCTGATGTTCGTCGAAAATTCCCGTTATCAAAAAGTCGATTAATGCGCTTAAGTGCCGGAGAGGATTGATTTTATATTCATTATCTGGAAGTATCAGTTAAAGCAAACACTTGGCATAAAAGTCATGCCCGACAGAGCCAAGACCATCGGTATGCCAGTTCTCCCAATGTTTGTTGCTACAACGTTCATAGCCGCAAGAATTAGGAGAAAAAGAAAAGAACTTAGCTTGGCGATAAATTAAATTAATTAAATCAACTTATAAGCGACAGCACGGCTTGCTTTTAAACCTGCTACAAATGCTTATTATGTTCACCGAAAAGTTCAACAAGGCAACTTCAATCGGGCACCCAAGATGCCACAATCAACAAAATACTTGACAATTTTTAGACAATATTTAACATCGAAGCAAGAAAATAAACCCATATTTTGATGTGATCTCTTGTAGGAATATGTCGCCATCACAGATTTCGTAGGACACATGCACGCTCACCTTTAAATCCAGAATTAACTTTAATACGTCTCCTTGATCATCCATCGCTCTGCATCGTGTACTGTTAGCAGTCTCCTACCTGCAAAGTTGGGACATATAGACATACATGGTCTTAGCGGACAATTTAAACGACGATTTATTTTTGAATGCAGATAAAAATATGAAAATCTACAAGCTAATTAGTATCTTAGGTAACTGGAAATGCATTTAAGCTTATCGAAAACGTTAACATTTAAGGCCAACGTAAACGTCCACCTATTAATTTTATTCGCAATAATTTATTGGTTTTTTTTTTTTTTTCTTATTAAAAACAATTACGAGATAATTTCGCACCTCTAAGCTTGCAGTGTACGCAGTATACATCCACAGTTTAATTAACCTTAACTCCAAGTGTTAAGCGTCAAAGGTGAATATAATTGATGGCAAATTTTCACCTCTGTGTATATGATTTAAAGGAATTTTTACCACAGCAGCAGCCATTTAACAAAACTATGTAACAGTGTGAACAAAAGTTTAAAGTAATAATAATATTGAAAAGAAGAAGAAGAAAAAGAAAAACATGTATCCATTATCAGCATCTTCATAAACATTATCATTATCAGCATCGACGACGGTAACAGCGCCAACATCATTATTTGAACACATTCGCACTTTAATGCATGAATGCGATCATAAATCATTGCTAGTGCGTTAAGCTAATGAGTTTCTTGATTTCGTTAATGAATGTACGAGAATATTACGAATGCATTAACATTAACATCGTAAGCAACGCAAGGTAACTAAATTAAAAAATATTTCTTTAAAATTCATTTAATGGTCTTAACGTTGCTTACGAATTAGTATTTAGAGGCAAGACATATCGACAGAACTAGAAACAATACATATATACAATCCCCCTATAAAAAACAATAATTTCGCAAGCTCTCCCGAAGCTCCATATATTCTTGAGCTGTACAGAACATAAATATTGTAATCTCGCTTCCCAAGCGAATTCTGCCGATCACATATAGACCTATAATTTTTACATCCTACACTACTTGTTGGACAAAGGCAAATTAAGTTCGATTTGAGACAGATCCATCTTTTATTACGCCGATCGATTCAGAATCATCAAATTTAAACTTGTCTGTCCGTGTGTCCGTCTTTCTTCTTGTGTTGAGCGCGCACTCCAAATTTTCGAGGTATTTTGGTGAAACCAACCTGTTTTGGCCCCAGGATGAGCACTATTGAAATGTGAAATGCATCTTCGATCAGAAGGCATATAACGCCTTATTTTAAAATTCGTTGAAGGTTGGAGTAAAGCATTTAATGGTGTATCGTGGCGTACTAAAGTGATATTAATTTTTTATAAGCAAAAACCCTAAAAAAGAATTTCAAAGATCTTCATTTTCATCTACGGTTTCCTAATTGTAGCCGGCAGTTATCACAATCGCAGAAAAGTACAAATATTGCATTTGAATATGACATCAATACATTTAATGATTTGTTATGATTTTTTTGTGTTTTTTAGTTAAAGCTATTATGACTAACTGAAGTGAAGTGGTTTATGATTCACTCAAAGTCGCAAGTACCTAAGTACCTCAATTTTAATATTTAATCAATATTTTCTATACTTAGGAAAGAGCTTCAGAGGATCTATAAGCAATCTGTATACTCCCGTACCAGATTTAGACATGTATGTCTGTTTGTACATTCGCTGGGAACGCTGATATTACGAGAATCCAAACTGTACCCTTACGAAACTAACCTGGTCTTCAATTCCTCCTTTCGCTTTGGGAAATCACTTAAATAGGTTTATGAGTTCGGCCAATTTCTTCCACCATTTCGTAATGTTTTCACGTAGGGTGGCGCTATTTTACAGTTATTTAATAGAATAAATGCAAAACAAGTTGTAACGACGAAAATATTTGGTAGAAATTGAATATAATTGAAATTTTTCTTTTTCTTACCGATGTTAAGTTTGTCCATTTTTTTTCTTTTGATCATGTGGACCCGTTTGTTCAATGTTCAACTTATAACTAGGAAAATAACTTTTGTGTGTTAATTTTCCTTTTTATACTCTACACCACTTTGCTGTAAGGTTGTACTAAGTTTGTGCGGATGCATGCAGTACCCAGAAGGATTTGAGATGAGTCCACCTTTTATTACACCCATGCTTCTCTGCCCGTCGTGTTGTCTTATAAGTCGCAATTTTTGGATATACATTTTGATGAAACTTGATGCACCGAGATGTTTTGGCCCCAAGGATGAAAGGTATTGGTTTGGACCACTCCTCTTATAAATCCCTATATTGAAAAGTCATTATATGAATAATAGCTGGTTAATATTTACATTTATAAATTTATATTTATGTTTATATTTATGGATAAATTTGTTTATTTTATTTAATTCTTATTATTATTATTATTATTATTATTATTATTATTATTATATAAATTTAGCCAGAGAATAAATTTTAAGACTAAAGTCTTAAAGCACTAGGCTTTCGGCTTCCAGTTATTTCTTCTATTTGCCTTTGCATATATATATATATTTGTGTATATATTTATTTTTAAATTTACTTGTTCGTTCATTTATTTATAAGATTAAGATAAAATATACGCGACGTAATTATAATAAAATGTTTAAAACAATTCTTTTTCAAACGCAATCTAATGGTGAATTAAAAAAAAATGTTATACCTGACTACATATAATCCATTTCTTGTTTTGTCTTTCATTGTCTCTTTGCTTTATTTATTTTTTTCTTTTGTAATCATTGACGTCTTTAAAGTCAAAGAAATTGCTTAAAAAAACTTTTCCTTTTATTCTTTGATTCTTTACATTTGATTTACTTTGAAAAACCATTTAAACAACTTTTTCTTTTCATTACACTAAATTTATCTTTGCTATTTATTTTTATAAAAGAATTCATTAATTTCTTCTTTTTTTTTGTCTTCTCTCATTTTCTCTATCCTTGAAATTCTTTAATGTGAAAAGTGTCCAAACAATATACGAATTCTTTTTCATCAATTTGTTTTTCGTTGACGTGACATTTCGAACTGAAATTTATTGAACAGACAGCATTTCGCTTCATTACTTTTTTTCTTTTTATTATCAAATAAAGAAATGTGATCGTTTTTTCGTTCCCTTTGTAACGTAAAACCTTAACTCGAGTCCATTGTTTACCGATCTCTTCAAAATGCTCGTATGAGACACAGTGACATGTAGTGTGTCAGTGATCAGCGATTCCAAATTGATTACGTTGCCCTGTCTGTCCCGTTTCGTGCCTGCTTTGTCGTTGAAGCGCCCACAGTCGTAAGAAACCCAAAGTAAATTTGATACAGATTTTCTTAGTTTTCGCGCAGTAATTATGCCCGAAAATTAGAGCGCTACTTAAAGAATAAAGGAAATCTTTACTGATGAACATTTCAAAATCTTGAACAACCCGCATAAGTTAGTACAAAGCCGTCTCTTAAACTTGATCGATAAGTAGTCCTGACCGGCCTAAGAAAACGCTATCCATTAGCGAGAAAAGTTTCCAATTTCGCACACATTTTCGCTTCGGACGATGCCCAACAAACTCGTAATTATTTTAGGGCTGATTGTAGTTTTTATGCCCATCAACGAAGGGTAGGGAGTTTATTCATTTGTCAAAACCTTTGCAATACCCGGGAAGAAGCTTCAGAGACCCCATAAACATATATATTCGTGATCAGCATCGAGCTTGGGGTGAAGTCGATGCGTCTGTCCGTCTCTACAGAGTCTGTTATAAACATTCTGCCGGCCTCAAAAATTAAGCTACCGACTTCAAATTTGACAGAAACATCGGAAGTTCTTGCACGTAAGTTGTAATACAAAATGGGAGCAGTTCTGTTTTTCAAGACGAATGAAAAAATGTGTGTTTGTTCATTACTCATAAACTACAACAGATAAATCTACAAAAATTTGAATATATATGTTATGGCCGAAGCATTAGTGCTTTTGCAAATATGGCAAAAATTGACTGCGTCTAGCTTTTATTCTGAAGATAGAAAAAATCAGCCGCGCCCATTCAATATTGTAGATTATGAAAATTTAATGTTCTTCTCTTTTTAGGCGTCTTTAGAATAACGGCAATGGGTGTAAAGGATTCGGTCACGATCGAATATAATTTTCTTACTTGTTTTCTTCAAATACTCTCGCCTTCAAAGCCTAACAATTTGCTGTGTGTTCTGAAATCACACTTTTTAAGATAATTCATTCATTCCATCTTTCTGCATACATTTCACATCCAGTTTCATTAATTTTATGAATAGTTTATTTTTTTTTCTCTTTCTTTTCTTTGCACTGGAGTATATTATATTAGTTTCGCTCCTCTTCAGATCTAAAGGTTTTCTTTCACTAAACAACTTTTGTTGGAAAATACAAAAATATGTGTTCTTTAAAGTTTCCAAAAAAAACGCAAAAAACACTCTTCCACATATGTGCAACATACACGTATTCATCTGAACAGAATAAAAAGCAAACGGGAGGAATGAGCTCATCATGCCTTAAGCATTATTTTCTTATGTTTTGGTTTTTTTTAAAATGTCTGCTCTCTATTTTTTTTTTTGTTATTTTTTTTTTTTTGTGTTTTTGTCTTTCGCTACAGATAATGGTTGGTTGAGGTGTTATAATGTAAGTGTAGGAGTCACGCAGAGCGTAGAAGAATGGTCTCCCGTTGAAACCGTATACCAATTCGGACACTTGAACGGCATGTTTGGTTGGAAGAAACTGTGTTTAGGTTATAAACATGCTATGGATAATTTCTTCTTTTTTTTTTTTTTTTGTAAACTTTGTCAAATAATTTATACTGTTTTTGTTTTATTATTTATTATGCTAAGCAAATAATGTAAATAATAGTATTTTTTTGCTTCAACTGAGATGATAATGGATTAGGAAAGCGCTATACTACTTTAGCGAATTTCCTTTTTCCACAAATTTTGCTTATTGTCTTGAACGATCGCTTAAGTATTCAAGAATCATATCAAAGAGCACTTATGGAGAACTACTCATGCGGGTTACAGTTTGGTTTTTATAAGCTATCCCTCCTAATGTTTACAAGCTATCATTATTTCTTAGTTCGTATCTTAACCCAAATCGACTAATATGAAAATTAGAATAAGTGATAAGCGCTGGCTGGGTTGGTTTAAGTTCGAAAATTGCGTATCGACCAGTTTAAATGACCCTAGATTTCCTTTTTTCTTATGCATTCATTTCGCTTACTTAACCAAACACTCGGAAAATGTTCCCTACACATGTAGGCACGGTGATAAGGAGGAAAGAATATATAATAGGTAGAGGAGAACAGAAAGGCATGCTCCTCTCCGCCACCGAATTTGGTAGTGAGTCTTTTCTGTAAACAAATAAATAAGTAAGTTATAGTAAATTTATTGCTTTATCGATTAAAAAGGATACAAAAAAATTCTTTTAAACATCTCCAAAGGCAACCCTTTTCTTTTGAGTTTAAGCGGCATAACCTTAACCGCATCTGCTATTTAAATTAACTGATAAGTATCTTAAAGAGCAGATAAAGGTTTCTTTAGGTAACTCAATTCTCTTCTTGGTTTCACATTGCATTCTTGATCACTTAACCTCAATTGGGCGTGCCTTAACTTGGTAAGTAAATAAGCAGAACATATATCCTTTCCAAAACCAACAAAAATATGCTGAGAAACAGGTCCCAGATCAGTTGGGTGTCTTTTATTGAACTTTTCATGTGCTTGAGGAGGAAAAACATTTTCACTTCATATAATTTTTTCTCATATGTTATGCCTCTACCACATTATGTAGCCGTTGAAAGATTTTTAAACGAAGTTTAAAAGAAAACGGCGTTAAAAATTCGTTTTGTATTCAAGTAAAATGTTTTCTCCTTTTGTTCCGTTTTTTTATATCTTTTTTTATCAGCTTGTGACTCAAAGGTACTTCTGTTTTATGCGATTAGTATTATGAGGATGTGTGTGAACGAGTGGTAAGGTTTAGAGAGACCAGATATTATTTATGTTAATAACTTCCATGAAAGAAGAATGAAAACAAAAAACAAAAGAATAAGTAAGAAATCCTTATACTCAGCTCGTAGCGAATTTCACATGCCGATCTTATGGTAGGTATTCCTATCATTGTAACTCTGACAACTGTTTACATGAATTCGATTGTAACGCAATCAATAAATGGTAGAATTCCAAGCAAATTCTTCGCAATTTGTTATTAAAATGTAAAATAAATTACAAAGTATTGCGACTTAAGAGAAATATTGTTTGAAAAATCAGTTTTGTAGAAATATGGATAGAAAGATCGGTTTGAATATCGGACTCGCGTCCAACTTTGTCGTTAAATTTAAGATACTTATAAGTTAATGAAATCACGTGCTTATAAGCCAGTCGAGACCTATTATTAAACTGAATTAGTAATGTGTACGCTTCTAGGCTTCCGCCTGGGTATTCGAACATTGAGCACTGAATTCACTCATCTCCGAGTCTCATGGTGCACATGGAGCAACAAACTTAGCATATCTCATTTTCTTATGAATAATGAACGCAGCTGCAACGCACAGACAATTATGTTTGGGTAAAATATTCATCCGTTGTAAAATCCCCTTGAGAAGGTGTTAAAGTTTACGGTTTTCTGAACTGCCTTTTTGGCATATAAATTAAACACTTCATTGACTGCTTAAGGTACGAAGTTATACACACCCATATAAGCATCATTGATGATAAGATGACGGGAAAGTCAATCATTTTTGTTGTTTTGATTGATTAGCATTTTAAGCGATTTTACCACAGTTCGTTTTATTTTATTCCTTTCGATTTATTTCATAAAAAACGGCAAAGCACAGCTAAAGTTTAGCTCGATATGCTTGCAAAGTATAAAATTAAATTCAAATATTAAGGACAATTCTGAGAGATATTTACTTATATATGTAAATTTATTTCAACATTTGCAAACTAATTCCCGCTCGATCATATATAACAAAGTTTTTCAGTCTTCGGTGTTTGCGTTCTCGTATATTCTTCAAGAAAGTCCCCGAACTCTCTTAAGAAATTTCAAAAAAATTTCTTCAAAACCCTTCCTGTTCTTAATTTGCAGCAGGGCCAAGCATATCATCAAATGGCATTTATATTACGTCGTACTGAATATGTGTTTTTATATTGAATCCTATTTTTTATTTCACTTCATTTATTTCATCGAACGAAATCTTCATTTTAGTGCGGTAAGAGCATATCAGTCTCACACCTCAGTAACTAGGTAAAATTTTGTTTTTTTTTTTAATACAACCAATCACTGGGGGTACGTTCCCTATAAGTATACTACGATGTTGGTAGTGAGAATTGTGGAAATACGGGGCAGGGAATGAGAAAGATCACTGCAGTGAAAACGTGTGCCCGATGGGAAGGTGTTATGCCCTTGCCGATTGATCCCACACCAATCCTAGTTAAGTACGGTCTACCACACCCAGGATTGAACTCTGGCATGCCGACTTAATGTCCGCGCTTCTCAATTACTTGGCTATGTGGTAGAAGCAGAAGGAAAACTATTTAAATGGGTTCTATTGTCTCAAACAATAATCGCGAAGCGGTCTCCTGAACTATGAAAAAAGAAAATAGTCTCTCGAGATCATGTCATGTTGGAATGGTGAATATAGAAGGGTACTAGTTCCGTTTTTGTTGAAAAATTAGCAAACAATGAGAAATGTTCGAGCAATCACAAAGGGAAAGACTTTATTAGAAATATGTTGTTACGAAACACTCACGCAAACGCGATTAACTGTGTGACCTTCCGGAAGAAATGGCTTGCGGACAACTTCGCAGTAACTGTTAAGAGAACTTTGATTGTTGCTTTGCTTTGGTGTGATTTTTTCAGTCTGGTTTTGTCCTTTAGTACGCTTGTTGAGCTATTTCTGGATCATAGTCGCAAATCCGTGTCTCATCATCAACAACTACGCATTTTAGATCATAGCCTCACCCTTAGCAAGAACCAATCTATCTCTCTATTCAGGCGCCGATATTTTCTGAGAAAATTAATTAACTTTGAAATAAAGCGGAAAAAATAACAAGTCAAACCACTTTACAGATCGTTTCTCAAAATTGTTCCGAGGATATGGACCAGAACCATTAATGTTCAATCCACATTTGTTAATTGCTACAATAGTTAGTCTTCAACCCCTTGGCTTATATCTTAAAACCTTTCAGTATGCCATTGCTTCATTGACTTTTATGCCGATTGTCTGTTCCAGCCGCGCCTTTTAAAAATCCGCCGACAATAGTTTCCAACAATTGCAAAAGACACTCGAATGGCAGTTGTAACAACTTAAGCAAAGCACTTTATGTCAGCATTTAAAACTCATACTCGCATTTTGAAAGTAAAGATTCCCCTGACTTTTTGAACATAGTTAGAACAATGCCTAAAGCAATAATAGGAAGACATTTTCGTTTTAGAGAGAAGATAGGAATCACAATATGTTTAGAAAAGGGCGTATGTGTTAATGTTTCTATGTATTGAACATTATCTAAACTAAGGAATTTTTAATTATTATTACGTTGTTTTTAAACGCAACCACACACACAAAACATTAAAGCTGGCTAAGATAGCCAGTTTGATTAGAGAGTCTATTTAATCTGTGTGCAAAAGCTTCATGGCTTTAGTTGTTCATATAGTTAATTATATGTTGTCTGTCTATCCGTACTAAAGTGTCGCATATTACTCTTATGTTGTGCAAGTGCATAACATGTGCTACGTTTAACTTCCAACGAAATGTTCTTTATTTTGTTCAGAAAATCGCGATACGCTTTTGACAGCTGCATTTACCTGTTATTTATTTCTTTATTTTTACTATTATTATTAGTATTTTTTTTTTGTTTTTTTTTTGAATTGAATTCGATTTAACGCTTTTTAATCACTAATCAAAATGTTAAACACTTGACTCTTAGCTAACATGTTGAGAGCATGCTTTAACATTATAACGACAGGTGAAGGGGAAAATTGTGGTGCCTATGATGTTGTCGTAGGTAATAGTGCCATTTTAAATGTGTATGTGTACATTACATAGATGCTTAAACATATTTATTCATATATGACCGTCGATTAAATCTATTAGCTTATGCGGATGTTTATTATTAGCAAATATCAATAAATATGTTCTTTCGTTTATTGGTTATCTGTGACGTGATTAAGTGAATGGCGGTTCTTTCCTTATATGCTAAAAATCAATAAAATTTATCACTTAATTATTATGGCTTCTATTATAGTTTTATTAATTTTGCTTTCAAAAGCTTACATTAAAGGAAAACATTAATAATTGTCTGTCATATGATAAAAATAATATATGCATGTGCACGCTAAGAAGTATGTGAACGAAAAAAAGGAAAATACTAATGTTGTCAACTGCTATTTAAATAGTACCATAGAGATATGCCTGAAAGACAAGCTAATCTGCGCACTCTAAACATAAGCGAAATTGAAAAACATGAGCGAACGTACGCTCACTCGAAGCCGAATCTTCTAACGTGGTCTCACACAAAAACATGAAGTTGTGAAATTTGCTTGCAAGAAAAGATGAAAATATATTCGCTTGGTTTTTCTTTCTTTATTTATATTACTAATTAATTACGCAGGGTACGCCCCGTGCGCCTACACAACTGTGATGGTCAAAAAGCAATGAAGGGAGAAAGAGATAAGACGCGGCCGCAGCCTTCGGTAAATGTTATGTCTTCACATATCGAGCGATTACGATAGCTACGATCACACACCGTCGCACTCGAGTATGCCGACTTGATAGAAGCACCACTTAACTACTTCGCTACGCGGTAGTCGATGTTCACCCAGTCGCAGTCATAATTGTGATATCAACGAACTCACGGACCTTCCAGACTAAAGCAATTTTATGAGGATGAGCTTTTAAAAGTTTAGAGGAGTTTGGCATAATAGCTTGTTGTGACTGCATTCGACCTGACAACTTTCCATTGGGTGTAATTCGCGTGATTTGCTACTCCTTTTCGCTGCTTCGCTTCTGCTTAGCCATCCAAAAGTACAAATTCTCTTTTTGTTAACCGATTTAGTTGAACACAACTTACGTAAGTTGCAACGTCAGCCTATTATCAAATAATAGTTAATCTATTTAGGCACAAGCCAATGAGCCAATGTGAAAACGAATGAATGCATTAAATATATATACGATATAAAAAGATTATTATGTATACAAAGCTGATAGACAAAGATAGGCTTAGCTGACTTTATGTGTAAAGTAGACCAGAGGATGAATTTAGACTATGAGATTGTTGAAGGTAGATTTTTCATCATAATTTTGATCATATTAATTTCACGAAACCAAGAGAGGGATAGACTGACATCTTGCTATTTGTGAGAACAAAATTGGGCAAAATTGAGAGATGGGCTTTGACTTCTCCTATGCGTTTTGCTAAGCGTCAGAAATATGAAGAATTAAATACACCTCTTCGTAGTAGGGTTACAATCTAGATATTTGTCAACCGTTTTTAGACGGACCCTTTGACCGGTTTAGACCATTTTCAAATTCTTTTGCAAATATATAGGCGCTATGTCCTGAAGATCGTTTCTAAGAATATAGATCGATCAGCTTTTACTTCTCGATAGTTTTGATCATGAATAGTGGGAGGGGCGAACAGAATTAAATCGACAAAATGTTGCGCACATCATTACGTCAAACTTTTACTGAAATTTGTATTTTGTATTATTTTTGGGAAATAGCGGCGCGTTACGTCCACGTACGGTGGCGGGTGTGAGCAAGTAACACATTTCGCAATGTGTGAAACGAAAAACTCGCCGGTTTTGTTTACCACTGGCAAAGTGGAATATAATTATATGGCAGAATGCAAGCATTGCGGATAATTTTTGCTTCAATGCAAATGGATGTTTACTTTTTGCTGGATATGCAAACTGTTATAAAAATCGTATTACATCGCATTAAAAGCCTCGATTAACTGTGTGCTTCAATCTGATTTTATTTACGATATAAAACGCTCTACATTTTTTGTAAACCAAAATTCCAATCCAAAACCAAGCTAGCTGCTGTGTCCAGTTATAATTAAACCTTACGATGTTTTTTATCTTCTCATTTCATATTTTTTAATCTTTGATATATGATTACGCCTGTCTTGCATCAGGCAGTGCTCATTATGCTGCCCTGATAATTTTTATAAGCATGCATATGTATCAGAATGGTTTATGAAAGGCGTAAATTTTTGGTAATTTTATTTTGTTCTTACATTCTCTCAACCTCTGAAAGAAAATTGCAGACAGTGTGTAAGCACGTCCCCTCTTTTTTTTATATCTAATCACTATTAGGGAGATTTTAATGTGTTGGCCTTAATGATACATTTTATTCACAACGTGATTTTAAACGCAGCAACTTGCATGCAGTCTGACCAGTAGTCCTGCGTATTATCAAAAACGAATAAAAACCATCGTTTACCAACACTCTGGATATGTGCTGCAAAAGAGATATGCACTGTGCATACACGCATGGGAATGGATAAGGAATAAAATATAGAAGAATAACATACAAAACACTATGTATTTGTATACATGTGTGCAGCAATCCGCAGCCAAAAACTTGAATAAAATACAAAGAGTCAGAAATTGCTTTAGCTATCAGATGGAATAAAAAGATATGTCAGTCAATAAAAAGAGCAGGAAAAACAACAACAGCAATAAGAATAACAACAAATAAATGATAACAAAGCGGAAAAGAAAGGTAAAGAGAATTGAGAAGTTTGTGTATGGCTTTAGAAGAAAGGGAGACTAAAACAACAAATAAGCAAGAAACAAAAAAAAATTCATTTTCTTATTCCTTTCAATTGAGTGAATGAGAGCGCACTCTGTTACGCTCTTGTCTGAGAGAGAAATTTTTTATTTAAATGAGAATAAATCCAATTGCTTCGTGTAATCAAAACATCGCATAGAAATTCTCCCAGTTTTCGTTTTTGAGCAAAACACTATTTGCGGACAGAATAAATTTTCTGAGAGTAGAGTTTTTCATTGCTGGGCTTGCATTGTATTGTAAATCTTTTTTCTCTGAGAGGAGATTTCTTCTCGTCTGAAAAAGAGAGAATCACCACCTTTTAACCATTGCTTACGTGAATATAAATCTAACATTTTGTAGATTTCTTCAGTTGCTTTTGAATAGTATTGGAAATTGGCAAATAGCGTCCGTCAATTTTGAATCTGAGAGAAAAACTAACAATTATTATAAGCTGAGAATAATAAATTCAATATCTGAGCATAAAATTAACTTCGCTGTGCATTCCAATGTAGATGCAAAAATAAATACAGAGAATAATAAATTGAACTTCTGAGCGTAAAATTTTTGAGCAATAATAGCTATATATAAATGCAAGTATATGTGTATTGAATCAGTTGTTGTTTTTTTGTTGGTATATGATGTAGTTGCGCGTCGCAAATTTTATACTGATACGGCTTATTTTTTCATTTCCTTTCGCTTTATACGGCATTCGCGTTGATTAAGAAAAAAAAAAAAAAAAAACTAAAATTGTATTTTTGTATTGAAATCTTTATGATAATTTCGTATTTTTTCTTTCGTCGCCGTTTTGTTTTTAAAGTGCAAATATAAAAAAAAAACAAATTATTTAACATTCATTCATAAATTCAACAACAAAATCAAAGCATAAAATTTTTACTATTTATTGGTAAATAGAAATAAGTGTGCGCAGCGAAACAATTTGGAGAGAGGAAGAACTTCAACACGTATTTTTAATATAAACTACACTACACTGCATGTATATAGTAGGGAGGGTTTAATGCGTATAAAAACGCGTATGCATTCTATCCACTAACTTTTAGATGCATAAATACTTAATGTGAGTGTGTGATGTTTTAAACAATTCGGGGTAAACATTTATAAAAATTTTCATTTATTCACGTTCGGGATGCGCATTTTATTTTATGTTTAATGGTTTGAGACAACAGAGGCATTATATCGCCTGTGTGCATTTTAATTCGTTTGTTCGTTCCTGTGCTATCACTGCTTCACGAAATTGTATAGAAACACGAAAAAAAAAAAAAAACAATAATGCTATACACAACAAAAGTTACGTGTCGTGGCTAAAAATATAAATTCTGAATAAAATTAAAAATGTATGAAATAATTTTATCATATTTTATATCGAGTAAGGAAAACAAAAAAAAAATTGTAAAGCTTTTAGTTTATTTGTCAACAACTTTGTATGGACGCTTGTAACTATCAAAAACTTTTTAGTAAATTGGTTGGCAAAAACATTTGTCCGATTTGTTTAGGTAACAAGTCTGCCCTTATGCGACTGCTGCTTCATATAAATCTCAACTGTCCAATAAAGACTAAAGTCTCGTTAATTTTAAGCCGAAGTGGGAGCTTGAATAAAACTATTTTCAAAAATTGATTGTTTCAAGGAAACACCTTTTGGATTAATCCTCCGAATCAGCTTGAGATGGATAGATTTGGTAAACGCAAGTAGCCTCGCATTACACCTGGAATACACATCGGGAATGAGTAGATTATTTTTTTAAAATCTTATTAAAACTTTAAAATAATTTTCGTAATGAAGAGACAGACCACCCCTACCATTGTGACCATCTCTAGCGGATAAGGACAATTTTAACTTGCTTTTAATGTCCAGATGCATCTAGAAAATAGAAACTCGACAACAACTATCAATTGAATGAAAATCTTGAAATATTAAAATTAAGACCAAGAAATTATTGAACAATAGACCGATAAGAGAATTTTTTTAGTTCACAATACCCTGTTTATCTTAAAAGGTTTATTCTTAAAAGGAGAGCACACATAAACTTATTAGACGAGACTAAGCTCCGATAGTAACCTCTAGAAAAATGGATTTAGAATTCTTCATAAACTGAGTCCCTATGTCCATTTCAATCATCCAAATCATAAAGATGCCCTTCCAACTCCGTACAATAAAATGGAAGGCCGAAGCTTAACACAAGTTAGGCTGTCTTTAAAGGCGTCTCCACCCTTGTTTTGTCCACACAGTTGACTCGTTGATTTGCTGGTTCGAAAAAGATGGAGAAGAAGTGATTCCTAGGCTGCTACAAGTTCAATAAACATCTTTTTTAATGTTTCGTTTCTGCAAATAAAAACGTCTTCCAAAATAAAATGGTTATTCGTAAATAGTGAGCTAGGCACTAGTAAACGGATCGCCTGCTCATTTCACTCGTTCACTGAAACGTGTAATTAATGCTCTTTGTGTTAGGGTTAAAAGTTTTCAGCGTACGCAAAATTTACCCGAAGCATCTTCAAAGCTTAGCGCGAAAAAAAAAATCACAAATTTTATAATGGATTATAGGATATCCGAATTCCTTCCAAAAGTGTCTTGTCTGAATAACTATTTCCCCATCTTAGAGAAACACAACGCAAAAAGAACATTCCTAAGTATTTTCCAGCCTCAAAAAAAGAATCTTGGCCGAAGCGACTGAAGTCTTTTCGCATTTCAATGGACAAAGGTATAGCAGAATGCAAGGACGCTTTTAGGTTAAAGAATAATATTATTATCCAATTAATTTAGCCAGAGAAATATATTCAAGGACTAAAGTCTTAAAGCGCTAGCATCCCGGGCTATCGGCTCTATTGAAAACCCTACTGCAATTGATATTTGGACCCACGACCATTATATTGTTAGTCGAAATTTTTTAATTACACGGCCGCTCAGGCAGACAAAAGAAAAGTAATGGAGTGGAATAAGTATGATATCACAGACTCTAGTAAACTCTATTATGAAAGTGCGTTCGATTCAGCACAGTTCGGAGAGTTGCTGGATTTAAATTAATTACTAATTGCTTTTACTCTTTTTTTTCATTTTTATTTGCATTTGAGGGAAGTTACTCTGGAATTATTCCAAATTTCTTTCCTGCAGAGTTATTGCTTCAGATAAGTAAGAATTTTATTTAATTTAACAACAAAGTTACCCGTATTATAAAAGCAAGTAAACCCATTCTGAAAGGAGGGAATCAACTTCACTTTGGCGAGAAATGTAGATATCCGACGATTATTTCTAAGAAACTACTTTATTCATTTTTCATGTAAAGTGAACACAATTTTACATTGAATTTCAAATTCATGAAAAATTCGAAGAGCACAAGGAAATTTCAATCCCAAAAAAGGAGTTTGTAGGAAATAATCGAATGCGAACCCCGCAGAAGGAGATTCTCCCGCACTGAGTCCTAAAAATGCAAGCTCCTCGAATTTGATATTGACTTAGAATTTTAAGAATGCGGATAGGTGCGATGCACTGATTTAAGGCCCATAGTTTAAAAAGAATCTCGCGCTGGTTAAAGATCCCATGTACACGAAAGAAAGTGACTCTTACGCTACTAAAGGCGAAAGAGATCGAATTTCACACTGATTAAAGGACCCAAATGTAAGGACAGATTCTGTTCGTGCACTAAATAAAAGTGCGTGTAATGTACTCCATAAACAGATGACTGCTGCTTTGAGAGCTTGATTACAAAACGTTATTATTTAACCTCTTGAAAGTTACAAGTTAAACTAAAAAAAATTTGTTTTCTTTTATATCTCAAGGACACTAAATTATTTACATAATCAGAAAATGGCATATACTCCTAAATAAAAAAAGTGTAAGAGCACGGAATCATAGAAATAATGCAAAGAAAATTATATAACAAACTTTAGAAACAGAAAAAAAAAAAAAAAACAAATTCAAAGAGCAAAAATTAAAAATAATGATCAAAAGTCATTAAAAAGACGAAACATATCTTTTAGTTCTCAATTTAATACAAAATCCCCATGGATTAAATTTCACCTGATTTTCTATGTATCGCCACTTCTCGCCTGTAATTATACTCAACGTGGTGATCACGAGCTCACACCAAACATTATTTCTCAGCATAATCAACATCATCTGCAGCAAAACAAAAAAAAAAAAATAAAAGCAACAGCGACCAGAGTAAAAGAAGAAACGTAATAAATATTTAACAAAACAAAAACAAAAAAAATTGTACGAAATTTTTTGTACACAAAAAACGAAAAGAAAAAAGATGAGAAGAAAAACAAAACCATCAAAGCTGTGAACTTAAAATTTCAGCACAAATGTTTTTTTTTTTTGTTCCTTTTATTACTTTTGTGAACACAGTGGTATGAATCAAGACAACTGAGAAAAGACATAACAATAATAAAAACAAAAAATTAAATCTTCTCCTTAACCTTAAAGATTGCATCATTTGCGCTCTCCCCCCTCCTTTACTGTAACTTCATAATACGCTCTTTGTTTTGTCAAAAACAAAAGAAGAAAGAACGCGAAAAGGTATAATAAGAAGTAAAACCTTAGCGACGCCGTTGTGACCGTGTTATTGGCTTTGGTTCGTTTGTGCTTACAGGCAACCGTGATCTGACCGTCATCTCATATCTTGAAGCCACGATGTGATGTTGATCATCATCAACCTCATAATGAACAGTCAAGTCTAAAAAGATACCTTTGGAAGCAACAATAACAACAACGCGTTATTGCCAAGGTGCTCTTTTCCTAAAATTCCAAATATTGAGAAGAAGTAAATAAAAAAAACAAAAAAAATCCTTTTCTGTTTTTATTGGAGAAACGCGTTCGTGCAACAATTTATTTTCTGTGTATACATTCGCTGTTACTTCCTTTACTCTGCGACTCGTTGCTTCCTTACTTTATTCAGTGGCAGCAGCATAGTTTACGCTGTTTTTTATTTTTGTTTTTAGAGAAAAGAAACTAAAAAGCAAATCAAACGTCATTGGCTTTTGTTTTACGAATTCTCTCACTTTTACGTTTGTTTTTGCTTTCCAATCTCTACATACATACATATACATGAGTACACACGGTATATATGCATATATAAAAGGAAAAACCACAACAAAATAAACGGAATAAAAGAACATTTGAACGTCGTAATATCATTTCATCTTCTACCATCTGTGTGTGTGTGTGTGTGTGTGTGTGTGTATGTGCGTGTGTGTGTTTGCATTACTACTACCTTATAGTAAGTAGTACCAGTCCGAAGGTAACAAACAAACCTTGCAAACAAACTGAGCAAGATTATTGAAGAGGAGTAACGTAAGAAAAACGTTTTAAAACGCGTTGTTACTGACGTTGTTGTTGATATTGCTGGCCTGTGACGACAACGACGACTACGTTGCCTGTGTTCCTGTTTATTAAATTCAACAAGTTTCTTAAAAACGAGACATGGCGCCGAAATCCAGAAAAAAGAAGGCTCACGGTAAATATAAATATAAAAAAAAATAAAATCATATTTTAATAATTTTCTGAATTTTTGAATTTTTTATTCTCTCTATGTTCTCCTTTATGTGTGCACATAATATATATATACATATATGTATATATATATATATATATATATATGTATATATATATATATATATATATATGTATATATATATATATATATATGTATATACATACACGTCTATTGTAACTAACTCACTACTTTGTCGTTTTATATTTGACATGCAATTAATTAAAACAACATAAAATGTCTAAAAAGTTTTGAGCTTCGAGAAACCAAATTGACATTAAACTATTAACTCGTTTCCTATCAACCATCACATATTTGATCACAGATTTGTGTCACAAGAAAGAAAGATAATTTTACTTTGCTAGAATGATCTGAACACACATACCTACGTAAAATCTATTCCACTTAATTGTTGTATAATTAGGAAAAAAAATGTTGGGCTTTGATGGAGGGGATAAATCTTAATGTTCCTGTAGTATCTCTATAGATATGCTAGACTCAATATATTAAGGATTGTTTTGCCTGCGATACCACACTGTTTTCAAAAAGTGATGAATGAAAAGCATGCTGTCTGCCTCGAACGTTTTGTTCGAGCATGTATGTATTTCTGCTGTTATATCGAATATATATATATATATATATATATATATATATACATTTCATGTGCCATATACTTTGACATAATACATGAATCTTTTGTTCACTCGGAATTTTCGACGGGCTGGTCGCATTGGCTGTCAAATTTCAAGCACTCCTCAGCCTCAAATCCTCAATATTGCACAACACTTAATAAGTTCAGTGGGATGACATATAGATGCCGCCACTATTGATGAACTCATATGATTTTCAGGTTGCACCAACTTTCAAACGAAATGTGTTCAAATTTCATGACATGTCGACCATTAGTTTACAACTCTCAGTTATTTATTGGGTATACCTCCAATCAAGTTTACATACAGTAGGAAAAATTTAAGTTTCTCTTATTAAAGCCTACATTTATGGGTTGAGCGTCAAAAAGTAATTCTTAAAAAACGGAAATTAGTGTTAAATAAAAATTTAAAAATAACAACAACAAAAAAAAATAAAACGGCGCGACTTTACTAAAGTCCGCAAAAACGATTATCAACATTTTTGATTAAATGTAATTTTTTGTGCCTAGTCCAAGTTTAAGGGTGCGAAGATAAATTCGAATTTAACTAGCAAAGACATCTACCAATGTTAAATAATTCCAATTAAAATCCAGTTGGATTTTGAAATTGGTATGTTAGCGTAAAATGCATATGAGAGAACATCCAAATTTGAGACTCTAGTGAGGCGAAACTAGAAAATGTCACCTATATTCACCTACATCACGCGAATCTATATAAAAGCACCTATCGAATAAGCAAACAAAAATTAAACTTTTCTATCGGGAACTATTTTTAACGATTATTTGAAATTTGGTATGTTAGCGGAAAGTGGTTGTTCTCCCATATCTCTTTTACGCTAACATAACAAATTCCAAAATCCAACTGGATTTTAATTGGAATTATAATAATTGGTAGGTGCCTTTGCTAGTTAAATTCGAATTTTTCTTTACACCCTTTCCAAGTTTAATATATTCGGATACGATGGCAAACAAAGAGTATGGGGGAACCATAACCCGGCAATGGCTATCCACGTTTTATTATTAATTGTGAAGTGTGGTAAAGGGACGGTCTCATCATAGTAGGGGCATGCATGTCTGCTGCTGGAGTAGGAAACCTGGCAATCTTTATTGACACTAAAATGGATCGTCACGTTTATATCAATCAATATATTGGAAGACAATCTGTAGACTTTCGAAAGTGAGATGAGCCGTTCGGGCAAATGGTTCTTTCAACAGAATAACAATCCGAAAAAGGAGTGATGACTTTACAGCGTCCCCAAACAATTACGTTCTGCCCCACAATCACCGAATTTGAATACGTGGCATGGATTGTGGATAGGCAGGTTCGAAACAATGAAATTTCTAATATGGAAGGTCTTAAGAAAATCTTGCTTGGGGAATGAAATAAAATTAATGGAGATAAAATTGTTTCTCAATGCCACGACGTATACAAGCAGTACTAGATGCTAAATATGATCAACCAAAATAGTATATTAAATTACTTAGGTTAAGTCAAAATCTTGAATTGTTGTTGTTTTTTGAGAAATCTATCTTTTGAAACCTTAATTTTTCGAACAGCATGTGGACTTTATTGGACCACTGTATATGTATTTTTTTTTTTTCTGATCTAACAGTACATATGCGAACAATATTTTCCCAACGTGTCCATACAGTTCAAGCAAAACTAGCAGAGGGAGCTTTGAAAAAGTCATCGATCTCTGTTTGATTTATTGGTTACTTCAGACTTTCATCCTTTTTATCTCAAAATTTTATTCTTAAAGCGTTTGAACACGATTTCGGAGAAACTAAAGAATTGAGCTTTTCAAGATTTAGCTCGCTTCTTGTAGACGGGGTTGACTGGCACATAAACGAAGGTTTTTCCTTCCTATTTTATTTATTATACATGGCAATGAATGCATGGTGTAGATTTCATCAATTGTTGCCCCTTTTTCCATACAACTCTGCCAAAAAATTCAAATGTCTATCGTTTTTAAATCCTTCTACCAATCGCGAGCTATTCTCACCTACTAACACGTGTTGTCGTAAGCAGCGGCATTATGTTTTTTTTAACGATTCTCCGAAACACGCTACCTTAAAGCCTATATTTTCAAAATTTTCAGGTGAAATTTTTACAAAACACTGTTTATATGCTGAAAAATCTATCGCGATCAATATGAAATTCTAAGTTGATTCGTTTGGCATTGGTACTTCGATCACGACCATCAAAATAACGGAAATAAGAAGTTGAGATCTTGAAAATCCTTCTTGCGATATCAAACCACAAGCGACGCTGCCACAATGAACATTTTTCAAGGCTACCACTCTTGCCAAAATACGTTAAATCCATTTATTGTTAAGACCCCCACAGTGAAGATGGTGTTGCGTCAAAAGTAATCGACGGTATACCTTCGCAATATACCAATTTACGCGTCAATCTAACAAAAAACGAAAAGAACACATCGGATATAGGGCCGTGAAAGATGTTTTAGAAAACCAAATAGTGAAATTTCGAATTTTTGGCAAACATATTATAAAGTATTGTTTGAATCCAATCCTCGTCGATTTGAATTAGAACGGAAGAGTTACTCCGGAGTTACTGCGGGAATCCATAATGCCGTATTGTCATTTTATACTTTATGCAACGTCATGTCGTACTTTGAAGAGCCTTTTAAAACGTCGTTGCACAAACTGTGTCCCAGCAGGTAAACCAGAGAGGCCACGACTTGCATTCTTCCTTTCCATTGAAGTGGCAGTGGATATCAAAGATATGCCTTGAAACGAAACTTCAAACCCCGCCATTTCCAGCCACTACATAGAAAAAGCGCATTTTGCGAATGGGTCCGTTCTGCAACGAAGAAAGTGTTAGATATCTGCTGCAGATCTCCAATCATAACAATACTTAAAAATTTTTATATAAATTTTTTTCGCTATTTAATTATTAATAAAGGAATTTAAGGGCGGGCTAATCGCGCCTATTATTAAGCTGGTGCTGATATATTTACAAGGTTGACAGATGACAAGCAAAGATACGCTTGACGAACGTAACCATATCAGCTGATCACTTTTTTATGTAACCTATGTGTGCTTTAGGTATTAAAAAAATAAATACCGTTACTAACGATTATAAAATAGATTTTCGAGCTGATTGCTTCAAATAATGTGTACTGCTCGTAAAACGATAAAGTCAAAGTCTTTAGAATTTATACTCAAATAGTTAAACAATTGTATTATGATTATATTCAAGATTAGATTTCACCGCGACACAAACTAAGTAAGTTTTGTACACGCAAACACGCATTAACCCCCACTAATAAATTCCAAAACAGAAACTGCAAAGTGTTGAATGTGAAAGCGTGCGAGACTTTCGATAATGGGCCACGAAGGGACGTACGGGCTGCCATTACTAAAACATCCATTCGAATATACCCTTTGCGATCAAAAGCGAATATATTTATTGGGTTGTGCTATATATGCAGTTCTGAATGTATGGGGAATAAAAATTTCGGTTCATTACTATTTGAGATTTTTATCGAGCACCACACATGAAAAGTAATGAAAAGAAAAACCAACGAGAGGAAAGAAAAGAATTTTTAATGAGACAACTGGAAAATGCTTACTATATACACAAAAGCACAAAAGCATATACGCAATCATATCATCATAAATGTGTGTTAAGCTAGATAAACATGCATATGTACATTGTATGTATATATAATATATGTATGTATATATACATATATATATAAGTAAACTAAAAATAGTTGCATATCTGGGCAATCATGCATGTATAGGTAGGTAGGTATGCATGTAAAGATGTGGGTAAGCAACGTATAAAATCTTAAATTCCAATACAACACATGTGTCGTATACGGCGTAAAAATAATCATGTTCAGTAAATGAAAAGAACAGCAAACAGCGAATTATGTATGTATGTATGTATATATGTATGTATGTATGTATGTATGAATGTATGAATGTATCTATGTATGTGTGTATATATATGTGTACGGATGAACCTAGGCAATGCAACATAAACATAGTATACATAGAGCACACAAACAGGATACAAAACATTACTTGTAGAATGACAGCTCACAAGTTACAAGCATTCATGCGCATAATGTATTTGTGGATTCGCTAGAGAGAAAAAGAGATCTTTTAGACGAGCAAAAAAAAAAAGAAGAAAAGGAAAAACAAAAATAAACCGAGAAAAACGTTGCAATAGGAATACAACGAATCATTCAACACTCAGCAGCTATTACCTATGTTGTATGACTTCAAGTAAAAGATTCCATAATAAAAATGTTAATCAGATTTTAGTTCTTTTTTTTTTTTTTTCTAAATATTTACTTAGCCCTAATTAATTTATATATCTACTTAAGCTTATCCCATGCGTACTTACGTCTACCATCAATAAACGCTATTTGTTCATTAGGATTAAAACGGTTCAACCTATATTTAGATCGAAATGTTGTAAACATTTCCTTATATTCATCCAAAGTCTTATTATTCGAGTCGTTGGCTATGTAATCAACAACTCGCTTTGATCACGAATATGTTTGTGACGTATCGTGAACGCAGCTGCAGCAAGCATGACAACATTGATGATATACCATCGCTGATGTTTATAGAAATAATAACAAAAAACAACGCTAATGTAATCTGAGCTGCATACAAATCACTTAAAGATTTAAAACATTTTCATTTGTTTTTATTTATGCTATATGTTGTTACTGTAGGAAATGTTAAGAATGGTTTTTTATTTAGTTTTCTTTTTTCTGTTTTTTTTTTTGCTTAATGAATGGTATTTTCTTAGAAGTAGGAACAAAACATAACAACACAAATTGTCCATTAAATTCAAGAGTTTACAAGAAATATTAATTTTATTGACAGTTTTTCAAGTACTTTTCATTTATACTTAAAGCTTAAGAGTAAATAAACTTTTTTATAAAGAAAAAAAAAAAAAAGAAATACGTCCTTGCTTACGTAGATAGAAATATTCCAGGCTATCTTACCTGCATGCGTTGTTGGGCTGTTTTCATGGATACATCAGAGCTCAAATTTGTCAAAGAATAATGACGACACATGTGGTTCTATCTAAAACAGGTGGAATGCATTTTAACACACAACTATTTCTCATAAAATGTGTAAGATTTTGACAGCAACTAACAACAACATTTAACATCATTTAAACAAACACAAAAGTTGTTAGCCACGACTAGGAATACCGGGTGACGGAATTGAAAGCAAGTGATGCTTGTTTTGTGAACTAATTTAAGAAAGTCGGGGAAAAAAATCCCGCTGTACTATAGTTTCACTATTGACTTTTAGGTGAGATAAACTTCAATGTTCCTACTCGTTCTTCTAACAACTTTATTTTCATAAAACTCAGCTTTCCAAACTCCATTAGGTTGCTTTGTAAAAATCTAATTGATTTTTTCACGGGCATATCGAATATGAGAAACATTTTTTTTCAAATTGGTAGCACTCTGACAGACATTTGGATCAAATTTGAGGTCATATATGTCATTAGTGGTTCAGCTGCCCTTGGTTTTGTACGATAAGAAAGAATTTTTTCCGATTTTTATTACGTCTGTAAAATCATGCTTCTTGACTATTAGGACATTATAAAAGGCGTCCACGATTTGGAAAGAATCCATCATTTGAGGGAATATCGTGCAAAAGATGAGCGAAGATCGAAACAATCGCGATAAAATCGCTCAAAAACCAAGGTGACGTTAACAGTGTTCTTCGATTATTGTGGCGTTGTGCGCTATGAATTCCTTTTCGCCGGACCAAACTGTTGACAAGGAATATTTTTTGAGTTTGAGGACTGCTTTGAAGACGACGAAGTAGATTTGGAAAAATAGATTTAAAAAATGAAAAATTACGTTGGTGTTACTTGTCGGATATAGTAGACCCTGTTTAAAGTAACTGTTAATCGTTAAAGCTTCGTATGATCCGTAGATAAAACTACGTATGTTCACCATATCTAGGCATGTGTCAAGCTTTTGTATGTTTGCAAAGGTTCAGGTGAAAACTATTTTTGTCTCGCAATGTACGTATGTAGGCTCCCGCACATTGGACCTGGTAAACGATATCTGCAGAAAATAAGTATCAGGCTTTTAAAAGGAAAAATTATTTCCTTATTTTTGGAGTTTGAAGTTCGGAAATAATTGAAACAATGAATGAAAAACAAGATATCAACAAATTAGTCAGTCGCTCAAGGTGAGAAAATTCTGGATATGATAAGAAGCACTACAATGCAGTGATGTCACGTACATCATAACTAAATCTTTATTTTTGTAAAATCTCGTATTGCATTTTTATGATCTATTACTTAGACGCAAGTAATAGTTTACTTTATTGCATTTCTTTTTTTAATCAATGTATTACACTTTTTTGTTCGCCTTAGGGTTTTTCCCTCTTTACGTATTGTATTATTGAAAAATGCTGTTTACTACACTTTGTAATTTTTTAAAACAATTTTTGATTTAGTTAACTAACTGATTTGTCATCGGTTTCAACTCATTAGTGTTTCCGTTTCTTATTTGCCAGCTGTAATAAACGATAAAGCAAGTGAAATAGAAAAACGAACAATGCATGTGTGTTCGTTTTCGCATTACTTTAATTATAAAATTCATTTCTAACAGCAATAATACGTCACTGGTGGTACAAGGGTATATTAACCTTGTGCGGATGTGGGCAAAATCCAGAAGGACTTCGGATGGATCCACTTTTTATTATACCTATTAATTCAGTATCACTTTTCGAAGCCTCCTAAACTTGTCTGCCCGGCTGTCCGTTTTGTTTTCTTGTGTTCCTACCTACTGGTCGCAAATTTTTGACTTAAGTTCTTACACCAATGTGGTTTGACCCAAGGACGAACCTTACTGATAACGATTCAGACCTGACCGCTTTTTCGATTGCTTTCCGCATAACGTCTTATTATGAAAAGTCGTTATATGAAGAGAGAAGGTGTAGGGTATTTAATAGTTTCCCCCGCCCCGCTTTGGTGCTTTTACATGTTTTTGTTTACATCAAGTAATGACATGAGAAGATGCCTTAGAAAGAGAAGGTTGAAATACTTCACTAACATTTCTTCAGCATACGGAGACGAGATATTACAACAGCTTCGCTGTTTACTTATTCTGTGTTCTATTACGTCATCACTTTTTAATTTCCTCCACTTTTACTTTGGCTCTTTCGTCATCCCAATATTATTTTGGCTTATAACTGTGTAATGATTCACTTTACCATCACTATTTTCCCAGTCAAGCTATCTTCTCATACTCTTCTAGTACAGCGCATCGATTTCGGTTTCGTTCGCTTCATTTGTCTATGTTCTAAATACATTTTTATTTGATTCTAACCAGAAAGAGAACAGTAACTCTTGGATGCTAACATCCGAATACTTTACGCAACATAAAAAAAGAGCCTGTTGTGAGCAGACGGGGATATGTATAAGTTTACATACATATATATTGTATATTATATATATATTTTATATATATTACATATATTTTATCTAGGAAGAGTGATACCTAACTGACTAACTTGTCTGTCGCAGAGCCAAGCAGTTAAGAATCGTGGCTATCAAATGAGCATATCCGGCTTCAAACCTTAGTACGGTAGACCATACTTTAATTACGATTAGTGTGTTATCGTAGCTATAGCGCGCAGCTCGGTCGATAAATACGTAATACTTATGGATCGGGTAAGCACCCAGTCACTATCGGGCGCGCACACTTCTTGTCTGGCAGTAAAGTCATTTCTTTCGCATGGGTAGACAGCATCCCCTAAATGATTACTCATTACAAAAAAAAAAAAAAAAAAATAAAAAGTAAACATGTGCCTTAATATTTTTCGGCAGATATATACAAGCTGAACTCCCTACAGGGAGATCAAATAAGTAGCTTATACTTATATCATAAATAAATTTTATTTTTCAACGTGTTTCACTCCAGATGTTGGTATGTCCTCAAAAAGCGCTGCATGTGTGTGGGCATGGACTGATTCTTAGTCTTTTACGAATTTTACCTTTTCGATCTTGTGGCCGTTGCAGTGTCAAGTGTTCAGTGTCATTTGTGGGGTTCTCTGTCTGCTTAATATCAACAACATGTTCAAGTATTACAAATCAAATTTTAAAAGTGATGCAACGGCATTTTCGCGTGGCGATTAACTTTGAAATAATAGCAAATAGTACAATATTTAATAATGTGAGGATATACGAATTTAAAGTCCATTCATAATTGTAGACTATGAGTAGAATAATTATTACATTAAATAATTAGCACAAAATAAAAAGTAAAATTTTATTTCATTTGGCTAAATTGCCAAAATATTGTTCGTTAATGGCAGCCTGTATGAAAATTGTATTAGGAATGCTACAAGAATGTGATGATTTGCTGCTAATTGAAGAGAAAAACCACAAATGAAAAAAAAAAGAAACCCCCACTCACGTACATGTTTACGTTTTAACGATGTTGTTGAACTGAAATTCTTGCGCATTTTCGTAATGATTCGTCAGCATTTAATGCATGTCATAGCAACGATATCTAGATTAATTAAGTATATGCTGTGGAATTAGATGTTGTTAACAAGTTTTTCCAAAAAGTTATTGAAATCCGAAAGAATTTTAGTTTAACAATTCATTTGAGACTTATCCATAACAGTGTATGTACCTTCAAGCGTAACCTCAAAAATAATGTATTTTTGTTTACTCTAAGCCAGTTGTGATAGGTGCTATGTTAAGGTGTTATGTACAAAAGAGCTGAAGATAGATCCATCTTCTATTACAACGATCGATTGAGAACCTATTTCTACATCGACTTAAATTCGTTTTTCCGTCTGTGTGTCCGTTCTTCTGAATTCATATTTGTGTTCAACTTATTTGAAATAATTAGAGGAATTTTGACACAGTCATGCTATTGAAAATGCTTTGAATCGTATTATTCTTGCCGCCACTCCCCACATAATTACTTTGAAACAGTTCATATACGAAACAAAATTAAGTTTTTCAAATTTTCGTAACAAAAATAGCTGTGTTATAGTACATGTGAAAAATTGGGATCGGTCAGGGCAATTTTCTGAAGCCATGTAAGGAATCTCATGAAAAGTAAGGTTTTTTATGGTGAGTAATTTGACCTCAAGTCGAATTTTTAGATAACATAGTATGTAACGGTTTTCATGACAACACGATTCGCTTTTTATTTTTTTATGACGAGAAGAGGTGAAAAATAGTAAAATTTTCGACAAAAAAATTAACTTGAATCGTGTTAGCGTTGTTTCCGGGGTCCCCTATAAAACGGCTCACTTGAAAAGCACGCTTATACATGGAAACAAACTGTAGTAGTGGCAAAATAAATAAGAATTATCTTAGGTAAAGCGGTGCAGGGTATTTAACTGCCGCCTTTGGCCAACTATAACACTTTTACTTGCTTTGGTTGAAATTCTTTTACAAGTTTTAAATACCAAATATTAGTCATCCCGCATTTCTTGCTCTGTGATTGTTTTGAAAATAAAAGAGGTTAAGAATTTACATTATGTTCGCCTTAAGACATATCTGCGCCATTGATTCCATTTAATAAGTTTTTGTTCCAATTTGCTTGGGAGAGTTTTGAGTATCGCCTGGATTTTCTTCTTGCGTCAACTGCATTTTAAATGATTGCAATTGAAAGTCTTTACACATATTCTCCCAGAAACTTATTGCATATTGGTATGCCCAAGATCTTGAGCAACATAACTGGGTGAATGGTGATGTTGCCATTCCGTTTCCTTGTTTTACTTCTGTCCTACTTCTGCTCCTCTCTTCAATCTTTTTCGCTATATAAGAAATAATAGACTTTAATGGTACATTGTTTGCGTTCAGAAGTTCAAGTAATTAGTCGATTTGGCGATTGATTAAATACTTCTTCATAAGGAGTTTTTCGACCTCCTTCACTTCACTACTGTTAAAGTATCCCTTAACGAGTAAAACAGCAAAACTGCCCGAGCACAACTTATCATTAATCTTAAAAGAATATTATTTTAAGACTAGTATTTTAAACAACTAAAATATTTAGGTTTAGGAAAATAGTGCGTCAGAAGTAGACGTGGCAGATGAACAGAAACGCATAACTGAAGCGGCACAGGAAACCTTCAATGAGTATTGGTTCTTCCAGTTTATCGCAGTGGCCTCTTTTCAAACAAATTTCCATTTCATTTGAATTGCGTACAAATTGTCTCACAAGCAATGCCTAGGCTTAATGTAATACAACTGAGTTGAAATGCGCATTAAGGCTGGAATTCTGAAAGGTTAGGAATTGAATGGAGAAATCGCTCGATCACTTTCTGTACGCTTGGCATAGGTTCTCGTAAATTTCATGCTTTCCATCGACCCACAACGTCTTTCCACGAATTGATAAGCTTGGCTTTGTGTAACCAGCTTTAGTTCATTGTGGTTTTCCCGCGATTGCATTCAGTAGAAATTTTATTAAAAGCTGACATGAGATAGTCAGAGTATCTGAAGTGACTTAAAAGTTTGTTGTGAATAACCCTATGAATAACTCTAGCATGTAATAAGAGCTTTTAAGGGAATTTGAAATTTTGCGTGAAAAACCTCCGAACAACACGTTCGTAAAAGTAAATACTGCAGCCGTTAAGTCTTCGCCCATTTCCAATTTCTGGAAACTTGCTTATGAAATGTTGATGCACAAATATATATATAATTAACGTCATTGAATATGTTTGTTTACGAAAATAGTAAATGTTACTCTCAGCGACTGTTTCGTCGATATGTTTAAATATTCCACTATTTTTTTTCTTTTTTTTTTTTTTGCCATAAACTATTCTACATTGTTGCAGTTTAATTGTTTTAAATTTCTTGAAAAATCACATAGAAAATGCGCATATAATTAATTTTCAATTCGTGCCTGACATGAACAGCAAACAACTTAAAATTAAGTCGAATTAAAAGCATATGTTTAATGCAACAGAAAAAGAATGAAGACTAAACTCACCAACTACCCAGAATTAAGACTAAACTTTTTAATTTAATTACCCAAAATTTTAATCACCTTGATAAACAAAGCAATAATGTTCTTATAAAATGTAAATAAATTAGTTATTGATACTATCGTTGTTCTCATTTATGCGGGATTATGGGATTTTTGGCGATTGTCAATCCGCACGAATACAAAGTGTGAACATATCTTTTTCGCCCACTAACATATATGCGAGAGCATGAATCTAAAGTCCGGACAATCAGGACACGCCAATGATACTTATAACGCCTTTCTAAATTAAATTCTGCTGCGTTCCTTACTGCATGTGCAAATGTGGCAGTCATAAATACTCTTGATGAATGTGAATAATGAAATCGATTCAGATATCAGCCTCTTAAAATCACTAAGTAAATATCAAAATTTTTTTCATTTTAGTTTGTTTCCTCGTTTTTCCCACCCTATAGTCTTAAAGTTAAAGTTTTCTCTAATAAACTAATTATCTCGAATCGAAAAACCTTCTAAATCGAAAATTCGAACGCAGTTACATAGAATAGGGTGAAGCATCGTTTATATTGTTTTTAGTTTGCATAATTACCTATAAAGTAGAATAAAAAACTTCAATTGAAGATACATACCATATGTATGTACACCCAACTCTTTTTCTACATGGTAGATACGTTCCTTAGAAAACCGTGCAAAAAAAAATCGTGCGGCATATAGGAAATTTGGGCATATGTTTCGCAATTTTAAAAGATCCTGTAAAATGAAAAAACTCTAAATATATATAAAGCAATAATTTCGTAACTATTCAGCGCTGCTTGATAATAGGGATGCACGTCTATCGGGGTTTCGACCAAAATATCCGGAAGTATCTGCACATACTGTCAGATTTGATTCAAATGAAAAATTTCGTTGATGCTTTTGTTGTTATAAAATCTGGCATTAGCGACAGGGCATAAGCTGACCGACTTTTTTACTTTATTGCCATAAAAATAAAAATATGTTTTTTTTGATTCGTGCTAGAACAAAACATTCACGTAAAAAAGTACATTTGTTCGTATTGCCTTAAGCCGCATTATTTCAAAAAAGGAGTTAGGTGTATATGACTTTTCGTTCGTATACATGAAAACTTGTGATCTATACGAAATCATTTTGCTCGAGTTATATATAACTTTTTTTTTTTGCTTACAATTGTAATTAAGGAACTTTAGCTACTGAAAGAGGAGTCATGAAAACTTACACTGTTATATGAATACATTATCATCTTTTGCTTGTACGTAAAGTGTGCATATGCACATATATAAATATACCATGGCAGCCTTGACAACCCACTTAGCAACTCATATAATTTATAAAGTACGCAATAAGGCAGTTTTAATTAGCCCCTATTAAGCGCTTTCGACGTACAAAGAAAATTGCATGCATCATTAAAGTTTTTACATAAGATGCGGAAGAGTTTATGGAGTTAAATTAATTCAGTAAGTAAAAAATAAGGATAGTTGGTATGGGAAGTATGGTTCGGTAAACATCAAAATGAATTTCACTCAATAAAAAAGTTAACAGATGAATATTTTCATTAATCACATTAACCGTAAATGTCATTTTGGCACAAATCTCTTATCAAAAAAAGAAATGAAAAGTTCTCGCTCATGCTCGTGAGATGAAGAAGATCCAATATAGACCCCAAGCCAAGCGTATGCAAAACGAAAGTAAAGTTTGCTTCTGGACTAAGTCAAGTCAATAAATACTCTGCCCATTAGGTGCCTATTCATTTAACCTTCTAGTGAGATTTACAAGAAGCTTCTTTGTACCTTACTACAGTGATCAGAAAATAAGGTGAATTTGTTTATAAACTGTAGAACCTTTATACCTATTTTCCCAAGTCAATTTCATTACTTATACTTATATACCCCCTTTAAGAGCTTGGCCTGGTGGAAGAAGTCCATAATGCACAACACTGCGACAGTCGAACAAGGCTGTCAACATTAAATTGAATTTCGAGCAATTTTTGTGGGATTTTCTCTGCCTTGGTTCTCCTTTTACACGATATTTACTTGATTGGTCTGTTCTCCATCGTCGGCATAGATCCAAGTTTCATTTCCCGTAAGAATGCCTTTCGTGGCGTTCTGGTCGCCAAAAATTTTTGTTTGCTCTGTTTTTGTTATGTTTACACGAATACGTGTATCGCTACGGCATGTTACTATGAAGCTCGGCATATATTTCGAGCACAATACTGGCAAACTGCAAAAAAAAAAAATTTCACGAGTTAATGGCATCCGCGAAACATACATTAAAAAATCACTTTATTTTTGTAAGCAAATTAATTTTTTGGACAGCATTTTAGTAAAGTTTAGAAGACCGTGTGCTTATTGATAAATACTCGCAACTTAAGATGTGATGCAGAATTTTGAACTGTCGAAGAATTTTTGAATGCACTTTTTCATAGAAGTCGCACGGTCCTGAACAACCAGCGAATAGGGCAAGTAATTGACGATTAAAACGCAAATTTTTTTTGAAAACTGCTTAACAAATGTAAATTTTCGGAGAAATTCTTCGGAATAAATATGAACAAATCTTTGCGAGTATGTTTTAATAATTGCAGCAATCCAATGTGATAGGTAATAATAATAAGGTAATATAGTAGAATAACTTTGTAGCGCAAATAAGAAGCTCAAAGAGAAATAAACGAAGAAAGAAGACTATTCTACGTTACGTAATTGTTTTGAGTGGTTTTTGATGGCATATTTAATTTCGATTTCCATTGTGATCGGGCGTAAAGCGTGTATGCATGCATTCGTCCCAGGACAAAAACGCTCAGCAACGAAAGTTAATCTCATCAATTAAAATTAAAGGTTCCGATAAAAGTCCTACCAGGATCTAAACGTTGGGCTGCTCTTTTCAATATTGAGTTTGACCGATACAATGAACATGCACTCTCACAAAGTATGGAATGCATGTTCGACAAAGGGTTAGAAGAAGGATGTAATTGTTCGGCTTAGACAGCCGTTAATTGAAGAAGGTCCGCTTACTTTAGAACCTACTTTGGATAAAGGAAAGATTAATAATAAATGGCGATTAACTTCAACAGTTTCATTTCATTAACAATTTTTGCCTCTTTTTACCTCTTGATGGATGTCGTTGATAATCTGTAAAAAGCAGGACATTTTACCGGAGAGCTCATCCGAGTCCAATGCTTGTTAACTTTTTAGCTTTGTAACTTTCAGAAAAGCAATGACGAGAAAAGTGGCACTCCCAACCTTTCTGAGAGTCCCCTTAAAATTCGCCTTTAATATCAATAAGTATATGAATTATTTGAGATTATTTTCCATAATTCCAAAGCACTTGAGTATCAATTGAAATTCATTTACTTTATAATATGTATATATACAGCGTTGGCGCAAATGAAACCCTTTTTCTATTTTATTATACAATAAATGTGACATATATGTATATACATATATATATATATGTATATATATATATATATATATATATATATATATATATATATATATACATATATAT